>CM062345.1:646063-1246063 GCA_031216105.1 Dalbergia cultrata
AAGAGTGTGTTAGGTATGTGTATGTATCATGATCCTTCTATTCTAAATCAGACACATGAATTGTGAAAGCATCGACTCAGTTGGGCCAGAGCTGTCTGTAAATAAAGTCAAGACAGGAAGGGTCCTATGGTTTTGTCGCATTTGGTGACTGGACAAAATAAATTCAAAAGCATTCAAAGAACACAAGGGCAGCATGCATATGCAGCATAAACTAATTTCAGTGGAGAACAATGCCAATAATTTTTCATTGAACCAATAAATTTTTATGGAGGATTACAAATACAAGTGTTTTATAAAAGGGAAAAAATAACTTTTGTGTAAATATTAATATAAAAAATTATTTTTAATGCATTTCTAGTGTAAAGAAAAATTATTTGCACCGTCCACATATTAAAATTAAACCTTTCCTATAAAATATAAGCGACATAATGAATATAATATTCAAGGATCATGAGTCACGACTCTTATAGTTTCGTTCACTGTATCTTGACTGTATCATAAAACAAAAGCAATAAAGAAAGACAAAATGAAACAAATTAATGAGAAAATTATTCAAAGCTAAAATTATAGAATTTAATTTTCGTACTCATTTAGTATAATAAAAATTGTTATGTTACTAAAACTGTTTAATTCAGCTATCTAGTATCTACCATGTAAAAAAAAAAATTATTTAGTATCTTAAAAGTCTTATAGTATACAAATACGTTATTAGATGGTACTATAAATTTTGTTTACGTTTATAATACATCGACAAAATTAATCTGAAAAATTATATATATATCTCCAAATAATAATAATTTTTTTAAAAAAAAGCCCGTTGCCCCAACGGTCATTCTCAGAATAATGATTTTGATCCTTTATTTTCTGAGAATTATTACTTCTCACCTATATCAACGAATCATAATATATATTCACATTCGAAGCAAACAAAAAAAGATCAATTATTTTTCCACCATCTTCAATTTTTTTTTTTTCACTTTCAACCTCCATTCTCTCGTAAATTATAATTGTAATAACATTCTCCCACTATAGGCATAAACAGCTGGGAATATTCTCTCATTTTCTCAGTCCAAGTATGTCACATTGTCACTGAGTCCGTTACTGGTTCAAATGTACTTTGGGTTCTGTGATCATTGGTAACAGTGACTCAAAAATTACGTAACCGCATCATTTCTGCCACCCCATTTAGCGGCCCGTCTTCCGTTTCTTTATCTTTCATTCTTCATAGGTCTCTTTCCCTTTTCAAGATATAAAAGAAAAGAAAAAAACAGTAAATTTTTTTTTTCCTAGTTGTTCTTTGTCTTCGGGAGTTGTTTTCTACGGCGGAGTTTTAGCAGAGAAAAGAATCCAAAGACAAAAACCATTGCAAAAGTTGCAGGGCAAGAAAGCTGCTGGGACTTTATTCACTGTAGCTCTCTGCACTTTACCATCTGATGGTTGTGGCCTTGTGCGCATAAATAATAAATATTAATAAATTTTTAAAAACTTTTCGTTTGGAATTTCAAAATTATAATTTAAGCTAAGTTACTTCCATAAAAAAAAAATAATTAAGCAAAGCTTGAAGAAAACGTTTATGCATCTTGGTTTTTTAGTACTTTAAAATGGATTATATGTGATTATGTCAACAAGTTTTTCATATAAGTTATTTTCAACTTAGCATAATTTTATTAAAACGCATACTTTGTGTGAGCTATAGTTTAAAGCTTTATAAAGACGAAACTATACATGCTAATTAAAGGATTGAAAGAGTAAAGAAATTTTGTAATCTGAAAAGCTATGATGATTAGAGTATGAAGTTTGCATAGTATACTGCATACCTCCATTAAGCCAAAGCAGAAGAGGCTTTTGTGAGGGTGCTTCTTGAGCTTCAAAGAACCAATAGAACAATGCCTTCTCTTCATGTGGCCTTAGCCCCACATAACCAGCATAGTGCCTGAATTTCACCGGCGGCTGTCCCGGCAAGTCCTTCACCCTGTCGGCCTCCTGCTGCCGCCACCCCTCTTCACCGAAATGTTCTCTTCGGGAGGAGGCAATGGTGGCGAGGAGGAAGCAAGAGAGTAGCAAGGTCCAGAAAGTGGCCATTGGAAAAATATTGAATAGCTGAGTTGGCTACTACTCACAAGAACAAAAGAGTTTTGTCCTGTATGTGCTTTTCTTTATTGGATACTTTCTACTAAGACTATAGGCAAAGAGTGAGAGCTATTTCCTATAAATGAACCGTTGTGGAGACTGGGGGTTCAGGAGGGGCACATGGTCATGAAGAAAGTTAAAAAGGCAAATTATCCTAAAAGAATTTAAAACAATGGCCATTGCCCTCTGGAATCTTTGTACAATTGAAACTACAAATCAGATCCGTGGTCCAATTTTTAACAAATGATGAATCATAAACTTTCAGAATATTAAAGTGGAATTGTATTTTTAGATTTTTTATAAATAGTTTTAAAAATGATCAAATATATATAAAAAAATTTTGGATTCAAAAGTGATTTGGACACTCAAAAATCTCACTCAAACGGAGCCTATATAATAAATCTGCCTAAACTATGGGCAATAGCTGAGAAAAGACTTTGAATCGGTCTCAATTTTAACAATAAGTCTATTGATTTTGTTTTGTTGAAGTTAAATATGAACACTCGGAAAGCTAGAGAATAGGAAACATACTTTCATAAACTATAGAGTATAAAGTTAAGATTAAAACTATATTAATTTAATATATATAAGTAATATAAATTAAAATTGAATTTTTATAAGATTAGTTTAAACATGTGAGCAATATTTTTTAGATTTTTACTTATTGTTTTTATTTGTAAATCGAAATTTTCAGAAAATTTAAACTATGATTTAATTTTTAAATTATAAATAACTAGAAAATTAAAACATGAAAATGCTTTTGATGTAAAAATTAATTTAGACAGTAAAAGAGGTACTTATATTATGTATCACGTAAATGTAATCGAATAGAAGGACAAAACAAGCAAATGTAATCAAATGGAAAGACAAATGGTTCACGAGCACACTGCAATCATGCAACCATCAAGGGATTGGAATCCTCTATCCGGTTCTTTCTGTCCCCATCCCAATCTCTCAGATTAGAATTTGACACGTGATGATGTGACATTACTCATGTTTTTGTCTCAAATTAACCCTTTCGAATCATCCATCATTATATATGAAGTTTATAACAAGTGCCCTGAAGCATGGGTTAAATTTACAATAAATGAGAGTTTTAATTAAAATGGAAAAATTTTCAAGTTTTAATATATTGAACGTGAATCGAAGTTTTTAAAAGTTTTTATGTTTAATTTTTTAATAAGTTTTTTGGGCTCATTAGCAACACCCTTTTATATAAATAAATTTTTATGAAAGCGACAAGAAAAAAGAATAGAATGGAATAATTGAATCTCCTTAAAAATAATCGATGAGAGGCATTATTTATATGTTTTAATAGAGCAAGAAAAAGAAAATCTTTGTAATGTTCATCACTTTATACATATCAGCTTTATGTATTATTATTATCTTTCATCACCCCTCAATATTTTTAGTGAGATAATTGATACTTAATAGTAGGGGAGTTCATGACCCATCGTCATGAATCCGCCCAACCCGGCTAATTTGGGCGGGTTCGGTGCTAAATTTGACCAGACATTTTTTGGGCCAGGGTTGGTCATCGTTGAGTTAGCCAACCCTACAAGTCAAATTATTTCTTAATAGATATATATTTTTATAATAATTTATGAAAAATTATAAAATTTTAAAGTTTAATTAATATATTTTACATAATTTGATATTATTTCTACATTGATATGGTTTGTTTTGAAACATATATAGTAAAATATCTCTAAAATTTTATTTTTTACCTATAAAATTTTATAACTTTATTATGTACAATATCTAAATTCTTGTATATTGTTCGAATGCCGGGTTGACCTGATACAACCTAGGACATAGTCGGGTCTTTATCGGGTCGGATTCGGGTTTTAAAAATTGACCCCGTGTAAAAATCGGGCCGGGTTAGGGTCCTGTCTAACCCGACCCAACCCGTCCCTTGTACACCCCTACTTAATAGAGCAATGATACATCCTCTTATAAATTAAATATTTCTACATGCTAAATAAAGTAATTAAAAAAGTCATTAAATATAATTCATAATGACCATGATGAATGTACGTAATAAAATTTACCCTTTTTGCTTCATAAACATCTTAAAATTTCCCAATTGATTAATACTTTCTAAAGTACGTGATTCACGATAAGGCATGCATGTAATGATATATGTATATGTGAATATGGATGTTCCTGCATTACTGAGATACATGATTAAAAACATATATTAATTTTGATATGCTGTCAATTTAAATGAGTTTCCCATTGTCATCTAATCATCACATGCTTTTATTTGCAAGACTTTATAATTAGATGGAAAGTGATTGAGTCGAACATTTTACTAATATGATAATATATATGAAATGAGATATGAATTTAGATATGAGAATAGAAAAATGAAGGGGAACTCTAGAGAAAGAGAGAAACTGAAAAAGGGAGAAGTTCCAACAATAATTCATACGTATTCCCACTACAATTCCAAATATCCCCTATTCATATTATTTACTACTATCTAATTGTAACTCTCATAATTGGGTTATTTGGTTCCTTGCCATACATGTTACATTACTCTTCCCTTCAAAACCATTGCCCTCAAGGTTGCTAAAACAAACACCCTCTTTAAATCCTATTTTCAATAACTCTTCATTACAATTATTCAACAACAATTAATCATAAAAATAATTTTTCATATTCTACTACACCAAAACAAAATATCCTCCTAGATCAAATTGTCTAAAATAAAGCTCATGGCTTAGAATCCAACACAAACCAAGTTGAACTTGCAACAAGATATAATACATTTTCTTAATAGCCCAATCCGCCCATGTGTTGATTGGAGCTTGATCCAATAAGACAACCCATCCACTTATCTCCCTGCCCTTGTTGTTGCCTTCATTTTCCAGTTGACACTGACGTGCTCGATTGTGACACCATATCCCCTGTAACGTCGCTTTGGCCACTAGATTCCTTGCTCCCAACACGACTTTTAGGTTGTTCATAGATATAAAAGGATTTTTTTTCTTTATGAAACTAGTTAAGGAGTTACATAATTGTTTGATCATACAAATTAATTTTAGAATGTTTTTAAAATATAAGATCAAGTTAACCCAAATGGATCCCTAACAAATATTTCGAGAAATAAATTAACCTTGCAAGATTTAAAAGTCTTCTCATAGCTCCTCAATTTTACATGATAGCACATGCTAACTATTAGATTGATGATGTGACTTCTTTAAATTACATAATAATAGTAAACAATCATTTTGACTTAGATGTGTGAAAATATAGAAAGAATTGAAAAATGAGGGATGCTAGGGTTCCAGAATGCATAAATATAGTTAATACAAAAAAAGATTAAAATGTAATCATTTTGATGTGAGATATTTGTATTGAGGCATTGTGGCGCGTAACAAAGAGTATGATTAGCAATTTAACAATTAATATGTTCTTTTTCAACAAATGTTAAAATGACGTGTTAATATAGAGATTAACATGTCCCTTTTTGTGAAAAACGGACACCTTAATCTCTACTCTATAGCAAACTAATCTGTAATCATGATCCTATTGGGTTTGATCTAAGTTCCTAATTGAATATTGTTATTGATAGTTTCTAGTTTTGTTAAAAGGTTTTAAAGACGAAAAATTCAAAGAATATTTGAAAGAAAAATATATAGGATGGATTTGTTAGTATTTATCTAAAATAGAAAGTTATTCATGATGGGCATTGAGTGTACAATTTGTTCCCTATCATGTAATATATTATAAATACTGGCATTGAGAATAGTTTGATGGATGAGTGGAGAACAATTGAGGTTAAAAATTGAGATAGTGACTGTTGAGGATGATGAACATGCCATTCATGGTGATGATAATGTTGTAATATTGTGTTGTTGAGAAGGTTTGTAACTTTGCCTAACATTAATGTAGGGTTTCCAACTTTGTCTAGAAAAATTTATTGATGGAAGGTTTGAGGATTTGTTCAGGAAAGTTGCATTGATGGAGAGTTTGCAACTTCAGCCAGAAAAGTTGCTTTAATGATGTTATATTTTGTGAGCAACGGTGGTACAACTTATGTAAGGACAACTTACGTGGAAAATCTTTCTTGCAATGTGTTATTAGATGGCATGTTTCATGAAAAGTAGACAAATTTTATTTTGAGGTTTGATATGGATTTTTGTTGATTTTGGTTATTGTATTCTTTGATTGAATTAGTGGGTTGACTTGTGAGGTTGTGGATATAGACAGTTAAGGCATAACCATGTTAATTTTCTTGTGTTTCTTTGCTTTATTGATTTGATAGATTTATGTTGGCATGAAAATTATTTCCCAACAACTAGTATCAGAGTGGGTTATGATCCGTTATTGTATTTCTAGTAGTAAAGATGCAAAACTCAAAAATTGCAATTTTGAGATAAAATTTTGAAGATGGTGGAGCTTTTGCGAAACTGGGTATAATTTCAGAACTTGAAAATGAGATGAAATTTTAATCAAGGTGGAGATTATTGGGTTTGACCAAATTCTTGATTAAAGATGCTATCGATAATTTCTAGTTTTTTGAAAGATTTGAAAAAGAAAAAAAAGACTCAAATAATATTTGAAGAAAAAAGATATGGGATAGATTTGTTAGTATTTGTCTAAACTAGGAAATTCTTCATGATTAGGATTGAATGTGAAATTTGTTGATTGACATGTGATTTGTTACAACTATAACATTGAGAATAGTTTGATAGGTGAGTGGAGAACAATTCATATTAAAGATAGAGGGCAATGAGGATGATGAAGACACCAATGATAGTGATGATGACGCTGTAATATTGTGTTGGTGAGAAAGTTTACGATTTGTTCACAAAAGTTATATTGATGGAGAGTTTGTAGCTTTGGTCAAAAAAGTTACATTGATGGGGGACTTGCAGCTTTATCCACCAAAGTTGCATTGATAAAAGGTTTGCAACTTTTGCTAAAAATGTTGCTTTGATGTAGGGTTTGTAACATTGTCAAGAAAAGTTGTATTGACGATGGCGTTATGTTCCATAAGTCACGATGGTACAAGTAAAGATATAGCTGGTATCAAAAGTCTTTCTCATAATGTTTGGTTAAGTTGTAATACCTCAGATTTACGTGTCTCTAGACAAATCTAATATGGTCTTAGGGTTTACCGGGATCCACCCATGTTGTTAGAAAGGCCCTGGATATAGAAGGATAGCAAATATGCAGAACTGACATTTCTGATAGTAACTTCGCCAGAAGAGGCTTATGAGCTCGCTAGGCGGAGCCTTTTTCTTTTGGAAAGGCTCTAGAGCTTGGTGAGCTCTCCAGACAAGGCTTATGAGCTCACTAGGCTAAGCTTTTGTCTTTTATAAGGATTCTAGAGCTTAGTGGGCTCACTTGGCGAAGCTGAGAGCTCGCCTGGTGAAGTTTTTTTTCTTTTGGAATGATTATAGGACTTGGTGAGCTTGCCAGGTTAGGTTTCTCAATGCATAATAACATCAAAACGACACAGTTTCAATTTTTTAGATCCACAACCCTATTTAAATCCCCTTACATGCATTTTCTCTTATATTTTCAAAATCCCTAAATTCCCAACCCTTCTTCTACCTCCCTCTTCCTAACCCCGCTCAATCTAACCTTCTTCAAGCTTTAAGGTAAGAGATTTGTGATAGATTATGCTTTCTTTCTCTCTATTCTTTCATGTTCTTGAGTTGAGTGTTGTTATTTCTTATTGTTGTCAAGTCCAAATGTTCTCCCAATGTTCATAGAGTTATTCTAGTGAAATTATAGTTTGTGCATGGATCTATGTTGCTCTATGACAGTTGTTTGTGTTATCCCAAGCTTCCAAAGTCGAGTTAATAGCACCCATATACTCCCAACACCAAATGATAAGTGGATTTAAACTCATAGCCTATTTTTTATCATTAGAATTATGTTTGTAGCATTGTGGTTGCTACACACGAACTTAGAAATGAAAATATGATATAGATATAAATTTGCAAGTGATGTCAAGCTAGCAAAAATTGTGATTTTTTATTATAGAATGAAAAAGGTTTTTTTAAGAAAATCATGGGACATAATTGATATGTTTTATGATATGAAAATGTCTTACATGCTCAAGAAAAGATTTATTTGGAAAATAGGTATATTGTAGCAAGTTTGCCATTTTGTCAAACATGTTTATCACTTTACGATATTACTATGTTTTCAAGACTTTGGATTTCATAATATGCTTTTGGAGTATCAAGTTAAGTTATCTTGGTTGAACAGAGTATGACTTAGCTTCGCAAACAGAGGTGTTATTATGATTTTAGAGTTATTATGCTAATGAAGTACGATTCTAGAAGTATCAAGTTATGAAAGTATGTTAGCTTGAATTGAGATTTTAGAATTTTAGTTTTATGGTATGGAAATTATGGAACCCAGTATGATTTATAGTAATTATCAAATACATATTATGTAGGCTTTTGAAATTACAATGCCTATAAAATGGTGATATAGCCATAGTTATGCTAAAGTTAAATTGTTGGAGTTATATGAATTCAGAGTTTTCAAAGTCTTAAGAGTTTTCATATTTATTTAGTTTAATTACAAGTTAGTTTTGGAATATGAATTAGAGAAAAATATAACTATAAGTTAACGATAGTATTCTTGTTAACCTTGGTATACCATTTTCCTACGAGGGCCAATCACCCTTTTTCTCAAAGTGAATAGACGGGATCTAGTTAGGTGCCCATAGTTTGTCTACGAAGAACGTAGTTTGCGAGAGACAATTTGCTATCAACTACATGCTCATTTTCATGAGGGGCTGAGTATCACCTTTTATAACTTGTTTAGAATTCTGTTTCTTCCCTAATTTCCTTAAAGTAACTTATATCACCTTTAAGGATTTCATGATTTTTTAATTATGAAATTGTAAATGTTTTTCCCAGTTTTGCGAGTTGCATGTATATTATATGTATATATATATATATATATATATATATATATATATATATATATATATATATTACATTGGTTATCTCATGTGGGTAATGGTTGAGAATTTACTCACTGAGTTTTAGATAGAACCCATCCCCCTCCCTTCCTCCTTATAGTTCCAGGACTAGTTAGCGTTCAATCATTGCTCAATAGTCCGTAGTTGTTCCAGTGGTGAGCTTTACGTTACAATAAGGCTTAGTTTAGGTTCATGTTAGATTAGTGTGTTCCAGTAGATGTGCAAGTAAGATTTTAAGAGTATACATATTTATTTTCAGAACTCATGTATGGATTTGAAATGTAGATTGTGGTTAAAAATTTATGTAACAAGCCAAACATGTACTTATGATTCAATTTTCAAGTGTTAAATTGATTTTCATATTGCAAGTAAGATCATGAAATGAAATAGTTTATGTTTTCAGGAATAGCATATTTAATTAAGACGTGGTCCGAGCTATGTATATTAAAATATTTCAGTTTTATGAATTCTAATATTATGTTTTAAATAAAGAAATTGATATTGATGTAGAAGAAAATCATGTTTTAAGTATGAAAATAACAATAAATCCTGTATTTAATAAGTTACGTTAGCCAGAAGGCTTATGTAGGGACCCAATCCCTCTCGTGCCGGTCACATTCCTAAATCAGATCATGGCATAGGTAGTGTGTTCTATGAACAGCTATATAGTTTGATTTTGAGGCCTGATAGAGATTTTTGTTGGTATTGGTAATTGTATTCTTTGATTGAATTAGTTGTATTGACTTGTGAGGTCATAGATGTAAGCAATTGAGGCCGAACCATGTTTATTTTCTTATACTCATTTGTTTTATTGATTTAATTGATTTATGTTTGCGAAAAATTTATTTCCTAACAGATCCCATCTTACTCCAATCACCCTTTCCCCTTAACCCCACTCCCATCTCACTCATCTCCTTTATCTCCATTTCTATTCTCACCCTCACTCTTAGCTCTATCTCCACTCTTGCCCTTATCCCCTCTTACACTTCCACCCTTGTCCACCTCCTATTTATTTTCTTATTAAACAAGTGGGATTTATTTACATTGGGGATGAGAGGTTGAGGTGGAGTTGTAACAAAAAGGATAATTTTATATGAAGAATTTTTCTAATATAACATATTATAATAATAGCTTAGTTTAATATAATATCAATTTATGCACAGATTAGATCAATTTGACAAAAAGATGACAAATATATTTTAGTTCATTTAAAATAACCAAGTAAAATAATTTTCTTGAAGCACGAAGAATAACATATGAAAAGACCCCTTATAGATCTCATAACATTTGAGATCACATGTCCCAAAAAAGTTCCTTAGAAGCATTTATACAAGCATTAAGTTTCAGTTTTAATTGTAAAAATAGTGGTTGAGTAGGTTTGGATGAAGATGATGGATTTCTAGTTAGTTTACTAGTTATAGGTGATAAGGGATTTAAAGTGGCTTTGGTAATGCTCTTCAAAATGGTAGTTTAACTTATGAAAAATATAAGCCAATTTTTTTGTTTACTAAATAGAAAAAATTGGGGGTGATTTTGAGAGCACATGATGGGATACTTTTTGGAGCTGATTTGTATTATTTGAAATTCAAAAGACAAATATAACCTTCAAATTTTAATAAAGAAATCCAATTTTATCATTCTATTAATTAAGGCTTTTATTGTGGTTGAGCCTTCTTCTATATTATTTGAGTGGAAAGTCCTATGTTCGATCTCTACTTTCCCCGTCCCCCAGTCTTTTAGAAAGAATTTCTAACATTAATACCTTTGTTTAAAAAAAAAAGACTAAAGCTTTTAATTTATGATTATTCCCTTAAAAATTCTCCCTCTATTTTGTATGTCAATTATATTTATTTTAGATTTTGAACGTAAGTTTATTATTTATTTATTAAACACTACTTTATGACTTCTGTTTATTAAGAGCATATTTTCCATTGTTTTACCAAAACGGTAATTACTGTAATTTATTTTAGAAACACAAAAATATCAAACCAAGTCTTAAAGGATCCATATATTTTAATTATCAGTAACTTCATAACCTTTTTAATCAGAGACCAATTTATGCACTGACGATATCATAGCGGATTAATTTTTTTTTTTTGGTTACACATCGCGGATTTATTTGAGGTTTACTCGTGAATGTATTTCTCATTTTAATAATTTAAATTCGAGTTGTGAATCAGGAGTAAAAAAAAAACACTTAAATACACCGTACGGTCGTACCATTTTAGAATTTAGAATGTGGCTAAGTGGAAGGCCAAGTGGTCATTAACTAAGGAGCCACGATCAAAATACTGGTCATGACAACAGGGGTTTATCGCCTTAATTAAAGTATGCCATAAAATCCTAACTTTCCAAATTAATTAGCTCTGCCATTTGCACTCGAATGGAGTCAAATCAGATGAAATATCCACTTCATTATCGAAAAGGTTTAGCGATAAAGAAGCCAACAGATTATGGAGTACATCGGCCTCATAAGTCTACATTTCGAGCTAATTGGGCTAGCTTTTCTCGATAAGACTGCAACAAATTGGATTTATGTTTGAAGCTGTAAAGTTTATATTTAATTAAAGCTTAACAATATTAATTGGACTGATTAACCGAAGCCAATGTAGTACTGATTAAAACTCAAGACTAGGTGAACTTCATTTAAAACAACAATAATAATAACAACCGAAAGCTCAACAATATATGAACTATAGTAAGCGAAACAAAAATAGAAAGATCGGCCTCATACGTCTACATTTCAAGCTAAATTTGGTCATCCGTTTCTTGAAATAACTGCAACAAATTGGATTTATATTTGAACCTTTAAAGTTTATATTTAATTAAAGCTCAACAATATTAATTGGGCTGATTAATCAAAGCCAAAATAGTACTGATTAAAACTCAAGACTAACTGAATTCATTTAAAATAATAATAATAATAACAACTGAAACCTCAACAATATATGAACTATTTGTTAAGCGGAAAAAAAAAATAGAAAAGCTCTGACCGAGGAAATTTGAAATTTTATTTGAATTATATATTAAATAAATCTTGCCGTGTTATTATTTTTTTTTGGTAGATTCTTACCGTGTTATTTGCATTTAATCCAAATTTACTGAAGCAAAATTCGCGTAACATGGTTTTTTATTTTTCCTCCTCTTAAACCAAGATACCCATCATCGAAAATAGAAATTAATTCTCTCAAATTTATGTATGTGAATTTTATCTTTAATTACAAAATCTTCTCTATATATATTAATAAAAATAAAATTCTAACTACGTAAGGAGTGTAACTAGTTACTGGCTATGCAATGCCTATCTGTCAACATGGGTTTATTCTTTGGACAGAGGAAGGGACAACATTGACATTTTCTTTCTTGGGCAGTACCTCACATCTAGAGTTTTTGATCCTACGTCATATGTCAGCGTAGAAATTTCACCTTTCTGTAGGTTTACTGCAAGGTGATGCCGGCCAGTTGGAAACTAACCAATACCAACGTTGTGACAAATCTATATATATATATAATATATATAATTCCAATTCGTAGTTTTGGCTGTAATGGGCATCCAATGGCTCAACGCGGCCCGTGGAACAAGATTTCCTAACGACTGCGAATTGTTATATCACTATACATATCATACGTGATATTAGGTGAGCAACAGCCTCTAAGATTCATCTACAATCCTTCCCAAATTTGAGTTTCATCGGATGTTAACATTCCTAGCTAGAACAAGAATCAAATCTCAACCACAAATTCAAATTATTAGTATCAAACAATTCATTTGACTAACCATCAACCACTTGATTATTGTTATTGATGCGATGAGTGATGATATGACTATCCGGTACTATCTCTATTGATCGTTGCTTGCTTGACGTGCCTCTCTTGATGTGTTGTTTGTTGCGAAGAGAAAAATAGGAAATGTTACCAAACTTCATTTAATGTGATTTTTAATTAAGAATTAACTATCGCAACCACTATGCAAATGCAATATAGTTAAGAAAACTCAATGATTTAACATTTCAACCAAATTCAGAAATTAAACTGCTGACAACATTACCCAAAAAAAATTACATAAAAGAAGTTAATCTAATAAGTGCAATTAGCATTTAAATAAAAATTAAAATACGCTCAAATAAAGCTGTATCAATAGTTGTTGAGACTTGAGATACACCGACGGTAATATTAAGGGTTTTTGCTAATGAATGTTCTCATAGCACTCTTTAACTAACTACAAGGGCAAAAAAAGGGAAAAGATTTTACAGGTTTTAATGTATACATTAAAAACTTAAAGTTCTATTTTTATATATATAAAAAAAACCTTTCACTTTAATATTGTTGAAGAGTGTCATTAGAGTATTTGTTAGCAAAATTCTAATATTAGTCATAACTAGCATAGTCACTCCTGCGTTGCATGGGTTATTATCATAATAAGAAATTACCGTTTAATTTAAAGATAAATTATAAATTTATTACAAATAAAATGTAGGAATATAATAATTTTTAATATAAATACTTAAATAAGAGTGTTTTCCAATCTAAAGTAAAACACTAACATAAATCTATAACATATACAAAAATTAAATATTATATAATTCAAAATTTAAGAAAAAATTTATAGTCATTTTATAAAATATAATTTGAACATACTACAATAAATTTTTTTTAATAAATTAGATAATATTTTCAATGTTCATAAAAAGAATGAGAAATTCTCATTGAAGAATATAATTTCAAAGTTAAAAAAAAATAATATCAATCATTGAAGTTTATTTCATTTGGGCATATACTTATATTTTTCGATTGAGATTTAACAACTTAAACAAAAAATCTTACCATTTTTTAAAGAATTTAACTATATTATTTGTACGAAAATTTTATAATCTGGTAAAATGTGGCATAAAAAATTCAAAATTTATTATGAAACAAACCATATATCTTTATATTTAATACAAAAATTATATATGGACATAAACACTTTTCTTGTAATTTTTTTATCGTAAACGAAAAATTTAAAGATCAAATTACAAAACAGCAAAACAATTAGTTTTCATAATACCGTAGTATCATCATTAAAGTGTCAAATTATTGTTGATGCAAATTCAATTTAAAAAAAAAAAAGAAACAAAATCGATGCAACTAAGAGTCAATGAAAAAAGTCTATAATCTTTTTTTGTTTTTTTTTTTACGAACTATAACCTTATTAAGAATACATCTGTACTAATATTTTCCAATGGTATTGTACAGGGAATGCAACAATTTACAATGGTTAATTAGAGTTAATGCTTTAGTTTTAAGTATTCGTTATTTTAAACCTTAGATTTTTTTTTTAATGAAACTTTGACAAAATCAAAGAGTTGTATTTGGAGGATACTTTTATTAAAGTTATGTAAGCAATTATTATGGATGACAAATGAGAAAATCTTTTAAATTTAATGTAGTAAGAGGAAATGTTTATCTTAGAAAGACGTGCTTTTATTTTTTTAATATATGAGACTCACCATATAGTTTAAACATTTATCATTTTGAGTATCCTTAATCATTATTCTTAGGATACTAGTTAATAAAATTCAATCTTTTATTAATGTGAAAACAAAAGTTCACATGGCAAAACTCAACCAACAACCAAGGTTTTCTTTTGGAATTTACCTAAACCAATGTCTCAGGATACTGTTTAAAGGATCAAAAAAAGAAATTTTTATATTAGGAACATGAGTTTTTATATTTTCAAAATATATAATCCAACAAAAAATTATAACCTGTTGTTTTTTTAAAAATCCTTAATTAGTATCAGTTAGAAAATATTTTCTTTTGTATATTCCACCTGTTTTGAAATAACATCCGTTTTAGAATAATTATCAAATTTTAACTTTTTCATATTTCTAAATATATGTCTATTTATAAATCTAAGGTAACATTAATTTTTATTTATTTATACTCTTAATATAAAGTGTTGATTAAATAAACATATTTAAAAAATGAGTAATAATGACTATACAAAGATAACTTTACTAACTCATATAATTTTACACATTTATCAAAAAAAATTTATTTATTTTAATATGTGTTTGTTTGGTTTTTAATAATTATTGTAAAACAAAAGATAATATTATATTAACTTTTTAATAGGTCATATTGTTTTAGTTTTCCATGGCAACTAATATTCACAGACACAAAGGGAGTAGAATACTCCTCCCGTCCACTTTTATTTGTCTTCTTAGAAAATAGTTAAGATCTAGTATATTGAAAAATCAATGGATCTGAATATAAATGGTGACTAGATATATTGATTTCAATGTAACAAAATTTACTTGTTTCTCCATGAGATAAAAGTGTAGGGAGGTAGTATTAGATTATGCTCACACAAACTTCCACATGCTCGTTGAGTTTGTTGAGCGTGTGTACAACTATGGCTGTTTGTCTAGTGTAGTTGCACAAAGCAATGACGGGGATCATATTGCCGACGAGTGTCACCAGAAAGGCCACCCCCAAGTATTTGGCCAGTCTGTGTGCGTACCGTGAAAAAGGCACAACAAGAAATTGCCATCAACTAACATTCAATTCAATATAGTACTTTAATATAATATACTAATAATTTATTTTAAAAAAAAGAAGAAGAAAGAAACAACTTAGGTAGTTATTACTAACAAAGCTCGCTCGTAATCGTAAAGAAAACTTGTGTCATTGGAACCGTAAGAACACTTGTCACTTAGGTAATCCGCCGCAACCACTTCCCATCCTCCTTGGGCATAATACTGGGACAAGGTGTAATCGCTTTATAGTAGTAGTATTATTTCACACTCAAAGACCTTAGTATATACTTACATTCATATTTTTCATACTATGACTTAAGCAAGCATCACCTAATGAACAATGCCTCGTACATAAATAGTGTAAGTAAAAAGTTGCATTCAGCTCACCAAATCAAAACTGCATGGGTAAAACTAACCACGCCAAGAAACACAAGGCACCATCACTCTCCATATTGTTGTAAGTTGAAACACACATGAGGCCACAACACCATCAGTATAAATTAAATTCAAACTCATCACAAAGTCCCATGCATTTGCACACTCTATCATTCCAAATACACCATGGCCAAAAATAGCAATCTCAACCTCAATCTCGCTTCCTCATATTGCTTTGCCAATGGAAACTTGTTTTCCTGCACCCTCTTTTTCCTTCAACATATCCAAATCTTGGATGTTCTAATTGCCTTCACTGTTTTCATAGTCATTCATTCCCTTAGGCAAAAGAAGCATCATGGCCTACCCATTTGGCCAGTCATTGGAATGTTACCTTCTTTGGTCACAGGACTAAGAGGCGACATGTATGAATGGGTCACAGATGTACTTATCAATCAAAATGGGACATTCAGATTCAAAGGGCCTTGGTTTAGCAGCCTCAACTGCATTGTCACCTCTGATCCTAGAAACCTTGAGCATCTTCTCAAGACCAAGTTCATTTTGTTCCCTAAAGGAAGTTACTTCAGGGACATTGGTGGGGACCTACTTGGAGATGGGATATTCAATGCAGATGATGAGACATGGCAAAAGCAAAGGAAGACAGCAAGCATTGAGTTCCATTCAACCAAGTTCAGGCAATTAACAACTGAGTCCATGTACGATCTTGTTCACTCCAGGCTCGTACCTGTCCTAGAGGCATCTGTTAAGGAATCGGTCTCAATAGACCTCCAAGACATTTTGCTGAGGCTAACTTTTGATAATGTTTGCATGATAGCCTTTGGTGTTGATCCTGGTTGCTTGCAACCAGGGTTGCCTAAAATACCATTTGCAAAAGCCTTTGAGGATGCGACAGAAGCCACAATGCTTCGTTTTGTTACCCCAACAAGCATGTGGAAGGCCATGAGGTTTCTCAACTTGGGGGTGGAAAGGAAGCTGAAGGAATCAATAGAAGCGGTTGATGAGTTTGCTGAGGGTGTTATTAGGACTAGAAAGAACGAACTCTCTTTTAACTGTGAGGACAACAAGAAGCAGAAGTCAGATTTGTTGACCGTGTTCATGGGGCTGAAGGACGAGAATGGAGAACCATATTCAGATAAGTTCCTGAGGGATATTTGTGTTAACTTCATATTAGCAGGGAGGGACACTTCTTCTGTGGCCTTGAGCTGGTTTTTCTGGTTGCTTGATCAGAACCCTGAAGTGGAGCAGAGAATACTTGAAGAGATATGCAGGGTGGTCAGTAATAGGGAAGACATAAAGAAGGAAGAATTTGATAATTTGATATTTAGGCCAGAGGAGATCAAGAAGATGGATTATTTGCATGCTGCTCTTTCAGAATCTCTGAGATTATACCCTTCTGTGCCTGTGGATCACAAGGAGGTGACTGTTCAATATTTTAATTTCATACTCTTTCCTTTTTCCTTTGCTATTGATATGATCAATTGAGCATTTACTAATTTTTTTTCTTTTTAACTTTTGAGATGAACTTTTCACCTGCACTGCATATCCTTATCTTCATATGTCAAGATATGTTGGATCTATTTTAGTCTTCCTCCAGCTGACTGGCATGGGTTTTTAATTTTGTTAAATTCTCTATAGTTGACATCCATGCATTACTATTTGGCCAGCTTTTTGTTTACCTAACAAACGTATAGGCACAGCATAGGTGACCAACAATGATAAAATAAATATCCATAAAAAAGGAATAACTCTAATAGTGTGTTTGGTTGATGAGTGAAAATTAGAATAAAAATTACATGAAACATTTTTTCTGTCAAACCAAAGATACCCTAAGTTGTTGAATATCTACAATCAGACTTAAACATGACTCAGATTTGACCTGGAATATTGGTCACGTGTTGCAAATCTTGAATCTAGCAAATGTCGAAGTCAAACACAAAGTTGGCTAATTAATTCTGTTATAATGACACCACACAGTGCAAAATCACATTGAATGCAATTAGTGCCTCGAGGAATAATGCAAGTATTGGTAGGGTGTTCATTTAAGATTCTTTATTTAGTTTTATTTTTTATTTTTTTTCTTCGTCAGGTTGTTGAAGATGTCACTCTTCCGGATGGAATACGGTTAAAGAAAGGTACAAGAGTGATTTATGCAATTTATTCAATGGGGAGAATGGAAGGTATATGGGGCAAAGACTGCAGGGAGTTCAGGCCAGAAAGGTGGCTAAGAGATGGAAGATTCATGAGTGAGTCTGCATACAAATTCACTGCATTCAATGGTGGACCTCGATTGTGCTTAGGCAAAGACTTTGCATACTACCAAATGAAATATGTTGCTGCCAGCATCATATACAGATACCATGTGAAGGTGGTGGCGAATTACCCTGTGGTGCCAAAGCTTGCCTTAACTTTGTACGTGAAGCATGGACTCAAAGCTAATCTCTACAAGAGGGATGCAGCAGAAATTCAAAAATACTTGGAAAATTAATTATTAAAGATGAAGTTAATAATGATGAAGTTAATAATGAGGGTGATTATAATAATAATGGGCACTGTATTTTTTTTATTTTTTAATTTGGTTTCTCTTGATTATTTGGGACGTGAGTATCATTAATTATTTGAGGGGTTTGTGAGTACAAAATGATGAAGAAGCAGAGTTGAGTATTGTCTAAGGAAGCGAAACCATAAATAATGGAGTTCGTGTTGATTGTGCTATTGATTGGATATTTTGGAATGGGACTGCCTTATTTCTTTTTTTGGACGTGAAAGGGATTGCTTATTTCTTTTTTTGGACGTGAAAGGGATTGCCTTATTTCTGGTCCTTGTGTATGATATGATTATTGCTCTTTCAATACATGAGTGATTTTCATTTCTCGACTTATTCAACTCTCGTCATAAATATAAACAAATTTTAATTTTATTTAATTTTTTTAACTATTTGATTTGATTGCAGCAAAAATAATGGGTAAATTTTGATAGATAAACTTTCTGTATTAACCCCTAAACAAACGTACATTTATAGAATATATTTGGTTGGAAAGAAAAAATATGAGTAAATTTTTTATAAATAAAATTCATATATAATTTAACATATAAAATCCATCCATTAAAATTTACCCCTCATCTTTATCCCTTTACCAAAATATCCCTTAGTAATACTCTTATCTTGATAACGAAAAACTGTAAATGCATACACCCACTCAAATACTATTTGCCTGGTAAGCCAAATATTTATAGTTATTTTTCCTTCTCATGGGTCTTAGTATATTTGAAGGAATAAAAAACAGTACTATTATACTACAATATATTTTCGTAAGTGCTTAAAGCGAATAATTACATGTTTTTAAAATATTAAATATTTTAAACTTTTATTTTATAATGTTTAATTTAATCCCTTAAATTACCCAATAACAATACAACGAACAATTTTTTCTCTCCTAAAACCAAAGTCCCTCTAACTTTCTACTAACTTCCAATTGTTCAAATGCCACAAGCTCTAGTGCCAAGGGTTCATTTGGATAAATAATTTATTTAAATATTTATATAAAAATAATTTTTAAAAGGTAATTTATAAAAAATATTATTTTATATTTAAATATATAGAAATAAAAGTGTCTATTTTAAATGTTATAATTAAGAATGTAGATATTTTAATTTTTTAAAAAGTATTAAAAATGACTTTTAAAAATAATAAGTTATTGTATATTCAAACCAGACAAAAAGAAAAAATGTGACTTTTAAGTTTCAAAATGTTGAAAAATGTCATAACCCGAATAATTGCTTTCTTTCATCTTCTTAGGCAAGCAACCAAGATGGGAATATCTGTTAAGTGGGCAATAATATCCGACTCAGAAATGTTACTAAATAAGATTACGCGTTCCAAGTTTGAAAATTAGCAATACCCTGTATCGGTAACGAAAAACCTCACCTGCAAGGTTGAAATGTTTTATACCAAAATATACGTACACGACTGTCCAGTAAATGTAATCTGCTATTGCTGAGATCATTTAAACTCCATTTTTCTTAGTGCTATGAAATTATAGTTTTTTATTTTTCATAGAGCACAAATTATAGTTTTAACTATATAGTGTAATATTATTTTATTATGGACTGGGTATAATTAAAAAAGGGTTTTTCTCATGGCTATTGTTAAAAAGTCAAAACTAGTACCTCTTCAAAAACTAACTATTCTTAATTACTTAAGAATAAAGTATTCGTTAGAAAAACTCCTAAGAAAATTGGACCACGATTGCTTGTGTTAACGTCACTAAAATCGTCACCGCAGCGGCAGGTTAGCTTAATTGGTTGCAGATATTACGAAAGTATTCTACCCCGGTAATCCCCATGTAGGAAAATCTGTACCAGTTTATGTATACATGTCTATGCTTCAGAAGGACAATGAGGAATTCTTCATCTAATCGTTGTTCACTGCTGTGATGCACTAGAGTAAGTCATATTGCATCATTCACTGACATTTAACCACATTTGCTAATATCCGTAAACACATCCAAAATGATTGTGAGTGTCTAATGTCACTTTTACTATCAATAATTTTTAATTATTTAATCTAGATTATCCTTCTTCGTATGTTTTAGTTTATCCATTATTAATCATATTTTTTTATCTTTAAAACTAATTGAATCTCAATTATTTATTAACACTCTTTATTTATTATTTTCTTCTGTGATATTTCTAAATACATTTAAATAAAGTTTACTTTATATTTTTTAATATATTACTACTATGATATTTTAAATTTATATTTAAGAATATTATTAATTAATATTAAACATAAAAATTAACGGTAAGTAAATTTTTGGTATAACATAAAAAATTCCTAACTTAAATCTAATGTTTAACTTGAATTAAATAAACACAATGAAATAAAATTCAAATAGCTTGAAAATTTAAACAAATATAAAATGTAAAACTTTTTCAAGACATGTTTGTGAAAAAAATAATAATGCACAACCAATCACAATTTAAATATTACAATTCTATAAAAATTAAATTTATCAAAATTCTTAAAGTGATATCTGTCACCACAACACCAATATATATATATATATATATATATAGTGAAAATTATGATTAAGTTGATCAGAAGACAAACCAAACAATATCAAATATATTTATCATAATAAATTTAATTTTCAAAATATTAATATGAAAAACCACATAAATCCTCTTTTTTTTTTTAATTGATCACTACTCCCACCACTTCAATAGGTGGAGGGCAAACAAAACAAGGTCCAAAATCACAAAATAGATTAAACAAAGAAAGAACAACCTTCAAGTGGTCATTGTTTGTATATAAGCTTATTTACATTCTGTATAAGATGAGGACGAGCATCTCAACAACCAAAAAGAGCACAAATCGAAATAGCACTAACAGTAACTACAGACACGATGCAAATTATAGGCAGCTATATATAATCCCCATACGAAGGCTTACACTTCGTTTGGGACATAATGTATAAGAGATTGTCAATATTATTTTTCAAAGTATATGTAAACGATTATTAATTTTTTTAAAACATAATCACTTTTATAAAATTTCAATAATTACTGAATAAAAAAGTTTAAATAAACAATATCTAAATAATTATATTAAATAAATTAATTTTCAAAACTTTATATATTCATTACAGAAATAATTAGAGAGATATCCATTTTCTTACTGGTAAATATTTAAGTCTTTAAAAAAATTAATTATTTTTAATTGAACTAATAATACTAATAAATTAAGATAAAATCACAATTGGACAATTAATGTTAAACTATGACTTTGATTAAAATATAAAAAGAAAAGTATTCTAGACAAATTAACTAAAAATTATTGACAGTGAAAGTGTCGATAGTCATTTGAGCTCCCCCAAAAAGAGTGTGACAAAAGACACCCTGCGTCGCATTATGCCTGGTTTCCCTTTGGAAATGTTATCCTGGGGGAACCACAGTACGACTCTGGAACAGGGTTAAGAAGAAACAAAGAGACAAAAATTGAAAGAAAATATAAAGAACATTCAGCTTTTAATCAGGGCTTCTCAATACTGGAAATCCATAAGTACAACATCTATGCATCCATAAAATGCCATCGCATAATATCAGATCAGCTCAATGTAACATAGTGTAGTTTATGTTCACAAGGGAAAAAAGAAGCTTGGACCGCCACTAGAGATAATAGGTACCGATTCTAACATTTATAGTATGTAAATTGTCATATAATATAAAGATTTAATTTTGATGATGTAAAAATATTTTATACAGTCATCCAATAATGGAATACCACATCAGCAGATATGACTAACTTTCACCTCTACTACTTGAAAAGTCATTCAATAGGAGAGATTAGATTGGATGACAGTGTAAAACTCTTACATTGTCCCTGCATCAAAATTAAATTCATAATATACTACTTCAGCAGATGATTCTTGGAAAAATTATGCAACATCCCCATTATCTGCTCCTCATACGACGACCAGTCACGCACACAGTACCTCTGTGAATGAGGTGGAAAAGAAGCAACAGATACGAGGTTCAACCTATGCAATATATATATAGCATCCATAAGTACCAAGGAAATGGCCCCGAAGGAGATAATCAAGCTTGGACTTGGAATTAGCTTAAGCCATTCCATTCGTCGTAGAACTCTTTCACAAACTCCTCCATGAACTTATGCCTTCTCTCAGCCCTCCTCTTTCCAGCCTGAAAGTTGGTAGCTTACATTCAAACCCCTTGGCATGCTTTATTCACAGGCATATACTTCATGACAGATAATTTTTTGCAACATTAAAAAAATGCATGGAAAAGTATAAGTGCAAAATTTAAAAGGTCAGCATAAATCGTAACAGAGCTGCACCTTGGTTTTCATCATATCTTTGAGCTTGAGAAGCTTCTCATGGAAATGATTAATAGTAGTTTGCTCCTCTTTGTTCATATATTGCTCCTTGGATAAATCAGACCGTGGTAGAATAGCAGGATCATGCAGAACCCTCTTCCTACTCCCACCAAAGGTGAAGCAGCGGGCAATTCCTGAAATTGAAGGCACTGTGAGGAGTTACCCGTTTATACTTTAACATCCTAGTTACCATTCCAGCTTTAGAATTTAAGGACAACATATTTAAGTAGCCATTTAACATTCCTCCTCTCTTTGAAAAGCTGAAAGAAGGCTAATTCGACAAAATACCTATAGCACCAATAGCATCAAGTCGATCCGCATCTTGCACAACTCCAAATTCGGGAAACCATTCAGTATTGCCATTTCCTGTCACCTCCTCTTTGAAACCTGGCAATTTGAATAAAAAGCAGTGCCTTAAAATTAGTATATTTGCAATAAATAAGCATGGATAAAAAGTAACATCCAATTGCGTAGTAGCAGAAGCAACCTATATTACTAAGAATACAAAAAGCAACATTAAAAGGAACCCAAAAACAGTAAGAATAACACTTTGGAGCAAATAGTGTTCCACTAACTGACCCATTCCCTTGATGATCTTCAAAATCTTTGACTTCTTGGTCTCCTCAATTCCCTCTTCCTCGAGAAAATTCTCAACAACTTTTTCCTCGGAGGGATCTCTAAATGAAAAATATATCAGATAACAAACAAACGAACAACAAAATAGGAAATTGGAAGAAATGCATAAACTAAATAAAGGGAAATGTGAATGGATGGAAGCACAGAGGAATCTAGAATCGGAGAAACATAGCCTACTACATATCATACAAACAAGTATTAAGCTTCAACAACCTTAAAATTCTATCAGTTGAGACACAACCGGTGCATAAAAATTAAACTCATATTCATGATACTTACCAATTTGTTAAACATTTGAATTGAATATTAAGAAAGCATAAAATTGTGATATATGTGACAATGCCATTTATTTGATTATCGAGATATAAGCAGCAGGAAAAGGGAATAACAAACCTCAAATACTTGTAATCACCTGCAGTTATCAACGAAGAAGTAAAATTATTAGTAATCTTTGACAATAACATCAAATAAAATAAAATAAAAGCATAGTATATAAAGTGGAGTGTTACCAAAAAAAAAAAATAGTACATAAAGTGTTGTGGCTATGAAATCAATTAGGTGATGCTGAGTTGCTGACCTATATCATGCAGCAGTGCGGCAAGCTCCACCTGAAATTCATTTGAAAAATAAATAATAATCAGAGAGCATAGAATGTGATAATACAACAGTAGAGGTGATTGTTGTAATGTAGAGTAACCACTAAAAAGGAGAATGAATGATTAATATTATTGAAGTGGAGTGAAAAGTGAGTGAGTGAGTGAGTGATTGGTAACTAACGATTTCGAGGGAGTGAGGATCGGAAGAGAGGCCTTCCTCTGAGGCGAGGGAGAGAGCGAGGTCGCGGACCCTCCAAACGTGGGCGGCGTCGTGTGAGGCGTCGTTTCCCTTCATCGCTGTCTCTACCAGAAGCTCTGCTTTTCTCACCGTCTCTCTAAACGCCATCACTCACTTCCAACGCCGGCGTCGTTTTGGAGAGAGCTGAAGAAGAAGAAGAAGCACGAGAGCGAGAGAGAGAGAAGGAAATCTGAATGGGATTGGGAAATGGGAACCGGGCCCAGGGCCACCGGGGATATGCTGTTGGTGCCGTGTGGGCTTGTCATTGTGGACCATCTTTTTACCTTTGACCCGAGTCCAATACACACTGGGGCCCGCTATTGGCAGAAATGTTACACAATAAGTATTTATAAATTAATTATTTAATTCTGTGCAATTGATTGGTTACGTTTGTGTCATTGTGTGCGTGGACTGTGGAGTCATCCCTCTTACTCCTTCGACACATTTGCAAATGAAAAAATGGGATTCAAAAGTTTTAAAACATAGGCTGCATTTGGTTTGTGAAAATAATTCCTATTTTTATTTTTTGTTTTTACTTTTTGAAAAAGATTTTTATTTTTTAATTTTTAAAATTGGGAAATGTGTTTGGTTTATAAAGATGAATTCTGTTTTCATGAAAACAATGAAAATATGTTTGGTTTATTTGTTTTCAAAATTAAATTTAAGATCATAAAATGATATTTAGTATTAAATAATTGGGTTTATGTCCTCTCCAAGCTACCTAACATCATTGGAGATTTTCGTAATGTCAAACTTGATCACGGATGTTTTTGTAAGCCCCCTAAGAAATCAATCTTCAATTCTTATAATTAATCTTCAATTTTTATAATTAAAATAACATATGCAGATAAGTGCCTTTGTTATAACAAAAAAAAAAAAAAAGAGAGAAGGGGAGTTGCCGTGCTCCACTGATCCATCATCATCACCTAAATAAAAAGTCATAGCAAATAAACCAAATTACAACAATACAAATTCAACATATCCAACCCATCTAAATAAAACCAGAGCCAAAACACAGATATAGATTTTCCAAAGCCAGAAAAAAAAAAAGAAACAAGAGGGAGGCCGCGAAGCACCACTGCCGCGCCTCCCCCTTTCCCAGCCACTATGCGTGGCTCTTTCTCCTCTGTCCAGCCATTATCGCCAGTGTTCCCCTTTAGATATGCCATTTGTGTAGTTCTCCATCGTCGCTCAAAAACCCTTTCCTCACAGCAGTCAGCCACGGGCGCGCTCCTACGTTGCTGTGCTGGCCACTCCGCAGCAATCCACCATTGCCATCGGCCCTCTGTGCGAGCTCCCTTAGCCGCCATGCATAGGCTGCGCCCGACCAGGACCCCCACAGCCATGTGGCACTCCTCCTTCCCTGTGAGCTCTGCGAACCAGCCTGGCTCCTTCCACCGCACAACTCGTCTCCCTACAAATACAAACTCGCTGCGTGACGCCCTTCTCCCTTTCTCCTTTACAACGCGCACCACACTGCCATGCTATCCCAGCCACCCTTTGCGGTGGATCAACCTGCAGCCACGTAGTGGCTAGTTCTCCTGTTCCTCTCTCCTCCTCGTGCTCTATCTCTTTCTCGCTCTTTGTCTCTCACTCCCTAGAGAAGCTTCTGCGTTGTTTGAGAACCAAAAAAAAAGAAAACAAAACTTGAGCGTAATTACAATGCTGACACCACGTTTTGGCTTGAAAATATTTTCAGCAACATATGAAAACACGTTGTTGAAAATGATGGAAACGAGAATATGGCGTTTCCAAATTTTCAAAGAATTTCAGAAATATTTGCTCAAAATATTTTCAAAAACATTGTATCAAACAAATTTTCACACTTATTTTTGTTTTCATTGAAAATGAAACAGAAAACACGGAAACCAAACACCCTCTTAATCTTTAATTTTTATGATATCTCTACGGCACTGATTAGAATTTTTTTTTTCTTTTTTCATAACAAGTTTGTCTTCCAGAAGATTGACAGGACACAGAATTTTTACATAAAGGCAAAGGTTTAAGGCATTCTACATTGCGTACATCATCAACAAAAAGAGTTTTAGAAAATTTATGGCTTTATTTTTTAAAATGTCTCTTTCTGTCCCCATCCAATCTCATCGCGTACATTAATTTTTTACGGCCCAGTTGGACGTGGCCGGGGCGTCATAGCTCGTCAAGTTTGACACGAAGATGCTTTAAACTTGGTAGCTCTCTTATGGACAAAATGTGTCTTTCTGTGGCTGAAATATCAATACGCTGCTTGTTTGAGATCACAATTTTATCCCAATTTATTTGCTATCGGTTACCCCCACCTAACGTTTTCTTCTAGTTCAACTCATATGAACGAAATGTAATCTCACGAACATTTCATCGTGAAAAACATGTATGTTATGCAACTACATCCATCGTTAGTTGTAATATTATTTTTTCATTTCTCCCTCTGTGCTAGTTTTATTGTATCGTGCACCTACATGCGTTTCAATTCAATAAATAAATACATAAACTTATATTCGAACCAGAGTAAATTATACTAATCTATTATTAGATTAAGTAATTTTATCAACAACAAAAAAAATAGAGTATGCAATATTACATAGAATATTACTTGATTTGTAGATTTATACATTAATCTTTCCTAGGTTAGGGTTATATACACCCAACATTTAATTTTTATTTTGATAATATATTGGATACCAAACACCTCTGAATATTGTGTTTAATTTTAACTAGCGACTCGACATTATCGTCTTTGTCAGAAATGCTTTATTGGTGTTAGTTTGTGAAAATCAAGAGAAAAATATGTGGATAAATCAATTATGTGAAATATATGATTTATATGAATTTATTTGATATTATATTTTACCGAAATTAAAGATTTTTTTAATTTTTATATTCTTTTTATTACACTAAAAAAATGATGGTTACATGAAAAAAGAAAAAAAATATGGAGAAGTTGGGAATAAATGGGATTGTGATTAGTGGACTTGAAAATAAATTTTAATAAAATGAGGAGATGCCAAAAAATAGTTACTCGCCACAATTCTCTTTATTAATAGTATAGATTAGCTGAAATTAAATAGAAATAATAAGGATTGGAACTAATGGACCGCCACTACCGAGTCCAAGTCTTCCCTCCAAACCACAATTATAACTAGCACTTGGTGACTTTCAACAAATTTCTAGTGCTCAACCAACCAATTTACATTCCCCAAACCCGGACCTCCATCATGCTCATCCAAATCAAACCCTTGTAGTCTTTGACACTTCTTGAACTTCCATGGCCAAAACGAAAACCAAAACCAAAATTAAAGGCCTGGAATATCCAAGACCCAAAAGTTCTCTATATCTATGTTGCTTTGGAATATCATCACTTCCCGACAAAGCTCCAACAGAGTCAAACATCACAGGATCTGATGAACACAACCTTAAACAAAAGAGCGGCAGCAACAACAGATGGTTTCCCTGGCAAAACATTCGACTTCAAGTGAAGAGCCAAAGCACTCGAACGGTGCCACTAGAAGGCTCAGAGTGTTATGAGAAAGAGAAGCTCAAACTCAAACCCAAAAGCAAAGCTAACCAGGTTCATTCATCAAAGTGGAGGTCAAAGTCAAACCTACCCAACAGGACTCAAGCCGATATTCCTTCACCTCCAAGCCAGACGCCACCGGCGTTCCCTGTCACACCAAATCAAAAACCCTCACAGTCGTCGCAGGTATGTTCAAAACTTCAAATGCGATTAAGAAGGATCTTATGAAGCTCTTCTAACGAATTGCATCATGTTAAGTTCATTATTTGAAAATGAAAAAGAAAAGAAAAGAAAATTTATTCTAAAATTATTTTCTGAATAAAATGAGAAATTAAAAATATATTTATCTTATAATCATTTAATGAATTGCACCAAAAAAATTATTTAATGAACTATGGTTATAATATATACTTTATTAATCTAAGATTACTTTAATGGACTCTATTTGCTTTTGTGAGAGACCAAATCACTTGGAAGAATATTATCCCATTATTTTGTTGTCAATATCCTACAAGAATAAGGGTTTAACTCCTAACAATTATTGTGAGATATTGTGAGATATTTATTTATGGATAATTATGTAAAAATTCCTCTAAAAGGTCGAAGAGCTGTACATCTTGATAGAATGATGTTGAACCTATCTAAGTCTTTTTAAATTTTTTTAAAAAATTGGTTGCCAATTTTATTAACAAAAAAATTCAGCTTAGTTGGAAGGGTTGAGATATACTGCTCATAATTCGTCCAAATGAACCAGCTGCAAAAAAGTTATTGAAGTTTGTAGTATTTATCTCTTCTTGGTTTCAGGCACCTCATCAAAACAATGAAAACAACAACGTAGACGTTGCCACGTGTCAAAAAAGTAGCTCACCCCCCACAGGAGCAGCTGCCACTGCCGTGTCACACGCGGTTTCACTCCCAACGTCGAAACGGCACGTGCGACGCTTGTTGTCGTCGATGCAAGTGCAACCTCAAACGACACCGAAAGAACCCAAGCAGCATCACGCAATGAGGTACAATCCTGTGGTTGGCACGTGCGTGGTTATGGTTACACTGGTAATAATGATACTGTGGGGTCGTTTATGTGCCATCGTTTGCACATCAGTGTGGTTGTATTTTGTACCTCGTTTTAGACATGCGCATAAAAACGACGTCGTAGAGAATAATGCCATCAATAATTCGAACGACCTGGATTTGGACTCGAAGGTGTACAAGAAGAAAGTGGTTTTGGAAGGACTTCTCGAGAGAAATCACTCTGGTATGCTGTAAATATTAGTCCCTATGGTAGGAATAAAATAAATTTATGATAATATCTAGAATGTTCGGTGTAAAATTCTTAGTGTACAAGAGAGTTCACAGTTACTGCTCCTATGTTTTGTTCGAGTAAAAAGAAGAAAAAGAAAAAGAGAGCAAAAAGAAAATGAAAGGAAAAAAGGATACAGAAAATGAGGGAAAAAGGTGTGTTTTATTTCTCTCTTGTTATTTAGTCTGGTAGAAAAATAAGAAATAAGAGAAAATGTAACTACATCTAAATAATTTTTTTATCTTTTTATTTTATTTAGAGTTAATGTTCAATTTAGTTCTTCACTTTATATTTGTGAATTATTTTAGTCCTTAACTTTTAAAATGAGTCAAATTAGTCCCAACATTTCAAAATGAGTCATATTAGCCCTTCAACCTACTTTTATTTAATATTTTATCAATTAAATGATGATAGGTAGCCTTAAATGATATCTTGACATACTATGTATTATCTGAAGTAAAATAAAATTTAAATTCAAAATGAGTCATTTAAGCATTCATTTTAAGTAATAAAATAACTCATTTTGTACAATTTTAGATACCAAAATATATTATTTTAAATTTCATTCTACTTCAAATGATACATAATATGATTAAGTATCATTTAACGTTACACATCTTTATTTAATTAATAAAATGGTAAATAAAAGTGGAATAAAAGACTAACTGGACTCACATATTATAATGTAGGGACTAATTTGACTCATTTTAAAAGTGAGGGACTAAAATGACTCAATAATGAAAAATCAGGAATTAAAATGTACATTAACTCTTTTATTTGAAATAATTCAAATCAAGGATATCATTGTAATTCCCTTTTGTCCCTTTCTTTCGTTTTCTCCTAATTCTTTAGAAGAATATTTTTTGTGGGTCTTACATTTTTTTTCCTCTCATCAATCAAATGAAACAAAAAAAACGCTAAAATCTCTTTTTGTTTTATCTTCTTTTATTTTCTTCCGTTTGATTTTTATTCTCAATCCAAACAATGGGTTATTGTTTGATGGTAGCTACTAGCTCTCTGGTCTTCATGTAAACTAGGGGAAAAAATAATATTATGAATTGAATTCATTTTCAGCTTGGTGCATGTGCTCGGAAAAAATAATATTATGGATTGAATTCATTTTCAGCTTGGTGCATGTGGTCATTATTGTTAGATTGGTTTTCATTGACATTTCGCTTTTATTTTATCGGCATATAATTCTTTTATAGTTTAATATGGAATTCAGTCGTGTTTTTTTTTTAGAAAACAACTTAGTATTTAAAACGAAAATATTAAAATGAATAATAAGAATAAATTAAAATGAATGCCATTGTTAAATATCGCATCATCAAATCTTCTAAGTTCTAACATGTCCAACAACTTCAAAGTCATGTTGAGTAATAGATTGATTTAAAATATAGGGCACATCAAAAGCCAGAACACCAGGCCCATCAAAATAAATGAGTTGGCCGAGAGAAAAGTCATTCATGTTTCATTATATTGCACTTCTAAACTCTAAAACTGAGTCAAGCATATCGGAGGAAATAGCAAATCATTGTGATAGTGCCTAGTATTAGTTTGTTAGGCTGAATGTAGAAATGTCTAACATTGGTCAATTTCAAACATAAAACTTATTCATAAATTAATACACTCCTTTGAAAATTGACTTTGACTTCAGCTACATTACTGGTCTATAGAATAGCACATAGTACCCTTGCTAGGAGCAATAAATATAATTGTATATAGTGGGAAATAAAGCTTGTATCTCTTGCACTGAGATATAGAAACCGATTCAAATTCATATTTATTCAATTGAGTCCGACAAATTGGAGGGAATCAAAGTTGCTTATGTTGCTCCCACCTGTGGATTTAAGAACATCGTAACTTGCTACGTAACCAATTTTATATGTAGATATAAGATATAAGACAAGACAGTAATTTTAATCTTTTCCTTTCCGTTTCATTTCAATATCTTCCTATTAATTTGGTTCGTCTGGTTAGTGGACCAACAAAAAAAAAAAAAGCCCAAACACAATGCAAGAATATATGATATTAAGTTACTGATTTGATGTTTCGTGTGTAAGTAAATGTATAGGGTATGAGAAGTGATGTTAGACTAAAGAAGTGAAATGAAAAGCATTTTCTTGTATTTTAAACAAATTAAACCAATCAATATTTAAAATTATGCATAGGTTTTGAGTTATAATTAGCATTTTAACTATTTGTTAAGTGCAAGGAACTGAAGGAAGAACAATGCCAAGTGATGAGTCAATAAATAATTATCACAAATTTCATGATTTGCATATGCGGAATGTGATATTGAGTACTTATATAGACAAGAAATTGAATAATATCATTAATTTCAAGAGACATCAATATAATTTGTTGTAATAGGGTGTTTGAAAATATTTAGAGGTGTTTATTTTAAGGTTTGAAATAAGGTTATTAAGAATCACATTCCTGAAGATATTATTCTCGGATATATTTAAAAAGTTGTTTATTTAACATTCTTGGGGATTATTTGTTAAAATTCATAAGAATAAATTTAAAACTTATTTGTTTTATAACATAAATTCCTGAGAATATATGCTATAATTTTCAAAATATCTTTAACACAATTATAAAAAGAGAAAAAGTCAAATAATTGAGGGATAATTTCGTAATTGTGCTTAATAATTGTGATTTCCAAGTCATGTTGGAATTTTTTATTTTCCACCCTTCAACTTGGAAATGAGATTTCACTACATTATAAGAAAATATTTTTCCATAGACTAATTAATAACTGAAATTTTTTTGTAAAACTTGTAACACTTCATTCCTAACTACTTATTCCTGAAAATAATTAATATAACAAAAAACAAACGCCTCGTTAACGATATGAAATTGAATTCAATTCCTACATTTAGAATGAATTGATAAATTAAATAATTGAATTTAATTTCTTAATTTGAAATGTGTTTAAAAATAAATTAATTTAATTATTTTTTTCTATTTTGTCCTTCATTAATAGTTAGGAATAAAACATTATATTTAAATAAGACTATTTTGATATTATTATTTGTTGGAATTCAATTCTCACACCAAATCAAACGCATTTGGGGTCTGATTTCAATTTTATGATTTATGTTGCTTCAAAATCCAGAAAAATAATTCAATTTTTTCATAGAATTAAATTCCAATAATTTTCAAACACCCCGCAAATGTAATCTACAAACTAATTAGTAGGAGCGTAATATAAACAAATCTTCAAGGCAGCAAAATTGATTTTGTCTTTTCTTTTTTATTTTTCTTCTAGGATTGAAAGATTTACAAATAATAATACAATTACTTAGGATAGGAGAAAAAAAGAAGCAAATTATATTGATATCTTTTTTTGATATTTAGTAAAATTCATTCGAACTCTTTTCTATTTGTATTATTTCTTTAAATAAACTTGGGGTATTAACTATAAAAAATAATGATTAATCTCCTTAAAATTTAGCAAATATGTGAACTATCTTTCACAATGAGATATTTTCTATATATACTAATAATAACTGAATCCTCTCACAAAATGCTTAAATAGTTCGCTATCAGTATGTTAGGCCACATAGTTTTTTTATTTGTACAATTTATCTAAGAGATAATTAGATTTATAAAATCATTACTCAAAACCCTTGTAATGTCGTAAAATTATTTCACGTTCTCACGCACTTATGAGAACATGCCTCATGTAGAGTAATTGTGATTTGACCTAGAAAAAAGGAGAAGGGAAACTCTGGAAGCTTTACTGAATCACTTCGCTTGGGCATTAGCTTTAGACAAGCCCTAATCAAATCAAATACCCCCGCACTCGCTCTGTTTGTGAGAGACAGGAAAAATCATCTCACATCAGCCATGTCCATGAGAAACATCCTCTCGGGCACCAAGCTCATCGCTTCCAATCTCTTGCTACACCACGGAAGAACAACAACATCTCAATTGGCCCAACAATGTAGCAGCAGCAGGCGCAACTACAGCCTGATCCCGATGGTGATCGAGCACTCGTCCCGAGGAGAGAGGGCATACGACATCTTCTCGCGCCTCCTGAAGGAGCGCATCGTCTGCATCAATGGCCCCGTCTCAGACGACACCGCACATGTCGTCGTTGCGCAGCTGCTCTTCCTCGAATCCGAAAACCCTTCCAAGCCCATCCACATGTACCTCAACTCCCCTGGTGGCGCCGTCACTGCAGGTCCTCCATCCCTCTCTCTCTCTCTCTCTCTCTCTCCCCCCCCCCCCCGGTTTCCCTTTTGTTGTCGTTTAGGTTTGTCTAGCTGCGTTTTTGTGTTCTAGTTGTTGTTTTTGAGGAACCCTTTTTGTGAAATTCTAATACGATGCATGTAAAAAGTAAAGAAAAAAAATGTTGTCTTTGGTATTTGAGGGCATAGTAAGCTCTAGATACTGCATATGATCCTTTCATTGTCGTTTTAGGTTTCTGTAAGTGTGTGTTTTTGTTCGAATTGCCGTTTTTTGAGGTGCCTGTTTTGAAAATCCCAACACTATGAATGTATTTGTTGAAAAAAGATGATGTTGTCTTTGACGTGTGATTTGTGAAAGCATAACAAGCTCTACATACTGCATACGATCCTTTCATTGTTGTTTGAGTTTCTGTAAGTGCATGTTCATGCTCCAACTGTCATTTTTGAGGAAACATGAAGCATGCGTTTGCTACATATAAATCGTGGTTTTTCCTGTACCCATAGTTTATCAGTACCCTTTTGTTTTCAACGTTGTGACTGAATCTTTGATTTGTATATTTCAATAATTTGGGTTACTCGGACACATGGCACATTCTCAGCCACGAATAATTAAAAGTTACCGATACCCTTGAATTTTTTAGGGATGTAGAAACCTCAAAAGTCAAATCTTTGATTTGATGTAGAATAGAACCTCTGCATACTGCATATGATCCTTCATTGTAGTTCAGGTTTCTGTAACTGCATGTTTTGTTTGAATGGTAATTTGTGTGGAACCCTTTATGTGAAATCCTAACATGTTGCATATATTGCTATTTGCCAAAAAAAAAAAATGCTGTCTTTGATGTGTTAAAGCTAACGAGCTTCCCATGTTGCAAATCATATGGCTTGTTATTATTGTTGTTTCTTTTGGATATGTATGGTGTTCTGAGAGTTGCATTGGTGTTTGTTATGCGTAGGCCTGGCAATATATGATACTATGCAGTACATTCGGTCTCCAATTCATACGATTTGTTTGGGTCAAGCTGCATCTATGGGTTCTTTGCTATTGGCTGCGGGTGCCAAGGGTCAGAGGTGTTCTCTTCCTAATGCAACCATCATGATTCATCAGCCTTCGGGAGGTTATAGTGGGCAGGCAAAAGATATTGCTATTCATACCAAGCAGATTGTTCGGGTTTGGGATTCGTTGAATGCTATTTATGCAAAGCATACGGGCCAAACAGTTGAGGTTATTCAGAAGAATATGGATAGGGATTATTTTATGACTGCAGAGGAGGCAAAGGAGTTTGGGATTATTGATGAGGTTATTGATCAAAGACCTATGGCTTTGGTTTCTGATGCTGTTGCTAATGAAGGCAAAGATAAAGGTTCTGATTAGAGCTGGAGGGTAAGACTTCTTTGAGGAACTTTTGCTGTATTTAAATGCCATGTCTGTCCCCTTAGGTATAAATTGCAGTTGATATAATTTTATCAATTGGACATAACTTTTGTCAGTTTCAGTTGTTAGATTGACCATTAAATTTCAGTCTTGTGCTCAATTCAGTTTTATTGGCATTTTTTTGTCACACAGATTTTGAGCTTTAAGTATCCTGATCTTGAAGTTGCTAATTATCCACAATAATATCAGATGACTGTTTCGGCAATGGTTTCTAATTGTATATTAAAAGTAAAGCACTGATGTCTTCGCATTTTGATACATGAGTTTCTCTTAGTTGATTTATTTTTGTTATGTTGCCATTTCTTTGAATAAAAATTATGCATCCTGATTTATCTGTACTGGAAACGAATGAATCAAATGAACTAATGAACTAGTAGAAACGTTACGGTATGACGTCTGGCCTTTTACTAAGTTTAGTGTTGTAGCCAGAATAGTGCCCAGGAGCAATACTTGTAATGGTGCTTAAGGACAGATGATTGAACAACATAGTAAGGATCCAAAACAAAACAAAATTGTCATTATGCCACGACAGGTTGCAGTAGTGCCAATTTTTTTAATGAAAATGGCTGATTGATTGTATCTAGCAATAGAGTTGCTGCTTGCTAGTGAGAAGTATTATTACGATACCTGGGGGACATGACTGAACAGGATTGGGATAGATAAATAACTGTATATTTGGATTCAGGAAGATGTACAATAGTGCCAACTTGAATCAGAGTGAGAGGAAACTTCCAGTACCTGGATGGAAGTGGAATTTGTAGTTGTTGAATGAGGTGTGTATTGGAACTGTTGGTGGCCCATACCTCCACCGAAAACTTATAAAGTGTGCCTCAAGGAAGTCTCAAATGCCACCTTCTTGTTGTCAGATACTACTTTAAATTTTAAATTATATTCTTGTATATTAAAACAAGAATTTAATTTTTGTTCACTAAATAGAATTTGAGAAAAATTTCAACTCATTATGAGCAACTACCTGTCATGATAACTACCTATTATGATTTGTTATTTTCCTCATATTATATTGGCTGACAGTGCATAGAATTAATCTCTTAAAAAATATGCAAGATATGGCATCCCTTATAAATAGCTGATTGCGAAAATTCTTATGATACTTTATATAAATCATTATTGTCAATAGCGGGATATAGTGGTGCTATTGCGCCAGTGTGTCATGTTGCGGTGACAAGCCACGGTGCCTTTGGTGTTATGGACCGTTTTAGGGGAGCTGCAAATGCAATGACATGCTAGATGGCAGCCATTTTGCAGTTGTAGCAGCCATTTTTTCAGCCCATATACTGGATATCCTACCTTTGATTGCTTCAAAACCTCTTTCATTTTGACATTATTTCTTTGATTTCACATATTCTATCATCTTTTTTCTGGGTTACATACCTTTCATTGCTTTAGAACCTCTACAGGGCTAGTTTTTCCTCTGTACTTCATGCACGCCCAATATTTTCTGCAGGCCACTGTCACAGCAGTTGGTTTTGAGGAACTTGTTTATATTGGGGTTGGCTTGCTCTTTTATTAGGTTTTTGGGCATCTTCTTTGATCTGGGGTTTTCTTGTGGCTCTGTATGTTTTTGGTGTTGTTATCGTTTGCTGTGCTTCTCTTTTATTGACTCGTTAATTATGTCTTAGTTGATGGTGATTGTGTCTCTAGAGTCCTAGACCGTGACGACTTATTATTGATGATGAATATGCGATTTTTGAGCATTTATGCATAGAACAAATTGCATATTTTTTCTCTTTTGTTCGGTCTAGTGGTCATCTTGCTGTCCACTATACCTGTGCTTGGTCGGTTATTGGATATTGGATGTCCGATGATGATCCTGACCATAGGGATATAATGAATCATATTCTTTTGGTGAAAAATATGTAACATGTTTTATTTTTGTACAAGTGGCTTTACTTTGGTGGAAAATATGAATCATATTCATTACGGATGAGCTAGTTAGTATTCTAATGTGAAACAAAAGTCCAACATAAAATGTTTCTTTATGTTGACTAGTATGCTTTTTCCGGCTAGTTGGTCTTAAAGTGCAAAGGTTAGCAGAATGGGGAACAATATAGGCATTGAACTAGAACCAGTTACTTCACGAGTAAAACCGTGATTTGCGTTATGTGAGCAATCTATAGTTTAATAGTAATAAAAAGGAAAATTCCTCATTTGGAGTATTGCAATTGCGTAGACTATCCAAGCCAATTCCGTGGTGTCTCCATAGTATTTACAATTTAGATTCCTATTGTATTTTGTTTTCTTTTTCCTTATTATAATTTATCAAAATGAAAAAAAAATGCAACTACAGTTTTCAAGCATATTTGGTTTTTATAATTTACTAATGAGTGAATATCATTAGAGTTCAAGCTAAGGTTGCTGCAGTAAAAGTTTAAAATTGATGGGTTGTGGATATTTTAGAACCACAATCAATTTGTGAATCCAATACTAAAGTATATGAATCGACCAGGTGATCAGACACACCTATGCATGCTAAATTGCTAAGGAAGTACTTGTACATTAGATTTTTTGTTTTCTTTTTTAATTTGTTGTGATATGTCTGTGTGCATTAGATTTAGAGTATTGGAAATATAATAAATTAATTATCGAATAATGTATGATAACATCAAATCAAGTATGACATGGTCTGAAAAAAAAAACTACTATTCCATTTGGATGATAAAGATTCGACTATTGTATTTACGTAGTTCGTAAAATAATTTATTAGTCACACTATCTTCAGGACGTATTTGTCATATCGACACGCTATTATTGAGGGCTTTGTTCTTTTTTTTTTTTTCACGTTTTTAGTATTTTAGGATTTTACGAAGGAAATACTGAAAATGAAAATTGACAACTGAATTTTATAATTGTCGTAGTTTTGAGTATTTTTTTTAAAAAAATTTGAAAAATTGAAATCCCATACCAAACAGGCCTTTAGATTCTTGAGTCTCCTTATTATATATCATTAAGGTAGTATTTGTTTATTGTCTTGGGACAGGAAATACAGGGACAACAGAGACATTGGAGATAGATACATAAAAAATATTGTTTTTGTATCGTATTTAATTGTGGTGGAATATAAAACATGATAATTGTCTCCATATCTTGTTTGGTAATATGGGGATAATATAACAAATACATGATAAAAGATATATGTACCCCTATTGGATCGTCGTTAACTAGCCATTGACCACCACCCGTTGACCGGCATTGACTGTCATTGGAGGTTGCTATCTAAGGGGTAATATAGAAAAAAAAAATATAACCATGAGGTGTGCTGTGTTGACATTTCACCTTGTCCTTTAATCATGTGGTTGGGGGTTCGATCCTCACCCATGAGAATGGAATGCATTTTATGACCAATTGTTTGCCTCTTCGGGAGAGCTTCCGCGGTGAGGAAATTAGTCATTGTTGTCGGCGATGGATACCCTGATTTTGATAAAAAAAAAAATAAATTTTTGTCTGCATATCCTGTATCCACTGTTTTCATTTTTTGGAGTGATAGAAATATAAAAGAATTTTGTCTCATTTTTGTCCACATACCCTATCTCCATTAGGAAATATCCTTCTGTCCCTACTATTCCTGGATTTCCTGGATTTTTTGTCCTAGGTCAGTAAACAAACACTACCTAAGATAATTGTTTAGTCCAATTTAGTAATTAGTAGGCGAAGATTAATTTATTATAAATTTTTTTAAAAAATTGTATTTTACACTATTAACTAACCAAATTTTATATTTTATTTTGACTTTAAAGGTAAATATAGTAAGTTTTAAGTTACGCACACATCAAAAATGAAAAAAGATATATTTTAAAAGGGTTTTATATTTACAGTGTATTAAAATAATTTTTTAAAATTGCACAAAAAAGTTTTATTTAATTATATATAACACATAATGGTTAATTTGATCTTGCTTGGCCCTTGAGTTAGTTCAGCCCTTAAAGTTCTACTTTATCTCAGCCCTAGTTATGCACCACAAAACAATCCAAACCCCAGTTATACTGGATTGGGATCACTTTTATATGGACGATTGATATACAAATCAATTCATTCACATGATGATTAGTAAGCCAATCATGAACTACGCCTGTCTCCATTATTTTCATCAACGACGGTAATAAATATTTAAAAACTTATAAAAATCCAATATAGTGGAATCCATTTTTTTCCTCCTTTATTTGTAGAAAAGGGAAGGATCTCCATCTCCGTGTACATAAAATTGAAAAGGCGAGAATCTGCTATCAAAATCAACATTTAAATCGCATATGGCATGAGGTAATAATAACAAGCCAATTGCACTTTTAGAATAAGATAAAAGTTTTAGTCTTTTTTTTGGTAAAAAAAGTTTTATTATGCTGCTTCATTTTAGTTTAGCCTAACAAGACTGGATATAACAATATTTTTTCTAAAAGATAATTTAAATACATTGTTAATTTAAATCTTCTTTGACCGAGTTAATAGTATACCTTTTTAGATAATTTTTAAACTAACTACTATAGCAAAACTAATTAATTATGTTTAATTATAAAATAATACATAATTAAATGATGATAGAGAAACAATTCTTGTGAATTTACTCCATAACCTTTGTACTCATTGTCAAATGAGAATTAATTTTATAAAAAATTTAAATGAGTTGATCCATAAGGATATGAATTCTCTACGAGGTTTAGTATATTTGATAACTAATTGGTCTTTTTAAACATCAAATCATTTTTGACAGTGCACATATAAAAGGTCTTGTAGTTAGGGCCAAAACCAACCCATGTCTATAAGCTATATACCTTAAGAGGATTAGTCAATGTTTTCGCGATGAATACCATATGCTCACATAAAATGAGAGTGATCATAGAGGGGCAAAGTTAGAGGCTAGTCACATTTAGATCAAAGACTACCATCATGTGTAGGTTTTATTAAATCATTCAAGATTAACTTAGTAGCTTATTATTTTGTTTTTCACTTTATAATTATCTTTAATTTGGAGGAGTTTTTCCGATCTGTATCTAAATCCCTTTTCTTTTTCAAATTATAAAATTGAAAACAATGATTTAAAAATTGTGCCACACTATTTTGATAAAAGAAAATTGTTGTACATGAACATTGGGCAGAGAACTTGAAAAAAAAAAAAATAAACAAGAGAAAGATCAGGAAATTCCCCAATAGGTCCCATTCTCCAAAGCCAAAGCCAAGGCCACCCCTCTCACAAACAAAAACAAAATCTACTATTCTCTCTCTCTCTCTCTCCCTTTCTCTCTTTCCCTTCTTCCCTCATTCCCTCATTCATTCTCTTCCGCGACACCGCCCCAATCCCCAACACCTCCTCCCTCCAATTCCCCACACTCTCAGATCCTCTCCTTCCCTAATGCTCCCTCCTCCCTCTCCTCCTCCGCAGCCGCCGCCGCTGCTCTAGCCACCGCCGCTGCTCCGCCGCCGCCGGCCACTCTCCCCCTCCCCGAGATCCCCGCGGCGCCACCTCCGCGTGGGATTTTCCCTAGGGTTTTCCCAATTGTTCCCAAACGACGCCGTTTTTATCTTCGGCCGTTATTCTGCCGCTGTCGCCGCCTCATCGAACGACGCGCCGTCGTTCGTCATGCCTCCCGCGCGTCGACGCGGAGCGAACAAGACGAAGGCGAACGGTCACTTGAGCTTGGGCGATCTGGTTCTCGCTAAGGTCAAGGGCTTCCCTGCTTGGCCTGCCAAGGTTTCTGAACTCTCTTCTTCAAACTTTTTTTTGATTTCGCTAATTTTCCAATATTATACTAATAAATAATAAATATTTTTTCCCCCAATTTTGCACATGTGAATGTTATTATGCTGCAATGTGAAATCTCTGTGTGATACTGCTGATTCGGTACCTTCGTTGTTTAAGTTATTCGCACTTGGATTTTGAAATTTGAATGCATAATAGTAGCTTTTTGGAGCTTTTTTTTTTTCCTGCTTAGTTTGTTATGTTTGTTTGGATGAAGATGAGGGATTTTTTTTAGTTTTATTTAATGCGTGCAGAGACTCTTCTAGCTGTGAGTATTTTTCGAAAAAGATCCTCTAAAGTGATCCTCTCTCTTGAATGAGAGAATGAAGGAGTATCTACCCTTAGGTCATTTAGTAGGGTGTACAAACACGCTGCACTTCATTGAGCTAAGAGTGGGTAATCCTTCATTTTCTTACTGTGGAGATACACATGGTTTGGAGGACATTCTTCCCTTTTCTATGATATTTCTGCATTGCTATGTGGCTGTGGTGGTTTTACTTTGATTTGTTAGTGGTTGGGAGGATGCTCATTTTGTTGCTTCTTTGTTTCCAGATAAGCAGGCCTGAAGATTGGGAGAAACTCCCTGACCCAAAGAAATATTTTGTTCAATTCTTTGGTACGAAAGAAATGTAAGTTTCTCTGTGGCTGTTTGTGTTTTTTTGGTAACTAACATTTAGCCAAAACGTATGCTAACAGCTAGGTTGTCTAGTAATTTGTTAAGTTCTCCTGGAGTGCTCTTAATGAGTCATCACGAAGAAAAATAAAACAAGGACCGTTATGTGAATTAGGGAAGTGGAACAAACTTAAATTGAAATGTTGTAATATAGTTTGGGGGCTGAAAAGTTATGCCTGTGGTATAGATGGAAGTTCAGACATAATATCCTTGCACATGTTGCCTTACTGTTTATCATGGGGGCATTTGTTCTGATTGTTTAGTTTTTTGTTTTTGGTGGAGAGCTGTCTTTGGCACACAAGCTAAGAGCCTGGGCAAAGTTGCATTGAACTTATAAAGTCCAACTTAGCATGTTTGGTGCATTGTAGTGTTCAACGAACAGTAGTCTTAGTCATGGCATCAACATTCTTAATAACTCATTATTATATAATTCTGAAATTTCGTGCATGCATTTTCATGTGGGTAGTGCGTCTATACATATCTTTGTAATGAACATTGAGCAATTATGGATTCAAGATTTTGATGGTTGGTGCCATTTCCAAGCTGGTGAATATATTGTGGACTCCATTGATATCTTGTAGTGTATAATTGGCTTTGTAATTTGTCAAGGAGCAACTCTTCTAAAATTGTAGCTATCAAGGGAACCGGACACATGGTTTATGTTATTCTAACATACCAATCCAAGCTAGAGCCATCTGGGCTTGAGGCATGGGCAATGCACATGCGCCTTTTTTTTTTAAGCCTTGTGATTAAATTCATGGCAAGGATGAAACTCCTTATCAATTGTAATGTGGACTATTTTATTTTTTTGTGTAGAAGGAAGATTAACAAATTCTGTAGTTTGTATTATGTTAAAATTTTTGGTGTTTCCTTCCTTTAAAAGTAAAAAAGTATTTGAGGACTATTTTTATGATTTGTTTTCTGTCAATGATATACACGGCTCACAACCTTAAAAGTTGTAAGATCCAGAAGAAATAGCCTGTACATCTATCAACAGAGTTAAGCAAAAGTCTTTTGTCCTTCATCCACACCCGAGTGATCCAATTTTGTGATTCTTCTGATGATTTCTGCTTTGTATACTTCTTGTCTATCCTTTTTCATTAGATTGATTGTCATGCATTTTATATTCTTACGGTTGCACCTTTGTTATGTTATTTTCTTTCGCAGAGCTTTTGTTGCCCCTGCAGATATTCAGACTTTTACCAGTGAGGCTAAAAATAAGTTGTCTGCACGTGTTCAAGGCAAGACAAAGCATTTCGCTCAAGCTGTGAAGGAAATATGTGCGGCATTTGATGAGATACAGAAACAGAAGTCAGGTGGTTTGACAGATGACACTGATCATTCTTGTATTGGTTCAGAGGCTCCTCCTGCTGATGCGGTAGTGGGTAACATAATAGACACATCTGATGCTGTGGTATCAAGTGCAGAAAAGGATACCAATGTTGGATCTACTTTAGAGCACTGTAAGCAGATAATTGGAAAAAGTGAAAGCCAAGATGAAAAGCTTTCTGTACCCGGCCATCCAATTGAAAGTTCTTCTGTTTTGTCACCTGTGATCAGAAGTAAGTTATCTGTTAGTCCAGAGATGAAGAATGCTAGCAAATCTAGTCTTAAGGGTGCAAGTAATGTTAATGATTTTGGGCAAGATGGGAGTGGGCATAGTCCTTCGACAAATGGGAGCAAGCCAAGAAAGCTTGGTGCTGGCTCAAGGAGAAGTGAAGCTGCAGATGATAGAAATAAAAATGGTGAACCATCTGCTGGAACATTTTTGATGGACAGAGGTTCTACTGAGGGTGCTAGGCTTTCCCGGCCTGGAGGGACATTGAAAGGTGGGGAAAAAAGGAAAACTTCATTTGCTGTCAAATCAGAATCTGTAGAAATTCTTCAGTCAGATTCTAATGGCAATACTGGAAAGAAAGATAAGAACTTACTTAAAGTTAAAACAAGTCTTGATGTAAAAAATGAGTTGCAGGAGATCTTGGTTGATTCTGAGGGGGCTGATAGCAATAAGTCTAGTTTGCAAAAGAAGACCCAAATTCATGCAAAGCATAATGTGGGAACAAATGAATCGTATGCTTCAAAGAAGTCTAAGCGCATAGATGCCAAGGATGATATAAATTTGGGATCTCTTTCAAAAGAGGTGAAAAATGCGTCTCCTGGCTCTACTCTTGTTGAAGACAAAGTATTTAAAAGGTTAGAGTCGAAAAGGTCTGCATCACATTTTAAAACAGAAAAAAGCTTGCCATCAAGGGGTCAGATTGGTGTAGGTTCTGACGAATCTGGCTTAGAGGTGCTGCCAGGGACCAAACATCACAGCCAGCTCCGACAAGTTATCTCTGATTCTGCTAGCATTGCTTCTGATGAGAAAGCAGACAGAAGTTCTCTTAGACCGAAAAGTGATGCAAATAATGTTAAGATAAAACAAGGACAGAAGAGACGTAGAGCTGTTTGCCTTTTTGATGATGATGATGATGATGAAGAACCAAAAACTCCTGTTCATGGAGGAGCTACAAAAAATGTTAAATCGCCTTCTTTTATTTCAGAGGTCATGAAGAGCAACAGTGCACAATCGGAGAAGTCCGACATTGCTCAGCTAGCTCACAGAAATTCTAGTGATCTTGAAGATATCCATTTGAAGGAAGCATCTTCTAAATTACATAATGGCACCTCATCATCTAGGCAGCCTCTGGAAGAGAAAGCTGATGACGTAGTTCCTGTGGATAAACCTCAAAGTCCTGATAAATTAGATTCAAAGCAACTTCCTTCCAAGGTGGCAAAATTAAGTTCTGGCTCCCCGGTAAAATCGCCTCAGTTTGTCCCTGCAACAAAGTCAATTGCTGAGCGGCATAAATCTTCCAAGCCATTGCTCAAAGTTTCCAGCAATGCTACTCAAAAGAAGGCTGATAATGGGTCGTTGAAGTCTTCGCATAACATCAGCTCTCCTCAGAATCAGATTGCAACTCATAAAAAGAAGCTAGGATCTTCAGCAGAAGTTTCTAAAACTACCCCCAAGAAATTGCAACAGGCTGTTGAAGTTCCTGCTGGACTGGTCGGTCTAAAGGAGACTGATGCTTTTCATTCTGATAGGTATAGTTCCTTGTGGTTGTGGCTCTTCTCATTTCTTTTTGGAATTATTTACTGATCTTTTTTCGCTTTCCTACCTTGTTATTGCAGTTTGGAGGTGGACATGGAAGAAAAAAGTAGTATATATATTGGTTCTAGGACTCCAGAAACTGCTAAAAGTATGAAACATCTTATTGCGGCTGCCCAGGCAAAAAGAAGACAGGCTCATACTCAATGTTTTCCTCTTGGCATTCACAATGTTCAAGGGGGGACTCCTAGCCCCTCCACAGTTCAGCCATTTCAGTCTGCCTCAAGCAATGTTGTGCAGTTGGATGTGCAGGCAGTTTATGAGCATCTGGCATTGGCATCTCCATCAACCAATGAGGATCCCTCTGCCTCTCGAAATCAACTTGATACTGAAGAAATTGAGGATAGAAGACTTGGTTCAGTGCAAAGGGGTCTAGGAGGCTCACTGAGTGGAGGTACTGAGGCTGCTGTTGCTCGTGATGCTTTTGAAGGAATGATTGAAACTTTGTCAAGGACCAAGGAAAGTATTGGGCGTGCAACTCGTCTTGCCATTGATTGTGCTAAGTATGGTATTGCCAATGAGGTCTGTTCCATCCCATTATTGCTAGTTTTAAAAATATAAATCAGATAGCGACTTTTCTTCTCCCTCAATTTTCTTTGCCAAGCTATATATATATGATAAAATTCACTTTGCATTTGATACTATCACCAACTTGCAATTATTACATTGCCTGATATATTTTGTAATTTAAATTCATTTCGATTTACAACTATAATGTTATTCAAGTAGCAATGTAATTTGTAGTTAAAACTCCCTCTACTTTGTAATAATTTTGTTGAATATGAATATAAATTTTTTATTTTTTAAGTTAACGAGATTAAAATTTAAATAAGTACATTGATCTTTTAGCTCATGATATCATAATTTCATCATTTTAATTTTAAGAATTTTGATTAAAAATATTTGAAATTACTGATTTATTACATTACTATTATTTCTTTCCTAAAAAGCGTATTTAAATGGGTTTATTGTGTCGGACAATTGAACAACAAAATGAATAACTTCTTACGATATCTAATTTGCGTTACTATCTCTTCTTTTCAAAGTATTTTTATTAAAAACAATTATCACAAAATATTAACAAACTTGTGCAACACCCAGGTATTATCTCTAGTATGGACCATTAAGGGGACTCATGAAGTTACTGTAGTAAAAAAGGTTAAATATTTTATAGTATACAGAAATGTTGTCTCAATCAATATTAATACGTAGTTATGTGTGAATACTTTGATGTCATTCCTAAGAAAATTATTGGTGAGTTGTCTTGGAATTGTGAAACTGGTTGGTCTTCCCAAAACCAGCATTGCCAGTTCAGTTGGAAGAGCCGGAGGGTAATCTCAGCTTGTGGTGGAATGCTTAAGATTAAGCGTAATGTTTATTGAGTAATGAGAGTAAATGTGTTCTAAGTTGGAATATTATTGTGTGTTAACTTTTCCTGCTATTAGTTTACTTCCATGCTTTTTGTGTTAATTTATTACTTATATTTTTACTAGTCCTATAGAAATCTTAGGGTAGGAACATCATGGATCTATTAAAGATAAGGAGTTCATGTTGTTTTGTTTGCTTTATTTAGTTAGTGATCATTAATTGGAATGTGAATATATTTTTATTATATGCTAATTTATGATAGATTACTGTGGCATTACTTGATCCATGTAGCGGACCCCACTTAATGGGTTAAGGCGTGGTTGTTGTTGCGACTTAGATGTTAAACTCTTGCAACTTATTCGGCAGTCATGTTAATTTAGTCGTTACTATATCTGTAGTGGACTTATTTCCATGTCCTTATTTTCAGGTTGTTGAGCTTCTTATCCGAAAGCTGGAAAATGAAACTAGTTTTCATCGCAAAGTGGATTTGTTCTTTCTTGTTGATTCCATCACCCAGTGCTCACATAATCAAAAAGGTTGGTAAACATGTTCTTGAGAATTCTTTTCTACTAGCATTTGCTATGGTGGTTGTTGTCCCTGCCCCCCCACCCCTCTCTTTCTTTTCCCCCAAACACCACCACCACCACACCACCAAAGACAACAACAAAACACACACACACACACACAACACAGACTAAAAAAATAAAAAAAACCTGCCCAAATTTGTATTACGTTCATGGCATACTTAATCTAATTGTATAGGAGTTTTTTAGGCATTGCGGGAGCCTCATACATCCCTACGGTTCAAGCAGCGTTGCCACGTCTTCTTGGTGCTGCCGCTCCCCCTGGGGCTAGTGCGCGTGAAAATCGTCGTCAGTGTCTCAAGGTCAGCTCCTTTTTTTAAATTTTTGTTAATAACAATAAAATGAATTTTATTTGAGAGGGAATAAGCAAAGTAGAACTAGGGGTAGGACAAGACATCTTCCAAATCTGAAAAAGAAAATAACAGCAAAGAAAAAGGAACAATCATTGGTACAAAGCTACCCCGTCTCTCTGCATATCAATAACTACCTGGAAGCAGCCATGAGAGCCCTAGAGAGAAGCCATATAGACAACTCTGTTCTGGTAAGAAACTAGGGGTATAGAGAGTTCTAACAAATGTGGGCTTTGCTCCAACCAAATACACTAGGTAGAATTGTAAAAACAACACATTCCTGTTAAACAGTGGACTGGTTTTTTCTCTGGAAATCCTTAAAGCAAACCTGGAGAAAGTGCTCCAAATTGAAGGGGCAAATTCATCCAGCACCCGGACAACTTATTTCAAAGGAAAGTAGCTGGCTACTGTTCTGAATTTGCAGTACAAATTACACAAATGTCAACTGAGAATGCTATATAGGGCCTATTATTTTGTATTAGATCTGTTGAGTAAATTTTGTATCATAAATTCGACTTGTTAAGTGAAATTGTTAGGTACCCGAATTGGATTAGGCCTAAGTTGTAATTGTTGAGTCTATGAGATGAGAGAAGAGGGGCACACTCTGTGTAACTACCTGCTGAGTCAGCAATAGGATAGTGGGGAAGGGAAATACATGTGATTCTGTTATGAGGAGGGTTATATGTATGCAAGGGATGAGAGAAGAGGGTAGGCAGAATATTGGCTAGACACTTGGGATAGTTGAGCTGCTATAGTGCTCAGAGCTTTTCTCTCATTTTCTGCAAGATTTATACTGCTTTTCTCTTATAAGGGTGTTAATGATACATTACATTTCTTCTACTTCATAGTTTCTATTTGTGGTTTCTATCAGAAATAGAGTCATGCTATGTGCTAGGCAGATATCACATTTGTTGTATATTCAATTTTGGGTGTATTGCAGGTTTTAAGGCTGTGGCTTGAGAGGAAAATTTTCCCCGAATCAGTTCTTCGTCGACACATGGATGATATTGGAGTTTCAAATGATGATATGACGGTAAGCATATCTCTTAGGCGTCCATCTCGGGCGGAGCGGTCTGTGGATGACCCAATCAGAGAAATGGATGGCATGCTTGTTGATGAGTATGGCAGGTCTGATGTTTGTTTTGTCAATCTTTTCAAGTGATTGCTTATCTTAAATTTATGTTTGTTTTTCCAGTTATATGTTTTTGATTTCAAGAGTTCTGGTCATGTTAGTTTATCCCCTAAACCCAGGAGAGAGAGTAATCTCTGAATCCTAAACGAGGAAACCACAAGATGGAGTTGGTTGTTACTTTTATAATTATTAAATCATGAAAGAGCTCGACAGTATTGATGAGTGTGAAATAAGAGTCAGCAAACTTAAAAGTAACCAAAATGCAAACCAAATGGGTCAATTGTTTTTTTTTTCCCCTTCAATGTTATGTTAATATGCTTATATATTTTGAGGGGACTTTAGCAAATTTAAATCCCGGTTAAGAAGTTTTTAGGTTGAACTTATATCATAGTTTTACATAAATCTGAATTGATTTCAAATCATAACTAGTTTGTAAAACGTTGGTTTTGTGCAAGTCATAATGTCAAAGTATTTTTTGGTGAATCATTTTTGAATTTCAAGTGCAATAGTAGGAGTGGGGAGATACTTCAGAAAAGTAAATCGTAGGCTATTTATCTCTGAAACTGACAAGTCTGACTGGAAAAACTGATCATATAAACGTATATTGACTTAAAAAATTGATCATGTGATATGGAAGTAGAAAATGTAGATTTTTTGTTGTGTGGAAATGGTTCTGGTCTGCATTTGCTTATTTTACCTGGCTGGACTTTGGATTAACCACATAAAAATTTATTGTCTATTGTTATTTTGGATTCTATTACCAATTCAGTTGTTGCCAAAATTAATTTCCATTACTGATCCATGTTGTATTCCTGGATGTTATATCAGTAATGCTACATTTCAGCTGCCTGGCTTTTTATCTCATGCATTTGAAGATGATGAAGATGAAGATGATTTACCAATGAATTCATTTAAGGATACATATGATGCGTCTCCAGCAGACCCCACACCCACCCTTGGAGAGTCAGAAACTTCTACTGTTACCCCAAATGACAAGCGCCATTGTATCTTGGAGGATGTGGATGGTGAGCTAGAAATGGAAGATGTTTCTGGTCACTCAAAGGATGAAAGGAGTGAATTTCTTAATACTTCTGATGAAATTGATTTGCAATGTCTTGGCTCAGATAGGAAATTAGATCCATCTTCAAACATTTCCACAGAGATATCGGCTACTCTGGAAGGTTCTCCTCCATTGCCACTTGATTCACCTCCTCCACCCCCACCCTTGCCTTCTTCGCCTCCGCCACCACCGCCTCCATTATCTCCATCTCCCCCCCCACTCCCGCCACCCCCAATGTTGCAACCCCCACCTCCTCCTTTACCACCCACAGCCCCACCCCTGCCATTGGTTCCACAATCATCTGGACTAGCTCGGCCTTCACTTCTCTCCCAGTCACTGAGGCCCCCTCAGCCATCGCATTTGTCATCCCCACAGTTGGGGTATCAGCAGAATATAACTCATAACAATAGTGGTGCAACAACAAGTGTATGACTGTTCTACTTTTGAACATGACTGGCTTATATTGTTTTTTTTTTTTTTAAATTGATGATATTGACAAATGCTGTTCTGTATACAGGGTAATCAATTTGTTCAAATGGCTGGAAATGCTTTTCCTGGACCTCACAGTAGTGCAGTTGCCAAAAATGAAATATTTCCACAGCCACCTGCTTTTGCCCCGGCAGGAGGCTCTAGCTCCCAGGAACCTTCTGGTTTTAATCCTTCAAGGCAATTAGAATACGGACAGAATAACATGCATGTAAATGTGCAGGTTCCTCAACCCAACCATCAATTTCAGCAGAGTAACCCCCCGTTTGCTCAGAGACAAGTGCATTTGCATGCTGCTCCACCCCAAAATCCATCAAGTCAGTACTCATATCCAAATCCTACTGTTCAGCAACATCTTCCACATTCATTCCATCCACCTTTCCCTATGCCATCCCTTCCAGATGGCCGGAGGCAATTCGGTGCTGATGACCAGTGGAGAATGTCATCGAGTGAATTCAAAACAAACAATCAACATGATGTATGGAGAGGGCAAAACACTTCGTGCCCTGGTCCACCCTTTGGGCAAGAAGGTATCTGTTCATTTTCTTAATTGTAGCTCTTTTTTTTCTTCTTTTTTTCCCCTTGGTTGGTGTATGAGTAGAAGCTCTGTAGTTACACCTGTTCCTGGTATGTGTTGTTTGTAAGAGCAATCTGAGTGTTGTACATGAATGTTTTACTTTTGGTAATGATTATGAAGGTCATTTTCGGCCACCGGTTGAAAGACCACCAGTAAACAGCATAGGTTTTCAGCATACAATGCCAAGCAACCTACCTGTTGCTCCGCCAATGTCAGGTGACTTAGCTAATTTTCGCACTGTATTGGTTTTTAAGTTCAGCTAATTTTCACACTGCATTGGTTTTTGTTCTCTGATTACCCCATTTGAGCCTATGCTTGTCAAGAAGTTGGACCAATGGTTTATGGATCAAACTCATTATTCCTTATTCAGGACATGGTATTCCTCAGATGTTGCCATCTAGGCCAGACATTCCTGCTCTGAATTGTTGGAGACCCACTTGAAGTTGATTGCAGTCTTCTCATTAGTATTGAGTAAGTTTTTCTTTTTCCTTCTCTTTTTTTAATTTATATTTTAATCTCGTTTTGGGACAATTGCTTTCTGGCCTAATGGTTTATTTGTATAGCGGAATGTTACAATAGCCGATTTTTCTTTGATTTTTTTTTTTTTTGATTTCTTCTCTTCTGCATCTCTCATGAAAACCATGCATGATATGTACAAAAATTTTAAACGAAATCCTTTCTCTAAGGACTCGCAAGAAGTTGTGATGTAGAAAAAACTCAGACTTGCTTTTAAAGATTGCCAAATTGATGAAGAAATCTTTAACGTTGGTTATCTTTTCGAAATTCTTGAGTGTTCATGGATTAGACTGGTTTGATATATATATATATGCATGCATGATTGGATTGAGTGATGGAGATCTTCTTTGAGTTATCTTTTCCCCCTTAGTCTCTTGTACTCTATTCCCTTTTCTAGTGAACTTCTTTAATTGAAAAAAAAAGAGAGAAAAAGAAATTTTTGCATTTTGCAATCTTATAGCACATGAAATGATTGACTTATCAGTGTATAAGCCTGGTTATTTATTTATTTATTTTTTAATAATTATGGACAGCTTTTGTAGTCAGAGACTTGATGATTTGACTTCAGGTTGTATTTTTCCATTCTGCTTGGCACATTGATAGGGATCCTCTTTCATGGATCCAAAGTCCATAACTTTTGGATAGGTTATTTCTTAGGTGGGGAGAATGGATTTTGATTATTATAACTCCTTGTGTATGTACTGAGTTTCTTTTAAGTAGAACGTTTTAGGTTATTCTAGCTATATGCTTGTTTCAATTTTTATTCAGAAAAAAAAATGTATTTTTAAGGTTCTCTTATTTCTTTTAATTGATTTATGGCTGCTTGTTATCTTTCAGTGATGTTGCTGGTGGATCAACGTGCAAGGTTACATATTGTGCCTCAAAGTTGGATTCGCCTGTGTAGTACATACAAATACCTCTGGAAAAAATTTTGAAAACTCGTGGAGGCTTTTGGCAGGATTGTGTATATTGTAATTTTTCCTGACAATGTATCTCAGATGCATTTGCTTCCATTTTTAGGCCCATCTTTCTGACTTGGTTAGTTTATCTGTTTCCCATACCTTGTAATTATTACTAATGACTAATATATAGAAATCAGTTTCAAGCACTTAATTTTGTCTACAATAAATGAAATAACTAATGCTAATTTTATCGTTTAGGCTTTGTTTATTTGTTTTCAAAATTTAATTTTATCTATTCTAGCATTTTCTTAATAGATAGCATGTTTTAGTGACTTGAGTACCTATTAGTTTTAACCTACCTCTATATTGAAATCAGTTCTGGTGCTTTTTGGTTAGTAAGTATTTTCATCGTGTTAATGAAGAATTGGGATGATTTGTGGGGTTTTGTTAATTTTTCTGTCTTCAAGCTCATTTTATATTAATGAATCCTTGTTCCATGTCAATATGCATTCATGTTCACCACCTATATCTATTGCCCATTCTCCTCAGTCCCGTGTTTGTGTACTAATTAGCTTCTAAGCTTTATCAATAGACAATTTTTTTGTTTGGAAAACATTGCCCAAGGTTTACTTGAGCCCTGTGGTTGTGGTGGAGTACTGAGAAATAACTATGTAGTTGAAATTGGAAAATATAATCCTACTGCAAATTAATGTTTTTTCTCACCTTGATTGCTACGGTTTTGTGAATTTATTTTGAAATGGTCTTTTTTTCTTGGGATTTTTAATATTTCTGTGTCCTTTTTGGTGTTTGTGGTGTCGGGTTTTTTTTGTGTGTGTTTTTGGGAGGAGGAGAAGGAAGGGAGAGGAGAGAGACCGGGGGGGGGGGGGGGGTTGTAGACTGCTGCCAACTGTGATTGCTGGTAGCTAAAATCAAATCTAAGTGCCATCTTCAGTTTCATTCATCAATTTGTTTTTTCATCAATTTGGAACTCGGTTTAACTATAAGCATTTCTCGGAGGCTTTTCCTTGCCTCATCCTCTCTTTCTTCAGATGTTTTCTTTGCACACTATTTTTTTTACTCCTTCCTTTGGTACTGGTTGACTTACATTTTGATTGCTACTATTCAATTATTCAGTGTTAATAACTTTCTTAGACACAGTTGAAACTTCACCACTAGCACATTTTTATGTGAGTTCTATTCCCAGTGTTTTACTTATTCTCTTAATTGGGAAGGCTTCCTTCTTGAATTCGCCCATTCACTTAATTGTGTAAGACTAGGTTGTAAGGCTTGTTTTCTTTTGAAATGCTGGGTTGCCTCCTCACTCGTGTCATGGGATAGAGTTCTGTTTGTGCTCTCTCTTTGGTGTTTTATGCATGAGTTCCCCTCTGATATGCAGAATCTATGTGCCTCTTAGGTTCACCGTTTTCTTCTAGTTTCTTTTTTGTTTGAGGGTGTTTCATCCTCTTCTTTTGTTCTTTTCTTACCTTTCTTTTTTGACTAAGAAAGTATGGACTGGAATAATGAGGATAGAATCTGGGACTTAGGAGTAGATGTATGGTAGGAATTCTGGAATCCTGGGAAAACAGTAGTTAAGTTTTTGGTTGCGTGATTGCCTAAATGTACAAACTTGTGAACATTCCAGGATTTAGATGACCTGAACTAGGGTTACCTGGTGATAAATGTTTGTAAAACGGTCTTGCAGGCTAGAATTTCACATAAAATATAAAGAATGTGAAAGATACTGAATAAAAAAAACTGAGTCATCTGAAACAATTTTGTGAAGTTCTCAAATACAAAGATCTTTGCAGCTGCTTTTCAACCTTTTCGTCTGATTTCCCAATGATTAGCAGGATTTGTTGGTCTTAGGATCACCTTGGTATGTTTTTGTGCTTTTCAATTGCTGCTTCCAAAGGTTATTCACAACTTGTTTAAGAAATAAGTGATGTCCTTGCACTTCTCATTACCCTTTTTATTTTGAGGAAAAAAAAAATTGTGCGCACATATGCGTGCTTGAAGGAAGAAGGCACAAGTAGCTTCTAAATGAATATTTGAGAGAAACTTTAGAAGGTACTCGTGTTTTTGTCTTATAATCATTGATGAGTGCAAGAGCTTCCTTAAAAATGACAAACAATTGCCATTTCCATCCTTATTTGTGTACCTACTAATCAATAAACACTACAAGCAGTTTTTGAGCAGCACAAGCACTAGAAGCTGTGCCTTTATACTCTGCGGCTTTTATTATCATTACCATAAGACACCTTGAATTTATGGTGACGAGTCTGATCTTGTTTGTTGTTAAGCTGTCTTTTCCATGTTCTAACCCATGACTTTGAATCTTTGATTGCAAGTTTGGGGCATTATGGGGGCTTGTACGTTATAAACATGGCCCTTCTACTTGCACACCTTTCTTTTCGGTTGCATTTATATGAAGTCATAGTCCCAATGCTCGCATTGCATGTAGTGTATACTATTCTAATTTTGATGGCTTGTGAGGAGTTTGCTCTTCTTTTAGGGTACAATCACATGTGAAGATTTATTATACGTTACTCTATATTACTGAAGACAAATGCTGAATAGCTTGACTGTTTCAGGTTTTGCAAAACAAAGAAGACGGTTGTTGCTTTCTCGTGTTTTGAATGTGGTCACTGAACAAAAAATAAGGTCAATCTTCATCACTTACAAAGACTGCTTCTCATTGAGGTAAATATTTGTCAAGGAACTTCAAAACAGACAATGCTTTAGTTATGTATTTTGCTGACTTCAGCTTCTATCAAAGAGCATCAACAGTTGTAAAGATAGTTCTCATGGATGTTTTCCGAACTCTAGTAAAATATCAGTGGTAGGCTAACATTATATTGTACATTACAATGTCTAGGTTTTTTTCCCCCCTTGTACTGTGTAGTGCAGTCATTTCTCCATGCAGTTAGAGTTCTTAGCCTTTGAGTTCTTACAAAAGAAAGTGGAAATTGGAAAGTGTTGTCAGTAGTCACGTAAATCTTCTCTAGGTTTTGGCTTTTAGTCTGCCTTTGCCATAGGACTCTATTCAAGAATGATGATATTTACAATGACTTTCCATGAAAGCAAACTCATGTTGTGTCGTCCTCATAAGTAGGTTCTAATGCGTTTCACCTTTGCTCATTGGGATGATAGTGTCTTGAGCTTTCCTCAAATATTTTCTACGTGTATATGTGCTCTAGGTTTCCACATTGCCGTGCAGTTAAAACATGCGATCTCATCGTTATCACCTCATTGACTTCAATTCTATCCATACGTTTCCGTACTGACCTCAATTGTCGGATTTGATATAGGCTCGCATCGTGGTAAATCATATGCGTGGTATCATATCCTACATCGTCATTTATAAACATATGCGTGTTATCATATCCTACATCGTCATTTATAATATTTACATATTTTTAAGACTAAAACTTCAACACAGTCCCTCAGGTTTATAACAGGGGACAAATTAGTTTCTTAGATTTAGAAAATTTCATATTAGTCTTTCAAATTTTATAAAAGGGGACAGGTTAGTCTCTTTATATAATTTTCATATAAATTATGTCCTATTAACTTATTTATGCGTACTGTTAATTTGTTTACATGTACTGTTATGATAGATCCTAATTTGTCTCACTCCTTTAAACGAAATTGTTTAGACCTTTTTTTTTTTTTCCATCTATTATCTGATTATAGCTTTCTGCTAAGAAGACAAATTTTGACTTTTGTTCTGTGCAGAACAGAAAAATGAGGCAACTTTTGATTCACTGTGAAAATTAACAGTACACATAAGTAAATTAACAGGATACATGAACATTTCTGTTAATAATTCAGACAAGAATTTGACAAAGTCTCCTTTTATCAAATTTGAAAGACTAATATGGGATTTTCTAAATTTGAGGGACTAATTTGTCCCCCATTATAAACCTGAGAGATTGGTTTGAGGTTTTAGTCTATTTTTAATTTTAGATTATGTTTTGAACAATGGATATATTGTTATGTCAGAATTTACCATGAACTAGAGCCTACATTAATGTCATCCATTGGGAATATCATGTGTGCTATTAGCTTGCAGTTAATCAGCATAATTTGCTCAAGCCTTAAAATTCCGACAATAGAAGATGCTAAACTCAATGCATTATTGGACTTGATTTGTGCCTCTTTCGTGTTTGTAAATTAGGCGGAGTTTTGCATAGTGTATATTTAGCTCTTCAGTCATCCAAATTGAATCCGACTTTGAAATTGGTCAACCTTTTTTTTTTAATGTTCTTGATGTTATTTTTTTGACATATTTTAGGGTGTGTTGGTCGTTGAAATGACTAATCCTAATTTCTGATTGTCACTATTAAGGTATATTTTTTATGCTTATGTTTCTCGTTCTTCTATCGAGATATTCCATGACTCTTCTCGCTTCCATGTCTATCCTTCTACACCACTGGCTTCGTTCGTCAGTTCATTCGTTTTGCTTCATTCCTTACCTTTGCAGGTGTAATATTAGATCCATGCATCATATCTTATTTGAATAATAAACTTATACCCTACATCTACTCCTATTCTTTCTCTTTGGCTTGTGGATAAAATACTCCCATGTAAAATTCAGTTATTTTCCTGGAATACTAGTTCATCTAACCTGAAAGGTTTACCAAATTTTAAGTGTATTACTTTAATTGTAAAATTTGAAATATCCATATGTTGCTGTAAATTTTTTTAAGTATTTTGATTATTAGCACTGAATAAACCCATAAAAAAAGACAATACTTGTTACAATTCAAGTTTTATATTTCAAATTAAATAATGACGTGTGGATATTTTTCTTAAAATGAGTAACTTAAGAGTTATGTACTGTCTTCAAGAAAATGGTCCGCTTGTTATTTTTATTTTTTTAATTTGAAAATTGGATATAACAGATACAAAGAATTTGATATAACTTTTTTCTTAATAAAGTGCACTTAAGATTGAATACATATCGTTTACCTTTTTTTTCTTTTGTTCCTCTTTCCCTTTCACGTGCATATCGTTTGTGTTTACTTAGTCAAATTTAGCTTGGTTGATTTGTGTATCTAGCATGTTCGAATTCTTAGCAAGTGCAAAGAGGGTTTGATTCAACAAAAAATAAAAAAACAATATACTAGTGTGTATATATATTATTCTTTAGATTTTTGAGTTATTGGCACACGTTTTATGCTGAAATGAATTAGATTTAATAAATATTTTCTCTTATTTCATCGATGAAAATTATGTCAATAACAAGTTATGTAACATGTTACAATTCTTAAATAATAATGTGAAGTTAACTTGAGGTCAATATTTGTGAAACCTCTAGTATTTGAATCAACAACGGGATAGTCCCAAAGGAGCACTACGGGAAAAAGGGGGAACCGATGGAAGAATAATTCATGACCAATGTAATTAGAGCGATCAAGTCTAAACTCTTCACATTGTTGGGAATTCTTTGGAATGTGCTCCAAGATTTTCTATGATGAAGAAGCCGAATCTGGCGAACAAAAAGTGCAGTTGGTAGTTGGGACTTGGGACTACTCCTTATAGGAACAAGATTGGCAGAGCATCCACTTATTGTCGGTAAAAAATAAAAATAAAAAGAGAAATTATCCTTGTCAATCACTCAATCTTTGAATGGTTTACCCAAAAAGTAAATTTAGTTATATTTTATAATAATCCATTGTATTGGGTGACTTTATTTTTGTTATTGTGCTGTCGATGTAAGTCTTGGTTCTTTCCATATTATAGTGTGATCTATCTTTTATTTTTTGGAAATCAAACTATACTGTTTAGGACATTGGATAAAATCAACATAATGCTTACAAGCAAGATTGATAAATATGTTAATCTTAAGTTCTATCACACACTATGGAAACCGTTTTTGGTCTCCCTTTTGGATCTGATACTATGTAAACTTCAACCAATATCACTATCATATACTCATATTATCATTAACTTACGGATATATGTGGTAGCTTTATTGTTAAATAAAGTAGTTAACCAATCAATTAACAAATAGCAGCATGCAGCACGTTTTCTGCAAAACTTGGCACTAATCAATCTACTGCATTCTCCTGTAAGATGCCAAATCTACCAAAGTATTATAAAATGATGTCAAATGCCAAACTTATGGCGGGTGATTCTTTCTGTCCTGCAATCTTAGAATAGCTAGGGGCAGAAGTCAATAAAGTTGAGTGTTTAATTTTGTTTGTGACATTGTTTTGCCTGCACCGCACCAATCCACCTAGTTGGTGTGGCAGCTAATGATTCAATACCCTGACAGAAGCGATGAAAATTGGTTTGATACATACTAATCAAGTGCTGCTTTACTTCTGCTACCAGTTAAGATTGGCTTTGCAATGCTTGCAGTTGAAGCTATTAAATCTGGTCTCAAACTCCTCCTTGAGGTTGGCCTCCTGTATGTGGAGCTGTTGTTGTCTTGACCTTGTAAACATGACGTGCTTGATGATTTCTTTACACCAGATACCCCATCAATTATAAAAGCATCCCCAACACCCGTTGTCACTGCATTTGTAGTCAATGTAATTCTGCTGGCAGCTTTCTGTCTCTGAGATAAGCTCTTTCCTGTTCTTGATGACAACCCACAACTGTTGCTATTTTCCTGTTTCATGAGCAACTCTGGTGTAACCTTAGGGTCAGCTCCAAGATTCTTGACAAGTGTATCATTCCATTTATCGGATTTTTCCATAATATCATCCAAGTTACTTTCAGCCAAACTTCTGGATTTCTTGTGACGACTCTGAGGTCGATCAGACATAGGGGAGTTCATGTCGAATGAACCATTTTCTGAAGAATTGGATGAACCATTTTGTGATGACATTGTCATCTCCAAGATTTCGCGTATGGATTCCTTCATCGCTGGTACAGTTCCGTAGTAGCCTTGTGAAGAGTTCGTGGCTGGGGAGCGCTTCTTCCCAGAGGACTTCATTCCCAGGGGCTGGAATGATTCAAGCAGTTCATGGCTTGCATGGTCAGGTGGACTGTGGCCATTAGAATGTCTGAGGGTACAACATTGAACAATGATGGTCATCAGAGATTTAAACACCAATAGAACGGAGTCTCTCAGAATATTGATATTAAAGGAAATTCTGATTGAAATCGACACAGACAAGTACATAAATCTAATACTCAATTTTTTATGCCCGAGAGTTATGTTCATATTAGATAAAATGGTAGTTAAATTGTAATATAGACATGTAAGCAATTTTTTTGTTAAAAGATATAATACAGAGTGTCCAAGATAATATATTGTATTCTAGTTTGTATACGTAAACATGTACCAATAGATTCATTTAACTAGAATATAATTACGAATTAGTTGAGTGTTTTAACATGAATGATATTTGTCCCATGCAAGATACTCTTTTTGAATGCACCAATACTAACAAAAAAGGAAAAACAAAAAGTGGCTTATGGTATTTAGTTCTGCCCCTGAATTCAATAGAGATAAACATTGTGATAAGGGAGATGGAGTGTGCCTTCCATGTAGTGGAATGTGGAGAGTCTTTAGAGCAAACATCTGACGATCTGTAACAAGGCCATTCATCTTTTTGATATCTGCAACCTACAGTATTCCAAAGCAAAAGAGCCATGAAAATTATAACTACATTATGTAATCAAAATTGAAAGAAACAATAGAAAATGAAAATCAGCACATTTTTTTCACCTATATGAAGTAGTAGAGTAGAGGGCTGATCAACAATGATATTAGCACATAAAGGAGTAAATACTTGAGGCTTGAGCCAACTCACAGAAAGAATTCAAGTTGGCTGCAAAGGTTCTACCGTGGTACATACAACAAAAATTTCAGAATCATTTCCAATGACGTAAGTATATGGCATAGAAACAAAATTTCCATTCTTCTCTAAACCAAAAGATCCAAAACAACCATAATCATTAGACTGTAGGCTCAACTTCAACCACACCTACATTGGATTCATATACTAATAGATCCTTGCATGTATATAATTCTAATATTTCATATTTATACGCACCCCATAACAAAAATGAGTTTCATTAGCTTTATTTGAGATACATTTATTTGTTTTGAGGTTCCACCGACTTCGTTGTGAATATGTTTAAAAACCAAGTGTTAGATTTTTATCTATAGAAAAATTTCTCTCTCATATGACACAATTTCATCACGAAATTCCTAAAAAGCAGGGGGAAGAAAAAGGGAGAAATGTAGTACCTGAACACCGTACTTTATGGCAATGCCAGCTAGCGTGTCCAATTTGGAGATAGGGTGCTGGATGTAGCCAAGTGCAATAGCAGATGAAGGCATCATTGTTGGGTCGTGCTCTCTATTGGGTACCTTCCCATCATAACCACACACAAAGTGGTCATGATGATTCCCATTAGGCTCTTTCCACATAAACATTTCCATCGAAAATCAATTGAAAAGAAAATGGGAATCAACAACCCAAACGCATCTGAGATGCGTTAAAATCAAGAGGTTATGTGTTGGCTCCAGAAAGGAATCAAATTGGGACGCAAAGGTTGAAGCTTGATGAGATGAGAGGGTAAATGTCATGTGGTTGGAGGAAGAGAACAGAGCAATAAAATAAAAGAAAATATCATGTAGCATGGATTTTAGGACAATGAAGTTAAGGATCTAAATTTGAACGTGTTTTTTGCGGGGATTTTGTTACTGCTCTCTCGTCATCAGACATTCAATAACGATCACCGTTTTTCCGGGAAAACGAAGCTCCTCCCTCACTAATGGAACAAAATTACTCAAAAGTCAAAAGCCTTCCAATATTATTACCAAGACTAACAATTCTTGTATATATATATATATATATGAGTTAATAATATTCATATTTGATAGTATTTAGTCATATATATAATGTTACATTGCAGAAAATTAAAAATAGAAGCATATAATGTTACTTTTTTTTTCCGGTCTTTCATTCCCAATTTTGTTCATCCTTCCTAACATAAACACATTATTATATTACACTAGTTGTTTAGTTGGAGGAAAAAAATTAGTAAAAATTTTTCATTAATAAATTGTATGTGTAATTCTACATATAAAACTTATTTATTAAAAAAAGATCCTTGATTTTACCTCTCAATCAAACATATCCTAAAAAGCGAAAAAAGAAGGAAACTTTAATATATGTCAAAATTATTCTCTACATATACTATAAAATTCATCTATTTAATATGACATAATTGCATAAGTACAGAACCTTTTCTAGTAAAAAAAAAAAATCCCTTAACAGAAGGCATCAATCGTTTATAAGTTATATATGACTGGTAGTCAATTCTTACAATATAAGCCTACCTACTGGAATTGCGGCCTTTGAACATATGGACCATGTTGAGAATCGCATTGGCATAACTAAGTTTCATTGGAATAAAAAGCTAGAAAAGTGTCTCACAAAACAAAAGTCAAAAGCGCATTTGGTTACTCTAAATACATATATAACTTTAATTGCTTCCATAAACAAAAATAATATCTAACAAAACAAACAAATTGTACAGCCACTGGAATGTTTAGCGAAAAATTTCCGGTGGCACCTTTCTTGAAGAGTATAATAGTCTGTAGTGTTATGGAGCTAGTCATGAATTAATTCATAGCCTCATTACTTTCAGAGCATTACAACTGATTCATCACTATATGTTCCCTAATCAAGTTCTTCACCATCTTCTTCGCCATCTTCAGAATCATCACCATCTTGATCTTCATCTTCACCACCCTCTGAATCTTCTCCATCCAGATTGTTCTGCATCTCCTCATCACTTTTTCCTTTGCCACCAGCTTTTCCTAACAAGAAACAAATGCAGGCACAGAAAGAGATAAGGAGTAGGTATGTTAAAAGGACAAGCATTTCTGTCAAAGAAGATGCAAACCAAGGGAGAATTTAAAATGAGGAAATAACTAAAGAATGGTGATAATACAAACCGGACTTATGGGTGCCTAACATGTAGCAACATATTAACTGTTGATTTTTATAGTATTTATAATGTTAAATTGCATTTTGAATGGTTGATATGTTGCCACGTGTAAGATTTATCATGAATCCAAATCTATAATAACACATCACTCTGAAAGGCTAAGGAATGATTAAAGGGAGAAGAGGGAAGAAAAGAAAGTGAATAAACTTATGAGTTGTTGAGGAATCATCGATTTCTAAGAGGATATGCAACAAGAATGACAACTTTGATGGGAACGTTCTCCCTCAGCATCAAGAACGTGTGTCTAATGAAGGGACTTAAAATTATCCTCCTAGCTACAGTAAGAGTGTCGGATGATGTACCAAATTCACTGAAGAGGACTTCACCCGAGCACAGTCCCTTCTCAACTTTAACTAGTTGAAGAGTCATCCTAGGACCAACTTCTTGAAGCTTGACAGCACTTTTGCTAGAAGCACGGTTAACTCTACCAATATCACTAGACAAAGTCACCATTGCAGCTTCTTCATCTGCTTCACTTTCTGATCCATAGCCAGCCCTTACAAATCACAAGTTAAACGATAAGATAACAAAAAGAAGCATTAAGTAAGATTACTTATTCTATATGGAAGTTTATTTCCTTATCGTTCATTATCTGACCAGAACGGCTCAGAAAAACTACGGAAAATTAGATAGGACAGTGGAGATTACTAACCTCCACATTTTCATGTGTAGATTAGCATCCTCCACATTTCACTTTAGACAAAAAAGGCAACATTCTTTAAAATGGATCAAATTTATTCGTTGGATAAATTTGTAAATATGTTCTACTATGATTAATGAATAGTCTTTTTTATTACACATTCTCTCTCTTTCCATTCTCCTTCGCATGCTCTTTTATTTTATTTTTTTAACCTGCGCCTATTCATGGATAGTTTTCTTTTTCTCAATATTAACATCAAATCCATGAATTTTTTCACAACGGATTTTAACTATTAAGATTTCCAACTTAAATAGCACAAAACCATCAACACAGTCACTCATAACATATAAATGCCCTTGATTTGCAACAGCTAGATTGTTTGGCTCAAAAAGAGTGAAAGAAGGGGGGAAAAACAGCACTTTAGCCTAAAGACCAAAAAAGAAACTTCAAGAAGTTGGGTGTGGCTTGAAACTAAAAACTTCCAGTTCAACTCACCAAACACGATAATGAACTTCAAACCACCGTATTTAGCATATAAAAGATCTCACAATCAGGGAATAGAGAGTAGGCAGCAATAACAGTGAGAGCGCGAAAAATAAAACTAAAAAGGATATGGAGTTTTTTTGGTAAGTAATGACACTAAGAGATGAATAGGCTAGGGGGGAAAAAACAACTACTAGAGAGCATTAACACTGAAAGCGGAGAGAGAATCTGTAGCAAAAAAGACAATACTCATTAATCATAGCAGTACATATTTACAAATTTGCCCAACTAATAGATGTTATCCATTTTAAAGAATGTTGGCCTTTTTGTCCAAAGTAAAATTTGGAGGATGCTAATCTACAAATGAAAACCCCATATCTATATATATATATGGCAGTTTGAAGAAAGAAATAATGTCAGAAATGGATTATATAAGCACTTCTCTTCCAGTCCATCATTCAAAAGGGGAAAATGAAAGCATAAATAATCTCGTAACCTACTTTGTCACGAAGTCGCTCACATCTTGAAGATTCCTTAGATCTGGCACTTGATGGTTCTGCACAAATCTTCTTATTCTACGTGAAACACCTACAGGCTGTAATCTTATTGAATAATGCCGAAAATCAATTAGCTTAGTGTCCTTGTTGTAATTAAGCAACACAATCCTTTGGCAAGAAGAGAGCTTAACCTGAAACAAGACGACTTGAAATTAAAAGATGAATGACTAGGTGTCAAGTAAGTTATTGATGAGTTTGTGTATCTCTACAACTCACAGTTTTAACATCAATTGTTGGAAATATATTCTGAAACATGTTAGTTGTAAGCTGTAGAGGTAGATCTCCACTCACAAATCCAGAAAGTACAATCTGGCAAGAAACCATGGAGACATAAAATCTCGGATGAATAACATATATGAAATAACTATCAATAATAGTTAGTGTATAGCATGCAGTATATACAATTACACATTTTAGTTCCACAGTTGCAACTTGTTGCAGCAGCGATATATTCCCCATTTACTATCACTAGCAGTTAAATCATACAAGGAACTGATAACAACTTGATAATGGACATCACAGAGATCACAGCATATTCCTTTTTTGTGTATTAACAATTAGTATCACACCAACAGGTCTTGACCATCCCATTTGCCTCAAAATCGATAAGCATAAAAAGTAGGGGAAAAAAAGTATAATAAATAACACCTTTCTTTGGTACCCCAAACAATAACCCTTTTTTCACGCATTCCATTAGAGAACTCTAATCTAGTGATAATAACTGAGTAGTGGAATTTCAAGAACAGATGATGTGATGGTAAGTAAGCAGTTCAGACATTCCTTCTTCTTTTCAAAATTTTAAGAAGCCACATTGATATAGTCGGCTAGTTGAATGTGGGTAAGGGAGGAATGCTTTACCAAAGCAGAATTTTTAAATAGATCTTTGGGGCATCGAGGGTGCTTCTGAGATTTAGCAATGTCAGCAGCCAATGAGTATTCATGTATCTTAAACGTCAGAGTAGGTCCCTGTGGGGTTGTTGCAACTCTCAAGTAAGCCGCAGTTGCAGTTTTTGACAATATGAGGAAATGTGTGACACCCATAGGTCCAGCAACATTCAGAAAGTCTTTCAGATTATTCCGTTTCTTTTCCTGCAAAAAAGGAAACATAAGAGCAAAGTCAACACATAAGCCATCATAGCACAGGTAAAAACTAATAACATACATGTATGCTAGTTTGATGACCGTAAATCCCTACTAAAATCAATTTCATTTTTCTTATATACATTAAAATCCATTATATTGTCAATAATTGATTGAAAAGTTGTAAAACACAAAAAATTGCAGAATTCAAGCTTCGAAGAATCAATTTAAGATTTGCAAAAGAAGCTAGACTGCTGAGCTAGACCCAACATGCCATTATGTTTTGAGCTTGAACTCTTCATGGTACGAGTACAACAGTCATTTTCTTCCCATCCAATAGTTTTCTGGGAAACAACTTCTTTATTTTACAAACCAGGAAATACTAATAAGTAATAACAAAGTTGAAAATCAAACCATGTCGGACAGCCAACCACCTATATTGTAGCAAAATCCCTGAAGTTGATCTTGAAATACTCAATGAATTAAGAGGGCACACCAAGCATTCTCAAGCACATCAAACAGTCTTATATCAGAAGGATGTATCACCTATGGTCATATCAACAGAGCTAAGTATTTCACAAAAAGCTAGGACATATCAACAGAGCTAAGTCTTTCACAAAAAGCAAGGAAGGACTGATTGTACGAGCCAGAGCCAGAGCCAGAGCCAGAGCCAGAGCCCCACAATATACAACTGTTACATATATTGTTGCAAACACATAGATAAACAAACTATTTCCCCACCACAAAAACAGGATTTCAGTCCCTAAGGCTATGTTTGGATATGACCAATGAAACGGAATGGGAACTTAATTCAGTATTTGAAATACACATATCCAAACAATGAACAAGAAGAAAGGAGGATCGACAAACCTTGAGGTTGAGGGCAGTGTAAGGAAGCATTAACTTTCTGAGGTCCATCTGAAGCTGTTTGAGAGGACCAGGCAACTTGCCTCTTGAGAACACAAAGCTCTTGGGGATCTTCTTGCCAGTGATGGGGTCCACACTTGGCTGGTGAGGTTGCTGCTTTGTCTTGATCACAACGGGCCTCCTGAACCCTTGCTTCTTCTTCCTCTGAATTTTCATCATCCAAAAGGGTCAGAGTCAAAATAATGCAACAACAACAAACAGCAGCAGCAGCAACAAAACCAACCAACCCAAGTTTCCATTTTTTTTGTTGGGTCTGAAACAAAATTAGATTAAAACCAATACCCAGTTCCGCAAATAAGACAATAATCGAAATTAGACAACATAAGCTTCAATTTTTAATCAAACCCAACACACTGTAAAGTGGCAAGTAAGGAAGGAAGAACGATGGGACAGATAACGAGAGAGAAGAGTTAGACTTCTTACCATGGTTGGAGGACTGTGTGTTCAGCAATAAAAATTGGTATGAGATTCTGCTTTCGACGGCGGAGCAGTGGGCGGTGGGGAAGTAAGGATGGCGGCTGCAAGCGAGAAGGGCAACAGACGGGGCTTACAGGGCACAGCACAAGGCAGAGAGCACGACAAGGGCATGGAAAAATGGGGTTTAAGTCTTTTTTTTTTCGCCAAAAATCCTTTCTTTTGTTTTTTTCCAATTAGACAGATAATTTTCTCGAATAAACTAGTAATTTTGGTCTCCGAAAAAAACACATGCAATATCAATTTAATCTTCAAGGGAGTAAATTAATGTCACATTTTTTTTTTACTCAACTGATATCATCACATGTATTTTTGTATCATTAAATTACTAGTTAATTCTAAATAATTTATTCATCAAGGTTTATATTTATATACATTACTTAATAAATAAAAAAAGTTATATATGCACATTACTCTTTTGGTATAATCCGCTAGCATTTCAAGTAACTAATCTCATTTGAATCAAATAAATTGACTATGGGCATATTCATAGTTATAGTACAAAAAAGTATTAGTTTAGTTATCCAATTATATAATTGATATATCAGTATATATGAACATATGTAGGGTTTGCTGATTAGATTGTAGTATAAATTTTTTTTACGTTATCAGTATATTAAAATTAAATTCTAATTAGTAGCTGAAAAATGTGAAAATATTTGTTTTGCACTTATTTTCCATTTAAATATTAGTTCTAAAATTGTTTTAAGAATAAAATAATATTACATAGAAAATATGATTTAATTTTGATACATTAATAAATAATATAAAATAAATTTTACACCGTCATTTATTTAATCATGTATTAACATAAATTTATTATTTAACAATTGTTTACTTGTTTGGAAATATAGTATGGAAATCCTCTGCTAGGTATATAATACTTATTTGTTATGTATTAATAAATGATTAGGAGGATAATAAAGAGAACATCATTTGAAGATAAAAGATTTCTATCTCTACCCTTTAAGGACGCATTTAATAGGCTCATATATGATAAGCATTGTGTTTGGAATTTTTTTTTTTCATTTAACGAAATGAATTGGAAGTTAATGCAGATTGTTTCTTCAATGTTTAGGAATTTAAATTTAAAAGGGTCAATGAATAAACAATATATAAGAATTAATTCAGAAAAATGTTAAATGAATAAGCACAAATTCTAAATTTTACCCGTAGGATATGTTTACCTATCAACGTCAATCATAAAAAGCTTACCTTCATTTTTTTTCACTTTTCAATCGAACGTAATTTTAAAAATATAAATTGTTAGGCATGCAATAATTGGCAACTAATAAACTACCATTTCCAACGGGTGCGGCCGCATCGATCTGGCCTAAATAACAAAGAGACAAACCCCGCAAGCCTTGGATGCACAATTTGTTTGGGGTTCGGCACATGAAAACGTCGTCGTTCCGTGCACTCCACAGTAGAGAGAGTGGAATGCGTGTCACGCCACACATCCACTCACTCACTCACTCACTCGTGGGAGAGTGAGAAAGAGTGAAGGCAGTCTCACCTGCCTTCCTTCCTTTAAAATCACCCGCGAAGCCAACCGTTGGAGCCTCTGAGGATAAGGAAGAGAGAGAAAGAGAGAAAGCGAAACAACTAACAAAGCTCCTTCCCTTCCATTCCGTTCCGTTCCATTCCAATCCAATGGCTACGCTGCTTCGATTCACTGATTGCTTGGCCTCTCTCTCCTCCCTCGCAGCAAAATCTCCAAACCCTCACAATAATCGCAGCAGCAGCAGCAGCAGCTTCGTGCCCAGAGCTTCTCTTCATCAACAGCAACACTTGTTCTCATCGTCTCTCTCTAGGAGAAGCCTCATCGCGGAGACAGCAGCGCTTTCGCTTTCGTTTTCCGTTCCTCAGTTCGTCGGGTTTGAACACCCGGCGCCGGCGAGGTCCGAAGAAGAGGCTCTTTCCGAGTGGGAGAGAGTTTACCTCCCTATCGACCCTGGCGTTGTCCTCCTCGACATCGCTTTTGTCCCTGATGACCCTACCCATGGTATTCTCAGTCCTTTTTTTTATTATTTTTAACTGATTTGTCTTACATGTTTAGTTAATGAGAAAAAAAGTTGAGTGGAAAATAATTGAGTTCCATTTGCATGCATGTGTTGAGTTGTTGGCGAATAATTGTGTGAACTGGATTGGATGGATGGATGTTACTGAAAGTCTGAAACTATGAGCTCCTAATATTATCTTAAGCTTCTGGATGAGCTCTCCTTCATCGTTCACATGTACTAGTATAGCTCTTTCTCAGAAAAATAAAAAAATAAAAAAAAATCAGCTATATTGTTTTATTTGGGGGATGCCAAACTGAGTTTTAGTCTACCTACTTTGGGCGGTTCAGGTGGTTTGGCACTTGTTCCTTGTTCACCTTAAGTAAGGTCTTGAGTTCAAAATCTTGTAGTTGATGATAAAAAAAAAAGGCCAGCACTAAGAAAGTTTTACCGATAGCAGACAACTTCAGCTCAAGTCAGATTAGTTAGAATTCAATGAAGTTTAGATGCTGAAGTTTAAATGAAGAAAATTTGAGTTTTACTTGTAGCGAGTAGAGAGATCTTCGGATGGACATTCCATGTGAAAAGTGTTATAAGACCATCTTTCCCAAAAGCTTAAGCTAGTAGGTAAATGGTTTTATATCTAACATGCCCCCTCACTTGAATGCCTCTTTTTGGGCTTAAGCATGAATATTTTTTTCATAACGGGGATAACAATGATCGAACCCCTGACCGATTGATCATGGAGGCTATGATACCATGTCATAAAACTATCTCTCCTAAAAGCTTAAGTTGGTGGGTAGAGGCACATAAATAGTTTTATGCCTAACAAAAAAAACATGTTAGACCCTTCTATATTCTGGATTTTCTGTTGTATTTATTATGTATTTTTACTATTTTTGGAAAAGAATGGATTATAATTTGTTGTTTTTCTCTGGATTGTGTTGGACGAAAAATGGTGTTGACTTGTCATGGTAGGTTTTCTTCTGGGGACCAGGCAAACCATTTTGGAGACCAAAGATGGAGGAAACACTTGGGCTCCCCGTTCAATACCCTCTGCGGAGGATGAAGATTTTAACTACAGGTTTAATTCTATCAGCTTCAAAGGGAAGGAAGGGTGGATAGTTGGAAAACCTGCAATTTTATTATACACTTCTGATGCTGGAGAGATTTGGGAAAGGATACCACTTAGTGCTCAACTTCCTGGGGATATGGTATGCCTTCTGTTGAAATTCGTGTCCTGATTGCCAGTTATATACATTTAAGACATATGAAATAAATTTTCCCTCTTACCAAAGGGAAAACTTAGTCTTTTTCTAAGAAAATAATATAATTAGTGCTGAAGTCTTTGTCACACTCAGACCTCTGCTGAAAAAAATTCTAGAAATTCAGATAATATCACTTGGACGCATACTTTTTTTTTGAGAAAATTTTGGTTGTTGGCATGCAAATTATCATTTATATAGCATCGCTACCATGTCAAATACTGATATGTTTTTCACTCTTTTTTATATGGATAATTGGGTATGAATATTGTTCCTTATTCTTCAATTAAATCTGCAGGTATATATAAAGGCAACTGGTGAGAAGAGTGCAGAGATGGTGACTGACCAAGGTGCAATATATGTTACCTCAAACAGAGGGTACAATTGGAGGGCTGCTGTTCAGGAAACAGTTTCAGCTACTCTTAATCGGTGAGTTTCTGATAGACAGCTAATATTATTATTTCTTTTTACTCTCGTGTACTGCTATTGAAGGAGTGTCTCTGTTTAAACTGTATATTATATGCTTTAGAACTCATTCATTGTCTCATCTTTCACATTTCTATATATATATTGCAATTTTTTGTTTCATTCTTATACGTCAAGACATTTATCCATCTATGTTGCCTCTTCAGAACAGTTTCTAGTGGTATTAGCGGTGCAAGCTATTACACCGGAACTTTCAATACTGTCAATCGCTCTCCAGATGGAAGGTACGTTGCCGTCTCAAGTCGCGGTAACTTCTACTTAACATGGGAACCTGGTCAGGTGAGGCTTTTTACTCTGTAATGACATTTGTTTTTGCTTCTATTTGCCTGGTACTATACTTTGGTCTGCCTACCCTGGTATTTGAATTATGCTAAAGCATTCAACTAAAATGAACTCATCAATGTGGAAATCTTAAGCAGCAGCCATAAACTGCTGAGGTAGAACCGATTATATGCAGTTGCTAAACTACTGAAAACTGTTACTAAAATTGTAACTTTGGTCTACTATAAGATACTGGGATAGGATGAGTGATGACATCATCCTTGTAAAATAATTGTTTGACATTGAAAATTTTCTTAGGAACATTGGCTCTGGGTATAATGTATGCCCAAGAATTTCTTGTACTTTCCAAGAAGAGTTTCTTCTTTTCTTTTCTTTTTGTTTCATCCAGCTGATGCCGTAGCTGAGATAGGCTTCCTGAGGAACAAATCCACCAACAGACAAAATCAGAAGAGACCTTCTCTTTTGCTTTTTACACCAGCTTTTCTACTCTAGAAATTTGTCCTTCATCCCTCAATGCATCATGATCCTAAAGTCATTAATAATGCAGTAGGTTTTCTGCGGAATATATATCTCAAATGGTGGTTTGTACTGATGATGAGTATTCCATTTAGCCTTCAGATTATATTTTGATTAACAGTGTATCTGCATTAGCAGTGCTTAATTATTTTTTTTCTTTACTTTTCAGGCATTCTGGCAGCCACATAATAGAGCAGTTGCCAGAAGAATCCAGAACATGGGATGGAGAGCTGATGGTGGTCTGTGGCTTCTTGTTCGTGGTGGTGGTCTTTATCTCAGCAAGGGCACAGGGGTTAGTAATTCTGAGAATATGATTCTACTGTATCAATATGAGACTAGTAGTCTTCTTTTTAACTCCTTGCCATGTCCTTCTTGGTAATCTTTATCTTATTGAGTCTTAAATTAACTATTAATTTTCTCACCCTTCCTCACTGGAACCTTTCCATATTTATTCTGCACATTCGCAAACTACTTATTCTCCCTTAACTTATTCGTTGATTAGGCAATTTCTATCCTTTGATGAAATTTCTTTGTTTCTTACATTTTCTCTATTTGTGCTGTCACATATTCACCTTTGTAAATTTATCATATTAATTTGCACTCCCAATTCAACCAGCACAATATGCTTTAGTTATTGGGTAGAAGTGGAAAAGGATTAAGATAGAAAACCCTTTCTGTGGCAGTGCATAAGTGCTTTGCTTGACCCCTTACGTTTCTATCATTATTATACCAAGTATGATCTCTCTCTAAATTGATCAATTATATTCTTTTTGGCCAAGCCAAAATGAACAAGAGAAAGGAGGACATGTGTTGGTTAATCACTCAAACCTGCACATGAAAAATTTTGTCCAGGTAAAAGTAATTTATCTTCTCTGCTTATACTGTCATTATAAGGTATTAATCAATCAATATTTGCCGTTGGTACAGTTTTTGGTTGCTGTCATTTTCTACCTCATTCTTCTTTTCTAATTTAGTTGCATAGTTTTTAGAACCAAAAAAATATATATTATGCATATTTCATTGTTTCAGATAACTGAAGAATTTGAAGAGGTTCCTGTTCAAAGCCGAGGTTTTGGCATTCTTGATGTGGGTTATCGATCAGCGGTAAAGTTCTCCTGCATTCAGAGAGTTCCTTTGTCAATTAACCCATTCTGGCGTTTAGCAGTCTCAGTCATTCATATTTCAAAGGAATAAAATGTCTCTAATATGACTATTGCCAATTCAGTTCTTGCAATATTTTTTATTATGAAAGTAGAGAGTAATGCCAATGCCTGAAGCCCTTTTTTAAAAGTGTTTCTCAATTATGCATATACAGGACGAGGCTTGGGCAGCAGGGGGAAGTGGAATTCTGTTGAGAACTACTAATGGTGGCAAGTCATGGATCCGTGACAAAGCTGCTGACAACATTGCTGCAAATTTGTACTCAGTGAAGTGAGTCTAACTATTTCTACACCATTCCCACCTTTGCACAATTTTATTTATGTAGTAATGTACACATTAAAACGACAAATTTACTTGGAGAAGCTCTCTTCCCTATAACTGGCTTCTCAAGTTGTCGAGATATTTTCTACTTATATTTTTCCACCTGTCGCCGTGACACCCCCGCCCCTCCCCCTCCCCCTCTTCTATTCTTTTCGATTTGAAAGGGCAGCAGCTAACTGGAAGTAAACTTATATCTGTTTAGCTGTATAAATAACTGGATGAAAAAATTTCCATGAAATAAATTCTCGAGGAGTAATGAGAATTAGTTAACACTACTTTCAATGTCATATAACTTCTATCAGTAAAATCTTGTTGTATACTGCCTATTTGCTGCAGGTTCATTGATGATAAGAAGGGATTTGTATTGGGGAATGATGGAGTCTTGCTTCGCTACCTTGGATGAAGTTGTAACTCAACACGGTAACTAGCTACCTCCTCCTGATTCTGGTTGACAACTTGACAAAAGCCATTTATCTTTCAATATCATTTGTAGTTTTTGCTGCATCATCTAACTGAAAAGAAGCTTTAAGGTGCAGAAGAAAAGGAAACTGAGAGAAGGACAAAAATGGTTGTAACCAGACAAGACTAGTTGACTGAAATAGCTGTTTCAGTTGTCAGGAACATGTTATCTGAAGATTATTACCCAGAAACAAATTGTTATGTGAAGATTAAGTACACGGTTTTGTGTTGATCTGATTTTCTAACTGAAATCTGGAATTTTGTAGGTTTGCCAACTCGATTGCAATTTTGTTTCGGATTACATATCCATGCTTAGTATTCATTAATGTGGATAGAGTTCTGGGATCAAATCGACTCCTTGCTGTTATGCCCAAAAACATGAGGAGGAGATATAAAACATCATTACTCTGAAGAAAGCTACATAATATTATGTCAATGTAACATTGTAATTGCCACATTACTATTGTTAGGGAATGGTACACCCCAAATGTAATAAACACTTCATGAATGTGAGTAGAAGTGTATTTAAATTTATGGAGAGAAATAGATAAAGTATATGAATAGTAATTTATAGTGGGACTCACTTGTCACTATTTAGATTAACAAAAATAAATTTAGAGAACTGTACATCAAATTTTAACTTTAAAGAGTAATTACAATATAATGTGTCCTTAGAAAGACTCTCTGCTACTACAATTTGTAGTATTATAGAGATTTATATAATATAATCAAAACCCTTGATGTATACTCATATTATACTCTTGAAATTTTTTTATATACACTATTTTTCTCTTATTACATGAAGTTAACACTGCTTCTAAGCATGGGATGATTTCAGAAGTGAGATTTGCTCTCTATTTGAGGCTTCTCACACATTGCATTAAAGTGAAATTTTGCATCCCCAACTGTATTTCACTTTCGGTGGATTCAGAGAGATTTTTCTTCCTGCTTTTATTGAACGTGCATACAAAGCAAGTCATAAAAGTCAAAAAATGCGAGCCATACCCTGGCAACCATTGAAATGCAAATTTGTGCTGCATATGTTGTACTGTTTAAGCAGAATACGTGTCACAAAGACTGGTATAGGTGAGTGGGCATTGAAACTTGTGCATGGTACTTCCACAAAGAATAATATTATGCGATATGGTGTGTATTTATTTTGGAATCTTATTTTACCCGTATCATTTACTCTTTTGCAAATACCATTGGCTCTTGCAGATAATCACTACATTGGAAAGGCAGAGGCAGGCTACTCCCAAAACATTAGTGGCCGAAGTCTTTTTCATTCTAATTTTTCAATGGTATCCGGGTGAATTTTTTTTTTTTTTCATGTATTTGATATAAATATTAAAAAAAAGAAAAAAAAATATAATAGCCTGGTAGAATTAATAATTTTTGGGTACTTAAATATGTGTTTTGCTACTATTTTAACCACCTAGGGATAAGGTTGATGTAAAGGGCAGGGAATATCCAAATTGGATATTCCCCTAATACTCTATGTAATACCAAGCCTATCTTCTGTGTCTTTGCCTTTTCGCTTCGTCTTCCTTTTATTATTTTTTTGGTTACATCCATGGACAACAACAACACGCATGACATGGAACCTTTGCTCAAGATTAATGAAGCTGCTCATGATGAGATTGATGATGATGCTGCTTTGGATTCGTATCTTTCAAGAATGGAAGAGGGTCACCTTGATGACTTAGCTGAGAGTCCCAAGGCCACACCACAAGGCTGCTTCACTGTTTTGACTGAGTCCAAAATCAAGCAGCTGCAAGAGGAATCAATCAATGAGGTATCATCTGTTCTTCTGATACCAGAATCCGAGGCTTGCCTTTTGCTCACCCACTATGGCTGGAGCTCGATCAAGGTGTATGATGCCTGGTTCCATGATGAAGCAAGAACTCGAGAGCTTGTCGGGTTAATGCTGAATTCCGATCCTCACTTCAACAACATCGAGCTGAAACTCACTTGTGCGATTTGTTATTATACACTTCCACGCAACAAGATGAAAGCTGGGAGGTGTGGCCATAGATTCTGCACTGATTGTTGGAAGAAGTATGTGGACAAGAAGATCTTAGAGGGTTCCAATCAGTGCTTGAAACTGAGATGCCCTGAACCCTCTTGCGGTGCAGCTGTTGGTGGCGACATGATTCGCCAATTCGCCAGCGAATTGAGCCGGAACAAGTACTATTGTTTCTTGTTCCGATCCTACGTCGAAACCAACAAGAACATGAAGTGGTGTCCAGGTCCAGGTTGTGATTTTGCTATTGTTTATGAACCAGATGGCGCAAATTATAACCATCTAGAAGCTACTTGCCTTTGTAACCATAGCTTTTGTTGGAAATGTGGTGAAGATGCTCATAGACCAATGAGCTGTGAAACCGTGAGTGAATGGATCACAATGAATCAAAGCGAGTTGGCGAGCACCCTATGGATTCTCGCTTATACAAAACCATGCCCTGGGTGCAGTAACGCCATTGAGAAAAATGAAGGGTGCATGCACATGCTATGCACCATTTGCGGCTTCGAGTTTTGCTGGCTATGTCTTCGCGGATGGGAGAAATGTTTCACCTCTGTTTGCAATCGTTTCTCGGAGAGAAGATCATCATCACTGAGTGAGAAGGAGAGCGAGTTGGAAAATAGAAGGAAGAAAGCAAAGGTCTATTTGGAGAGGTACACTCACTACTATGAGCGTTGGGCAAGCAATGAGTTCTCAAGGAAGAAAGCATTCGAGGTTATGGTTTCCTACATTAAGAAAGATAAGAATATAAGGAACATGTGCAAGAGGGATAGAAGGGTTGAAGCTGATCTTGAGTTATTGAATGTGGCTTGGGGACAGGTTATTGAGTGTAGGAGGTTGCTGAAATGGACCTATGCTTATGGTTACTTTATACCTGGAGATGAACAGGCTAAGAAGGAGTTCTTTGAGTACACACAAGGTGTCGCAGAGGATGCTTTGGAAACTCTTCATCAATATGCTGAAAAGGTGCTGGGGATAGTCCTGGGTGGAAGGCCAAAAAATGGGTCTGACATGTTTCGTTCTAAGCTTATGCATCTTACCAATGTGACCAGGAAATTCTTTGAGAATCTGGTGAATGCATTGGAGAATAATGGGCTAGATGATGTGTGTGTGAAGAGCTATGGTGGGGTGAAAAAAGGGTCACGTGGGAATGTTGGGGAGTGCTGAATAACTGCAAAGGGTGGTGGTGGTCTGGTGGAAGAACAATTAACACAAGGGAGGGGATGATATGATGAACGTGAATTATGATTGGTGGCGATGCGAAGCTTGTGCTGTTAATGTTTCAAACAATAATGTCTGAATATCTAAAAGTATGTGATATACCTATTTCATTATTGTTGGATACGATGAATTGGTAAAAAAAGTGAGAGCCACCATTACATCGAATGGTGATGGAGTAAGTGTCTCAATTAGATACCTATTTTTTGTCGAAGGGAATTTTGCTGTTTCAACACTTCAATAGTGGGTGTCTATTGAGACACTCACCTTATCATCGTTGGATGTGATGGTGATTTTCACTTATCCTGTTTATCCATCACATTTGACAGTAATAAAGTGAGTATCCCAATAGACATCATTTTTAGGGTGTTAAATTTATGATGGAATTCAATTCTTAATGAAATTCAATTCAATTTTATCACTTGACAACTTTCCAAACACTCTGATAATCTATTTAAATCAATTATTACTTCCAAACAGAGTTTATGGGCAAACCGCAAGATAAAAGTGGGATATCAGTAAAAGTACTGTTGTCCAACCCTGTAGTAAAAGGCAGAAGAGTGGCGGTGATGGTGGTGGCTGCAAGAGGATAGGTGAAGAAGAGTACTGGACCAAGAAGGAATTAAAAACTAACGGGAGGCTAATTTAATAATTATGATCAGACTGAATGAGGACCGAACATGGGTAAGACTAAGTTATCTGGCACCCTGGAGATCTGTTGTGCTTATTTATTTATAAGGAGAATTTAAGAAGTTAACCATAATTGATTGAGTTTATCAGTAATCTCACTTAATATTTCCTCCTTTCTTATTTTATATTAATAATTGTCTTAAAAACTATGCTAATATATTTATTCACGAGACGCCAACGAGGGGTAGCTCAACTAGTCAGACCCTTTGCTCTTGCATATCAGGATTTGGGTTCGATTCCAGGTAACATATTGTTAGGCGATATGTAACTTTATCATAAATCCTCGCTGAGATCAGTGATTTGCCTTGACCTTACATAGGAGTGAACTTTCTCCTATTCTAAACTTTTGTGAATAAAAAAGAAAATTTAATCGCAAGACGAGTATTAATGAGAAATGAATTTCCTATAACATAATTGATATTTGAATTTTTTTAGTACGCGTTTTAGTTTTCTTTCCAAAGAATAAATAATGAAAACACTAACCATCGGACTCACGACACGAGTCGGTCAGGAGTGACGCCGAAAGTTCAAATGGGAGAGCCCACTTGAGACCAGAAAAGACCGCTTAGACTGTTACACAGAAACTTCGCACGCTACTTGTGTTGTCGCGTCGCGGGGTGGGTGGCAATGGCATCTATGGCAGTTTAAGTTTCACAAACCAAATTCCGATCAACCCACCTTCTCGTAGTGTCAAAACAGTGAAGGCTAAACACTCTGCGTCCCCCCATGTCAATCCAAGGCTCACACTCCTCCGCACCCAACACCAACAGCAACAGCAACAGGTACACCTACGACGTGTTCCTCAGCTTCAGGGGCGAAGACACCCGCCACCTCTTCACCGCCATCCTCTACGACGCCCTCCGCCGCAACGGAATCAACGCCTTCATCGACGACAAGAAGCTTCCGAAAGGGAACCGCATCTCCCCCACGCTCCTCAAGGCCATCGAAAAGTCGAGGCTCTCCGTCGTCGTTTTCTCCGAGAACTACGCGAATTCCACGTGGTGCCTTGATGAGCTTGTTAAGATCGTGGAGTGTAACAAGGAGAAGAACCAACCACTTTGCCCTGTGTTCTATAAGGTGGAACCTGAGGATGTGAGGCTTCAGAGGAAGAGCTATGCGGTGGCCCTGGCTGGGCTTGAAGATAGGTTCAGAGGTGACGTGGAGGACAGGGTGAGCAGGTGGAGGTTGGCCTTGTCCCAAGCTGCAAGCTTCTCGGGATGGCATTTTGAAGACGGGATTGGGTACGCGTATTACTCTCTTGGATTCATCCATGTCATCTTCAATTAAGCTATCTGTGTAAGAATTAAGAGCCTAAAAATTGAGATTTAATTATGAATATATGTCTATCAAAAAGGCCTTATGGATCAATTATGGAATAGAGGGAGTATGTCTTTTGTCATTTTTTACAGGAAAAAAAAAATCATGTTCTTCTTCTAATTAAACCAACAAAAGTTGATCGTAACGAGCAATTGAGCAGGATGTGAGGTTGAACGCCAAGAAAGTAACTCTTGTGAACAGAGTGCAGAATCGTTTATATTTTCGCAATAGTTTGAAAGTCTCGTGAAAAAAACTAAACAGATTTAACCTGCAAAGGTGCCTTATGGTCTCACCCGATGGATTTTTCAAATGTTTGAAAATTTGATATTAGTATGTCTACAATCCAGGTCCATTAAGGTTCAACAAAATTTTACATTGACCATAAACTACCTAATAGTCTAACACAGCCCTTCTTTTTTCAGTTTAATAAGGGCTTGAGACTGGCTATATAAGATTAGCAATAATGGCAAAGTTGAAAATTTGATATTAGTATGGCTAGTGGAAAATCTAAGCACAAAGCATTGTCTTCCTGTTCACCGTGAAGCTGAAGATTTGGTATTAAATGTAATAGAGTACTATGTTTTGATATCTGTTGTTTTTGAGGTTTATGCTGTTTGGTCTGTTAACTATTCGGATGTAATGGGTCTTGATTTCTAAAAAAAATGAAGCTTTGCTGTCTCCAGTTGATAATTTAGAGAGCATTGCATCTGTGCAGATATGAACACAAGTTCATTGAAAGGATTGCCGAAGAGATCTCCAAAAAATTACCACCTAAACGTACACATATTACTGAGCGCATAGTTGGACTGAAGTTTCGCATAGAAGAACTGAAGTCACTGCTTGATGATGTTTCTAATAATAATAATGTGTGCATGTTGGGAATTCATGGAACTGGTGGAATTGGCAAAACCACCCTTGCCAACGCATTGTACAATTTGATTTTCCACCAGTTTGATGGTGCATGTTTTCTTTTTGATGTCAGAGAAATTTCAAAGCAATACAGGGGCCTAGTACGTCTCCAACGGACACTTCTATCAGAGATTCTTGAGGAGACAAAAATTAAGCTGATCAGTGTTGATGAAGGAATCTCTAAAATAAAACACAGGCTTTGCCGTAAAAGAGTTCTACTTGTTCTTGATGATGTAGATGAGATAGAGCAGTTAGAAAAGCTGGTAGGAGGGTGTGATTGGTTTGGTCCTGGTAGCAGGATTATTATAACAACACGGGATAAGCATTTGCTAATTGCCCATCATGTGGAAAGGATATATCAAATGAAGCGACTGAATGACCAGGACTCTCTAGAACTCTTTTCATGGTATGCCTTTAATATGAGTCAGCCTGCATCAAACTATGAAGCTATGTCTAATTATGTAGTCAGTTATGCACAGGGTCTTCCATTGGTTTTAAAAGTAATAGGTTCCAATTTGACTCATAAAAGCTTAGAGACATGGAAAAGTACATTGAAACAATATGAGAGTATTCCAGAAAGAAAGATTCAAGACATACTGAAGATAAGCTACGATAGCTTAGAGGATAATGCAAAGTGTATTTTCTTGGACATTGCCTGTTTCTTCAAAAGGAGTCCTCTAGAATTTGTTGAAGATATACTAGATGCAAGTGGTTTTGGTGCAAGATTTTATATTGAAGTGCTTGTTGATAAATCACTGATAACTTTCAGTGAACATGGTTGCTTGTGGATGCATGACCTAATACAAGAGATGGGTAGAGAGATTGTTAGGCTGGAGGCCCCATCAGAACCTGGTCAACGCAGTCGATTATGTTGCCATGATGATATTGTTAGAGTACTGCATGAAAACTCGGTAAGAACTTTTATTTTTTTTATTTTCCTTGGTTTTTGTACATTTATATCATCCTTACAAGTGGCAGTGCCTAATTAATGTTATGTCTACATGCTTGATATAAAGGGTAGCAATAATGTCGAAGGAATGATGCTTGATCCTCCGCAAGAAGAAGAAGTGGAGTGGAATGGAATTGCCTTTGCAAAGATGAAGAATCTCAGAATTCTTATTGTTCGAAACACAAGCTTTTCAAGAGGTCCCAAATACCTTCCAAATACTTTGAGGTTGCTTGATTGGAAGGGATATCCATCAATGTCTTTACCACATGATTTTTATCCCAGGAAAATTGTTGTCTTAAAGTTAAGTCATAGTCTTTTCAGATTGCAAGAGCCACTCAAGGTACCACTTTCTTTTCCATAAAAACTTGAATGTGGAACGATCATTAAATTTGTAACTTTGCATCTAAAAATCAATATGACTGATGGTAGGTTGGTAATGATGATGTTATCTGTTTCTGTTGTGCAGAGATTTGAGTATGTGACAGATATGTATTTCTCATGTTGTGAATTCATAACTAAAATACCTGATGTGTCTGGAGCCCCAAATTTAAGAGAATTGGTTGTTAGGGGTTGCCACAATTTGAGCAGGATTCATGATTCTGTTGGATCTCTTTCTAGGCTGATTCAGTTAGATGTTAGCGGTTGCACAAAGCTTAGAACCTTTCCTCGTGAAATCCAGATGACATCTCTTGAAATGCTTGACATCAGTAACTGCAAAAGTCTTCACTACTTCCCGAACATATTGGGAAAGATGGATGCTCTGAAGACAATTCTGGCTGAAGATTCTGGTATCAAAGAGCTGCCACATTCCATCGGCAATCTTTCAGGCCTTGAACTTTTAGATATGAACAGTTGCAAGTGTCTTGGACATTTACCAAGTAGCTTGTTCACTTTGCAAAACCTTTGCTGGCTTCTAATGGGAGATAGTCGACCTCGCAGCCGCAAATCATTTAGAAAATCAATGGAAGAGGACCATATGGCAGTAATTGGGCGCCCAAATTTACAATTCTTGAATCTTGAGAACTGTTGCATGTTGGATGAAGATCTCCACCTCCTTCTTAATAGTTTTTCAAACCTGCAAGAACTATTTCTATCTGGGAATGATTTTGTATCCCTTCCGGGATCCATTAAAGAGTGTACTAATTTGTTGGAACTAGACGTGACTGGTTGCAAGAGGCTTCGCAACATTCCAGATCTTCCTTCAAATTTGAAGATAATAAAAGCAGAGAATTGCACATCATTAACAGCAGAATCATCAAGCCGGTTATGGTATCAGGTTTGTCTATTTCTTCTTTTTTCTATTTTGACATTGAGAAGGGTATTGTTTATGTAATATGTCATTTAAATTTTCCATAAAATATTTAAAAGATATTATAGCATTGAATCTTGAGAGTGAGTCTTAGAGCAAATCCTGAAACAGTATCTCTGCAACACAGGGGTAAGGCTGTGTACACATTTTGTTTTTACTCATTTTCTAACAAGATAGTTAAAAGAGTATGTACAATTAATTCTTATAAGATATAATTTAAGTTGCTTTGCAAGCTAATTAAAGATATGATATAACTTTTTTCTTTCTTATTTTATTTAGTGAACTTAATTAAAATGCCATGCATGGGATAAAAATATTTTTAATTGAATTATTTTGGTTGCATTGCAACCCCCCGCTTTTTTTTTCTTTTGTAGAGGTTATTCTCAAAAGTAATTAATATTCCCGTTTCATGTTCCAACTTCAAAGTACCTTTTTATTGTTTTTCTTGCCTAGCTTGACTACAAAGTGGATAATTTGACTTGGTATCTTTTAGCATGACAAATGTCACGGTCATTGTTGTTTTCAATGTTTTAGGCAACGAATGAAATTCGTGACTTGCTACTGAAAATGCCAGAAACACCAATTCCACATTGGTTTGACCATAGTTGCAAAGGTGGGACTGTGTCTTTTTCTGCTCGTGGGAAGTTTCCTACCGTGGCCATAGCATTTGTTTTGGGACATGTCAACGAGAATTCAGAAAACTATGAAAAAGAGTGCCATGTTGAGGTCAAGTTGTGCATCAACGGTCGCAAAGTACACAAAAACAACAGCTCAAGCCTTTTGCACTGTCCAATTATGGAAGGGCATGTGTTATTGTGGGATCTAAGAAAAATTTTTCGAGAAGAAGATTGGCATGGCCTTGATGCATTGCTAATACATGATTGGCATGATGTGGAGATACAAGCTCTATGTGACTCACCCGATTTGAGCGTAAGTAACTCTGGAGTTTATGTGTACAGGCAACAGGTAAACTTGGAGTATGTTCAATTCAAGAGTCCCAGTTCCAGTAAATCGAAAAGGATATTGATGACATCCAAGACTCTTGCAAGATATATGCTAAAGCGGAGAGTTGGATTCTGTCATCAACATGAACCACCAAAGAAACTCATGAGAAAGTGTAAGTCAAAGGATGAAGGAAAAGATAACATGAAAACGAGGAAGAGGTGAGCTGCAATTCTTTTCTTGTTGTTTTCAAAATTACCCTTTTCATAAAAGTCAATCAATTTTCTTTACATCAATTACATTTTTTTTACTGTTCAACATTCTATAATTAATCTTTTTCATTTCACTTGTAGGAGAACTAGACGAAGTAACAAAGTGGAAAATACTTCTCAGCCTCAAGATTGACCAGAATAATGAGATTGACCAAAAAATTGTTGTTCGAATTATGTGACAAAATATGAGATGGACACTTCATTTTTCGTTCCTACCCATGCATGATCTCTGTCTTTCCGCTCAAAATTTGACACGTGTGCTGATTGTGTTTCACAAATCTCTTCCGACCAAATGTTTGTGCTGAGTAGCATGGCTCCAACAAAGGATGGTTTCTCTCATGGTTAAGTGCGTTTGGAGTTTCTTGTATCAATCAGCAAATATCCATACTTTTCCCCCCCTACAAAGAAGATTTCGTCGATTGTATATTGATATAGAGAAGTCATTTGGTAATTCTTGTGGTTGCATAAATTGATTCCAACTGCATAATAATTGTAAATTGGTACATGCCCTTATCTCAGGAAAAATCATTGTATATGTTATATGTTGCGCAAAAATAGATGTGATTGGATTTTATGGTTTCGTTCTTCTTCGACGATTGATTACTCACACTACACGAGTCGTTGCTTAAGTCCAAAGTCGTCAACGAGGGAAGGGGGGGCCCGTGCAAAGCCGCGTGACAACAGCGTATTTGGATTGGCATTTGCCAGACAGAGATTTGATTAGACAAGCACATGGATAATCTTATTACCAACATATTTCACGTCAATGATTAGCATTTTTTAATCAACACACTAGCTCAAAAACACATTTAACTAACACACTCTCCTTTCCTCCAAACTCCATGGTACATACAATATGCCTCTAATTTCATAACGCAACCAATCAGAATATATTCATTCGATCATTTTTTCCCCAAACGAATTAGACACTTCCATTGGCCATCAGCCCATCACGGTTCATCAATTAATGGCAAATCAATCACCACCACCGTCGCCGTTCTCCGGCCAAACCCGCCACGTTTTCCTCAGTTTCCGCCGCCGTGACATCAGCCGCACGTTCGCCGCCGCCCTGCACGACGGTCTCCGGAGAAAGGGAATCAACGCCGAGAAGAACTCGCGGTCGTCGTCGGCGATTCGCAGCGCGAGGATCTCGATCGTCGTGTTCTCTGAAAACTACGCATCGTCGAGACGGTGCCTCTGTGAGCTCTCGAAGATCCTCAAGTGTATGAACCGGAGGAACCAACTCGTTCTTCCGATTTTCTACGGAGTGGATCCCTCGGACGTGAGGCACCAGAGGAACAGGTTCGGAGAAGCGATGGCTGCGCACGAAGGGAGGTTCGGAAGAGAGTCCGACAAGGTACGAGGATGGAGGTCAGCTTTGCGTGAAGCTGCTGGCTTGTCTGGGTGGCATCTTCAACCTGGGTACGCAATGCAACCTGCAATATTATGCACTTGCTTATTTACTCTCTCGTGCAATTCGAAGAATGATAAAATTTGCTAATCAATTATTTGAAGTATTTTAGTATAGTTGAATAAATAGTTACATAAATGATTAGTCTAATCTTATGTTCAAGTTAAAAAAAAAAAAAAAAAAAAGAGTCTAATCTTAGGTTATCACTTACTATAATAATGTAACACGATACAAACAACTTGACTTTCTGTTTAGCATAAATACTTGCAATTCGATCGTGTAAGGCCATTCTAATATTTGTAACACCAATAGCAGTGTAATAACTATTTAAGCATAGCAGAGTTCAAGCTAATTAGTATTCCAGCACCAATGCAGAATTCAGTTTGTGCATTAGAAAATAAATTTCTAACTTCGAAGATTAGGCAGCATGCATATTGAGTTCGTTTGGGCATTGTTATTGTGATAATTTATTTCCTGTATTTGAATATTTTTTTTGGAAAATATAAAATCACTAATAAAAAGGTGAACAAAATTTTTTTTCTCTGAGATCACAATTTTCATCTTCTAAAATAGTATTACTTTACATGTCCTTTTAGTAATTTTAATGGTTAAGAAAAGTTTTTTTTGCCTTTATTTTAATCTAACTAATAAAAAAAAAATTATGAACATTAATACTTTAAAAAAGGGTGATTATGAAGGTTAATCATATAAAATTTAAAAAAAAGCTGAAAAACCGATTATATTTTTGAAAACTAATTTTTTTAGCTTCTACGAAAATACTAAAAACTATTTTTTTCTTTGATTCTGATTATTTTTAAAATTATTCAAATATATAAAAATGATTTTTTTAATGAAAAAAGTTATCTTTATTTTTAATGAAAAAAGTGATCTTTAGTCCAAAAAAAAAAAGGCTCATCTAAATGCACTCTATGTCTGTGATTACAAAATAACTTTCTTCTTTTTTAGAAGTTAATCTAAACTATCTTGTTATGAAATTGACTCAAATATTAAAAAAAAAAGAAGAAAGACTAAATTATTTTTTTGTCTACTAACTATGTTTGTCTTTTCTGAATCTCTCTTCTTTTTCCTTAATGCATATAAAAGATCATGGATGAAATAAAAATATTGGACAGAAGGAGTATTTAATTTTAAACATCAATTTTCATAGAAAATTAAAATTTTACTTCTTGGGTTCGTTTGATGAGATGAATTCTGGTATTGATCAAAATAGACTTTGCATAGGCCAACTTGGTGATTCAGAGAGCATGACGTTTTTGCATGCAGGTGTGAAATTGAGTTTATTGAAAGGGTTGTTGAAGAGGCCTATGCTAAGTTACCTCCCAAGCGTGTGCATATTGGTGAGCACATTGTTGGGCTTGATTCTTGCATTGAACAAGTGAAGTCACTTTTGGATGTTGTGCCTGCTAATGATGATATTTGCATGTTGGGAATTCATGGTGCTGGTGGAATTGGCAAAACTACCCTTGCCAAAGCCTTGTATAATTCCATACTTCAGCAATTTGAAGGGTCAAGTTCTATTTTCAATGTTGGAGAAGCTTCGAGGCAACACAAAGGCCTGGTAGGTTTGCAACAGACACTTTTGTCAGAGGTTCTTGGGGAGAAGAAAATAAAGCTTGCTGGTGTTGATGAAGGGATGTCCGAGATAAAACAAAGGCTTGAGCATAAAAGAGTCCTTCTAGTTCTTGATGATGTTGATGAGATGGAACAGCTGCAGAAGTTGGTTGGAGGGTGTGATTGGTTTGGTTCTGGTAGCAGGATTATTGTAACAACAAGGGATAAACATTTGCTAGTTTCTCATAATATTGAAAGGACATATAAAATGAAGGGCCTGAATGATCGTGATTCTCTTGAACTCTTTTGTTGGCATGCCTTCAATACTAGCAAACCTGCTTTAGGGTATGAAGATATGGCTAATCGTGTAGTAAATTATGCACAGGGCATTCCATTGGTTTTGAAGGATATAGGCTCTAAGTTGAATAACAGAAGCCTAAAGGCATGGAAATGTGCATTGGAACAATATGAAAGTATTCCAAAAAGGAAAAGATTCAAGACACTCTTAAAGTAACCTGTGACAGCCAACTATTTTAATGCAAAACCATGTTCTTTGATTCATTTGTCTTTGACTATTCATCCATCATGAGAGAATAGAGTAATCAGCATGTCTTTTGAATATGAAACACACTATTGACTTGAGTCATGAGCATTTTTCAAAACTTTGTCAATTTGTCAATAGCTTGAATATGTAACAAGTATGACATGACTTAAGTAGCAAAATTAGGAGAATTATCTTAATTAATAGTAAATAATATAAATAGTGGCTTTAAGTGATGTAATAGATAACTAATACAATAATATGTAAAATGAAATATGATTCTCTCTCTATTTGATATTCGCTCTAGTTCTCCCTATTCAAATTCATATTCATTACAAAATATTATTGGCAATATTAATATAATAGTTGAGTACCAAAACCAAATCCTTGGCAGAATAGAAATTGTATGGCAACAAATGCTGTAGGGAATGAATTTGAGTTTTCCTTGAGAATTTAGTTTCTTTGCAACCATCAACTTCCCCTAACATTTTCTACAATCTGTGCTTTTTTCCCAAGCTGTAAACCCCTAGTTATGCATTGCCTTTTTCCCATTTGATAATTTAGAGAGCATTGCATTTGTGCAGATATGAACATAAGTTCATTGAAAGGATTGCTGAAGAGATCTCCAAAAAATTACCACCTAAACATACATATTACTGAGCGAATAGTTGGACTAAAGTTTCGCATGGAAGAACTGAAGTCACTGCTTGATGATGTTTCTGATGATAATGATAATAATAATAATAATGTGTGCGTGTTGGGAATTCATGGCACTGGTGGAATTGGGAAAACCACCCTTGCCAAAGCATTGTACGATGTGATCCTCCACTAGTTTGATGGCGCCTGTTTTCTTTCATATGTTAGAGAAATTTCAAAGCAATACAGGGGAGGGGCCTAGTACGTCTCCAAAAGCAACACTCTCCAATGATGAGTCTGACGAAAGCGTTGCCATGGTCCATGCTATAAGAAAAGGCTACGTTTTTCTTTGATTAGGCTACAATTTTCAAGTGTCGCATTAAATAAAAGCAATCGCACCAGTTGTGATGAGTTTGACAAAAGCGTCGCCATTGGTCTATCCAATGAGAAAAGACAGCGCTTTATTTAGGTTACGCTTTTGAAGTGTTGCCTTAAATAAGAGCAATGGCAACACTAATGATGAGTTTTACAAAAGCGTTGCCTTCAGTCTATATGATGAGAAAAGCTTTTATGCCTGGGCTACTTTTTCGAAGTGTTGCCTTAAACAATAAGAGCAACGTCAACACCGACATTAGTTTGCTGGAAGTGTCATGTGGTTTATGCTACGAGAAAAGGCAACATTTTCTGTGTACGCTTTTAAAGTGTTGCCTTAACCAGAGTTACATTAATATAGTTGAATAAAAAAAATTACATTAATCATTAGATAAATATAAAACGTTATATATGTGCAGAATGCAATTATTATAAGTTCAAAGTACAGTACATATTAATTACTATTCAAGTAAAGCATAATACATGTTAAGTAGTAATCCAACACCCATGCAGAATTCATTGTGCAATTAGAAATTTAAATTCTAAGATAAGGCAGTGTGCATGTTGGCCGTTGAGTTCGTTTGGGCATGATTATTGAGACTTTTTTTTCATATATTTGAATTTTTTTAAAAGATAAAATTATTAATAAAAAAGTGAAATTTTTTTCATAGGTTACAATTTTCATCTTCTGGAATGGTATTCTTTTATATTTTTTTTCAGCAATTTTCATGATTACGAAAAGCACTTTTACCTTTTTTTAATTCAACTAATAAAAAAATTTTAAACATTATTTTTGAGTATTTGTCTAGATATAAAATATCTTTTTTTTTTTCTGAGAAACTCATCTAAACTATTTTATTATTAAATTTACTCAAATATACAAAATAATTATTAAGATTTAATTATTTTTTAGCTCTCTTTATTTTTATCTTGTCTGAATCTCACTAATTTTCCTTAATGCATTTTATTTGGTACATGTTTCCTTAATGCATGTAAGAGAATAAGGATAGAATAAGAAAATTAATAATTTTTTAATATTCTCAAATAATAAATAATTTGAGGAAAAAACTTTTTAAATCATTAAAAATTGGACAGAAGGAAAAGTTAATTTTAAACATCAATTTTCATCTAAAATTAAAATTTGATTTCTTTCGTTCTTTTGATTGGATGAATTCTGGGTATCGATCAAAATAAGACCTTGCGTGGGCCAACTTGGTGATTCAGAGAGCATGGCGTTTTTTCTTTCAGGTGTGAACTTGAGTTCATTGAAATGGTTGTTGAAGAGGCCTTTGCTAAGTTAGCTCTCAAGCGTGTGCATATTGGTGAGCACATTGTTGGGCTTGATTCTTACATTGAACAAGTGAAGTCACTTTTGGATGTAGTGCCTGCTAATGATGATGTTTGCATGCTGGGAATTCATGGTGCTGGTGGAATTGGCAAAACTACCCTTGCCAAAGCCTTGTACAATTCTATACTTCACCAATTTGAAGGGTGGAGTTGTATTTTCAATGTTGGAGAAGCTTCGAGGCAACACAAAGACCTAGTGGGTTTGCAACAGACACATTTGTCAGAGGTTATTGAGGAGAAGAAAATAAAGCTTGCTAGTGTTGATGAAGGAATATCCAAAATAAAACAAAGGCTTGGCCATAAAAGAATCCTTCTAGTTCTTGATGATGTTGATGAGATAGAACAGTTAGAGAAGTTGGCATGAGGGTGTGATTGGTTTGTTCTGGTAGCAGGGTTATTGTAACAACAATGGATAAATATTTGCTAGTTGCTATAAAATGAAGGGCCTGAATGATCGTGATTCTCTTGAACTCTTTTGTTGGTATGCCTTCAGCACTAGCAAACCTGCTATAGGATATGAAGATATGGCTAATCGTGTAGTAAATTATGCGCAGGGCATTCCATTGGTTTTGAAGGATATAGGCTCTAAGTTGAATAATAGAAGCTTAAAGGCATGGAAATGTGTAGGTTACTTTATGCATGATAAACAATATAAAATTATATGAAGAGCTGAAAGTATATTGACATAGAAGAAAATAATTATTTAGTGAAAATGAGGCTTTATGTTTAAAATGAAAAATCTGTATTTGGATGCCATAATATGATTATTATGCTTATTTAAATACTTTTAGTTGAATTGCAACAAATTATATATTTTTAGAGCATATTATGTTAATTACTAAAATTGAGTTATTTTATGTCTATTATGCATATTATACATGAGGATGGTTTTTATGTTGTAAAATATCGTAGAAGTGGAATATGCATGATTTAGAGTAATTTGGGGAAATTCCATAGTTAGAACCTGTAGTTAACGGCAGGGACGTTAGCCTCGGTGCACCGTGAGAAATTCCGATTAGCGAGGAGTGGTGCTAACCCACACATAGTCTGCAGCTATGCGGACTTGTATATGGCTACGGGCCAACTCCGATTAGCGGTGAGGTGCTAACCCGCACATGACTTTGTCGTGTCGGACTTGTATGGCTACGGGCCAACTCCGGTTAGCGGTGTGGTGCTAACCCGCACATGACCTTGAGTCATGTCCGGACTTGTTATTGTTCTACTTAGGATAATCTCCCATTATACTTGGAATTATGTGATTATGTAAAGTTATGTTTTCAAGATATCTCATGTTATAGCTATATATATATGTTCTATGAGTATATGTACATTATTATGTTTATATTGTTTTATGATTGTATTTAGTAAACTACGGATATCCTATCTCTCGCTGAGTTGCAAAACTCACCCTGTTGTGATCCATTTTTTCAGATACAAAGTCAGTCTTGGTTCTAATTCTATTCCTCCGGCTCAGCCATAAGTGCGTTTCAAGTTGGTGAGCCTTCTTGAGAAGGCCTTTATGTTAGAGCTTTATGTTGTCTAGTCTATTAGTTGCTCCATATGTCACAGGCAGGGTTCTCGGACTTGTATTATGATATGATTGAGAATTTATGACTTAGCCATATAGATTATGTTATGTAAATGATTTGTAAACTTAAATTGATATTATGTTTTGAACTACGTTAAATGTTGTTATATACTGGAAGGGCGCATTCTGAGAATGCTTGATGCCCATTTGCTGGAATTTTAATTGAAAAAATGTTGCAGGTTATATTGTATTTGGGGAATGTCCGAAAAACAAAGGAGACTCTGTCCGTTTTTCTATAAAATATTGTGTGTTAAGGCTGGCTAGAGAAAATGTTTTCTATGCGCCGGTCATGGCCTAGGTTGGGTCGTGACAAAATGTGTATTGGAACAATATGAAAGTATTCCAAAAAGAAAAAGATTCAAGACACTCTTAAATTAGACTGAGATAGCTGACTACCATAATGCAAAGCAATGTTCCTTGATCTATATATCTTTGACAATTCATCCAGGCGCCGGATAATATGGAAAAATCAACAACAAAATAGTGCCACAGTAATCCAACGGATAAGATGAGAGATATGTTAAAGAGTAACAATTGACTGTAAATCATAGATGGCATAACAACTCAGTTAACGTATCTTGATATCATTTAATTGTAATAGCTTCTTGTATTACTTTTTACCAAGGGATACCTAAAGTGGAAGAAAAGATAATAGTTTAATATATATGTATCTTTTATCCATGTAAGCAAAGAATAATTGCCGGAATTTAAAATAACAAAGGAGGAAAGAAGTTATTGTTCGAACCTTTAAGCTGTTGATGAAACTTTTCTTGTGAAACTAATCAAGAATTGGTGCAAAACCAAAATGCAGATGTTGGCATCAGATGAGACAATAAACTTCCGGAGAGAGAGAATGAAAGGACACTTTTATGTCATTGAAGATCACCAGAGGATCTTAATCCTACAAAAACAATCATCACTGCCTAGCTAATTCGTGCAACTGTGCATGCATGAGCTGAAGGCGAGTGCCTATATTGTTGAGAGAAAGAGAGAGAATCAAAGGGAAATGGAGGAAGAAGAACAAGTCTCTCGATTTGATGAGAAAATGATAAGAGCTCAAAGAGCTGCTAGGACTGAAAACTGGAGAGAGTTCAAGAAAATCTTTGAGGAAGACAAGGATCGTTTACTTGAGCCTTTTGACTTGTTTGGAAACACTGCCATACACATTGCAACCCGCTCTGATAGTCCACAGCTCTTGCAGGAGTTGCTAGAAATGCTACCTGAACAGGACAGATGGTATGCATTGAGGAAGGGGAATTGCGTGAACAACACCCTTCTTCATGAGATCATCTTCTGCACTACAGCGGACATGGCAGGTGTTGTGTTCAAGTTTGAGAAGGATCTGCAGTCAGAAGAGAGGCAAGGGCCACCATTAGTAGACATAAAAAATGAGTCAGGTGAATCCCCTTTGTTCAGGGCTGCTAAGCTTGGCAGGCTAAGGATGCTCAGGTACATGGCCAAGCATGTGGTTGGTGACATTAGAAGGCATTTTGTAAGAGTTGACAAATGTTCCACCCTTCACGCTTGCATTCTTGGCCAATTTTTTGGTAGGTATCTCCCTATCTTTGGTGCTCTTGGAGTAGGCTATTGCTCTTATTCCAATTCATTAACTGTTAGCGGACTTGGACCTTGTCCTCTCCCCCTATGTCCTTATATCACTGTATAATATAGTGATAATATCCTTGTTAACCAAGAGAATACCTTTAATATAAAGTACAGTATCAAACTCTCAATCAAGAATCAATGAGCACTGAATATTAAGTGTCACTTTCTGTCTGCAGATGTTGCAATTTGGTTTTTGAGATTGGATGAAAAACTAGCTCAACACAAGGATATGGATGGGTTGACATGTCTTCAACTTCTAGCGAATATGCCGCTTGTTTTTCGGAGCCAAGCCCCTTCAATGGGAACAATGAAGAACCTTGTATATTATTGTACTTCTCTGTCTATATGTTCCATCTTCCAACGTTCTCATTTAGTAGAGAGCTTCTTTCTAACTAATCACAGCCTTCTAACTTCTTCTCAGTGTATGGTACAATATGCATGGGTCTAAGATTGGTGTTCATTGATTATAATTTTACTGACACAGTGCTTCCTGAGGAAGGATATGAAACTGATGAGGAGGAGGATGACAATGATGATGACGATGACGATGATAGTGTTGAGTTTAGACACATGAGAGGTTTAGAAAGTGGCCTACAGGGCAAGGCAAAGGTACCAAGTAGAGGTATTTGTTATTTATCAGTTATATATACCAAGCACATGGAATTCCCAATGGAAAATACAAATTTATGTCTTTGCTTATATGAGAAAAGTTCATAAATTTGCAGTTATTTCAAGGATCAACTATGCTGTTTGGAGAATCTTAGCTAAAGGTACAATATACATACAAGTAAAAATATAAAATCAAAGAATTGTTAGTGAATTACAATCCCTTTTTTTTTTTTTTCTAATAACAGATTGGTTTTCACTTCTGCCACCTGATTTCATGTTACACTATCACATCCCCATAAAACGGTTTATAACTAAATGAATTAACTATATTGTGTTGTATGATTGGTTTCTTCTTTTTATCAATTTTCTGCTTGATCATGTGCAGAGTTTGATGGGATTGGACGTATTTGGCAACAAAAGAAACAGCACAAGTTAGCAGAGCATCTGGCTGAGTTGTTAGTGAAAAAGGACTTTTCATGGCAGATTTCATTTCATGAAAATTTTCAACCATTGATTGTATTGCCAGTTCTTTCCTCCAAATTAGACAGGATAAAACAAATTCAGCTGATGAAGGAGAAGCGGCAGACTGTCGAAATATCTCATTCGAAAAGTGACAAACCTTCACTAGTGGCAGCCACTGCTGGAACACCCCCTTCTGAAAATTATACACCTCTTCTCATGGCAGCTGGCTCAGGAATTGCAGAAATCGTTGAAAAAATCATTGACATGAACCCTGAGGCTATTAGTCACGTTAGCCAGGATGAGCACAATGTTCTGCACATGGCTGTGAAGCACCGTAACCTAAAAATCTTTGATATGATAAAGAGAAATACAGCATTTAAATCATTGACATATAGGATCACTGCAGAAGGTCGTACTCTCTTGCACCAAGTTGCCAGAATGGAGTTTTACAAAGAGCAACGCCTACCTGGTGTGGCATTCCAACTGCAAGATGAGTTGCGTTGGTATGAAGTAAGCAGCAGCCTAACCCCTACATACATATGTGTATATCTGTGATGATAAATAGCTTTTATCCTATCTTTGAGTTGGCTCATGTTAAAGTGTACTTTTCTCAAGTGCATAAGCATATAAACTTTGATGAAAAATCAAATGGTGCTTAACAAATCATAGATGAACAATAATCTTTGCTGATAATTTCATTAATGGTTAACAGTTTGTATCCTCCTCTCTAATTATCTTTTTATGCAGCACTTAAGTAATTACGTAACATTTAGGTGAACACCATCTGAAAATAATTGCAATTCTGTACTTAACATAGTGGAAACTGAGAATTGATGCTATTGATTTCTTCCTGATGAATAGCTTTTCAAAAATGCTCCACAAAATTAGTCCTTCAGTTGCATCTATAAGAAAGAAATCACCTCTTTATTATGCACGCAGCGAGTGAGAAGGGTTATTCCTCCCCACTACCTGATGCATTGTGACAAAGATGGCCTAACAGCTAGAGATGTTTTGGAAATGGAGCATCAGGAGATGCACAGAGAAGCAAAATGCTGGATAAAGGAAACAGCTCAGTCATGCTCCACTGTGGCTGTCCTTGTTGCCACAGTTGTCTTTGCTGCAGCATACACCATCCCAGGTGGGAGTGAAAATGGCACCCCTGTGTTCTTTGGCTCTCGTGTGTTTCTCTTTTTCACAGTCACTGATGTTGTGGCACTTGTGAGCTCATTGGCCTCAGTGGTGATGTTCCTTTCAATCCTAACATCTCCATTTGAGTTGTGGGATTTCCACAATTCCCTCCCTAGAAAACTCAGCCTGGGATTTGCGTTGTTGTTCTTTGCATTGGTGTGCACAATGCTGGCATTCAGTGCAACCATTTTGCTTACCATTCGGTTAGAGAACAAGCAATGGACTTCCATTTTGTTTTATGCTGCTGGCTTCCTTCCCGTGGCTATATTTGGTTGGATGCAATTCCCTCTTTATAAGATGGTTCAAAGGCTAGTTAAGAGGCTATTCAAGACACTTAAACAGGCAGTGCCAACCACATTGATCAATTATTTCAAGAGAAGAGCTCAGAAGACATATTATCAAATTACCAATGACTAAATGGTGTTTCCGTTTTGGTTATTGTTGAATAATATTATCTGTTCTAAGCTTATCTCTAGTAAGCAATATTTTTGGCTTGAGTTTGTGTTTATCTATATAAACTAACTTGTGTCTTTGTAAACAACATATATTTTCTATTAAGACAACATTTTATACTATTTGGTGGATCTTTCAGCTGATCAACTTTACAAAGGCTTAAATTTTTTTTAAAAAATGTTCTTATTAATGTTTCTTTAAACAGAGTTTTGTTCCCGAGTTATTATGAAAAAACAAGCATGAGAAGCTGGAGGCAATATCAAAATTTTGTGTAACAAAAACAAAAGATCAGAATTATGATTTCTTATCAACAAAAAAGAGGGGCTTAATATAATTAATTGAATCTATATGAATATTTAAAAGCTTATTAGAGAGAGCAATAATAGAATTTATTGAACTTCAAATAATACCATGGTGAGAACTGCGAATCCCTCTCAAGTTCTTATCACTTTGATTGAGCAAGGTTAAGTTTCAAATGTTCAATATCTCCCACCAGTCGAATTAGTTGGTTTAGGATATGTTTGGATTACTGGAGTTGGGTGGAGTGAAATAAAATGGAGTGAATGTAAACTCGTGATTCACGTTTAAAGCCACTTTTTGTGGCCAAAGAAAATAAAAAAAAAAAATCAAAGAAATGAGCGGAGTGATTGGATGACTAAAGTTTGATAAGGTTGAATGATTGGATGACTGAAGTTGATAAGGTTCTTTATAATATAAAATTTCAGCTCTTTTTGAAAGTATGGGCATTCACCATACTTGGTTTAAAGGTGCACAGGGGGAGACTTGCCTATAAATAGAGCTCTTTCCATCAGTTCGATCATCTAAATTTTTCAGGTTGTGTATCCCTCTTAAGAGAGAGTAAATCTATATATAGTATTTTCTGAGAGTTTCTCCTATTTTTATAGCAAGAGATGTATTCTCCTAGTATAAGAGAGAATGTTGTTGCTCTCTCCTTATATTTAGAGAGATGTATAATTTTATCTTTCACATAGTGAAAAATTTTCTCGATCTTCCCAATAGTTTTTCCCCTTATCATTAGATGGTTTTCCATATTTAAATATTTTGTATTAGTTTCATTTCTCTCAACTCTATTTTAGTTGCGTTTGCAACAGTATTATCAAAGCCATTGGTTATAGTCTACGTTGTGAGTTACTATTCAATATTCACAATAACTGTTCATTAATGTAGTTGTATGCTTTTGCAATATTTTTAACATGTATTAGATTTGTTCCATATATATATATGGTATATATTGTTCACATATATGATGCAATTCAAGATGAAAAAAATCAGAACTGGACTAGTAGAGAAACAAATCTAGGTAAACACCATGGCAACAAAATTTGAGATTGAAAAATTCAATGGAAATAATTTTTTCTTGTGAAAATTGAAGATGAAGGCAATATTGAGGAAGGACCATTACTTACCATCAATTGAAGGTAGATCTATCGAAGTTACTTATGAAAAGTGGGAGGAGATTGATGATAATACTATTGCCAATCTACATCTTGCAATGAAAAATTCAGTATTGTCAAGTGTTGCAGAAAAGAAGACAGCAAAGGAGATCTAAGATACTCTTGTCAAACTGTCCGAGGTCAAGTCACTTCATAATATAATATTTCTGAAGAGGAGGTTGTATATTCCTCGAGTAAGTGAGTCCACATCCACATCAACAATCCGAACACCTTATTCTCCCGGCTTACACCTTATTTTATTCTTTTGGGGAATTAGGTTGTTCAACAATAAAATTGGCAATAGAGGGTTTGTTCTTTAAATTAACATGGGATAAACTTCACGTGACTAAAGCTAGAGGCGAGTATGCCGATTGGTCCGGTCGGTTTAGTTTGGTCCATGACGGATCATAATTAAATAGACTGGACTAGATCGATCCATTTCATAAATGGACTAGGTTTTAGGGTGGTCTGCTTCCGCTCCGCATAAGCCCGCGAACCATGTGGACCAGTCATGGACCAGCCGAGGACCAGTTGCGGACCAGCCCACATAACCCTCTTTTTTTTTTCTTTCATATTTATTTTAACTTTTTTTTATACCCTAGATTATATATTTATATTTATACAATATATTTTACCTCGTAAAATATATATACACACTTTTCTTTATATCATCCAATTATCAAGTTAAATTTTAAACAAATAACAGTACTAATTACTAAATACAGTAAATATTAAAATTAAACATTCAATTTTAAAATCCAAAATGTTAATTTTTTTAAAATAATAACATACAAAGTTACAAGCCAATCAAATATATATAACTCCTCCCATCATAAAACAATAGCAAAACTACTAAAAAATATAAATTAACAATTATCAACTATCAAACACTAAACATAAGCAAATCAAATACCACAAACAAATACAAAAAATAGTAGAATAAACTAACTCACCAAAGTTCATTCATCGAAAATAAATAAATATCGCAAATGGAAGCATTCTATCCCTTGTACGGGCTACTGATTTGGTCCACGAAAGCCACAGGCCAGGCCCGTTTAGCTCCCAAGTTAAGCGGTGTGGATAAAAAAAAGTCCAACGGTTGGCGGGTTAAAAATTTTCTGATCCATTTTCATATAAATTGCGAGTTAAACAGGTTGGTCTGTGGATTGCGACCTATATACCTAGCTCTAAGTAAAGCTACTAGTGTAAGAAAAATTCTAGAACAGCATAAGAATAACAATGATTTCTTAAGTATATTGATTATAAAGAGTACAGAATTTATAGATGAGTAAGTGTATATTTAATAAAATTATTTTTGTTAAAAATATATTTAAATATTATTATTAAACTTGTTTCTACTTAAAAATACCTACTAGCCATCAGACAGGTTACCAAAAAAAAAGCTACTGGCGTAAGATGAAAGTCCAGAGTAATATTCTCTCTCACTGAGAAGGGAAAATAACGTTGTGAAACACATGTAACACGGGAAATGATAAATGGCAACCCCCAAATGTCCACCTCCACTTACACCTAATACAAAATGTTGTAAACCAAGGTGTAAAATGTTGTAAACCAAATCGCAAAATGTTGTAAATCAATTTCTAATGTTGTAAACCAATTGGTTTATAACTTTTTATAAATTGGTTTACAACTTTTTGTTCACAGGTTTACAACATTTTAGAGGTGGATATTTAGAGGTGGATGTATATCACTCCTCCATGTAACACCACCCAAGAGTTCAGACAAGTGCTGTTGTCTACATTACGTGTCTCATTGTTACTCATTAGTCAATGAAACGTTGATGCAACCTTTTAACCTGTCGTCCATCTTCCAAGAAATTTCATTGAATATAAATCCATCCCACTTCCGTTTTCATCATTCCATGAAGTGAACCAAAACATACCAGTACTGTGCTTGTTGACTGTAGCTATTGCTTCCTAACTATCACAGTGGTGGCGAATCCACTTGCAACTTCTCAAATCAAGAGAAACAATGATGTCTTCTTGAGTTTTAGGGGTAAAGACACGCACGGAATATACACACAGTCTTTCTCTACAATGCTCTGTGCCAAAAGGGATTCAAAACCTTCATGGACAACGATAATATCAGAACAGGAGAAACAATTCGTCCTCAGCTCCTTAAAACCATCGAAGAATCAAAGGTTTCATTCATTGTTTTGTCTGAAAACTATGCAGCTTCCACTTGGTGTCTTGATGAGCTTGTCAAGATCCTCGAGTGTCAGAAGGACGTGTGTCCAATATTCTACAAAGTGGAGCCCTCAGATGTACGGCATCTGAGGAATAGTTATGGAAAAGCCATGGCTGCTCATGAAGAGAAGTTTGGTTGTGACTCTGACAAGGTGCGAAAGTGGAGGTCTGCCTTGTCAAGTGTATCTGAGATAGCTGGATATCCTGTTAAAGAAGGGCAAGTGAATACTAAATATGCATATATTTTCTTTTCTATCTCTGAAAGTGACAAAATTTGTAATCACAGCACTTAGCTTAGTTGGTATCTAGCTAAATTGCTTAAGCATGTATTAAGGAGTTTGACTGGATGAAGAGTTTGAGTCAAAATCTATGTTTGTGAGCTCTACATCTAAAAAGGAAGTTTATGGTGATGGCTATCTAGGTTTGAAACAAAGTGACAAGATTTGTTTTGTATCTCATTATTAAAGATATGCATGGATGTGTTTTCTTTTTTCTCTCTTTACATAGTGCGTATACGAAACAATTAAGATATGTAGAAATGTCAATTGTCAAAAGGGAATTCTAGTCTTTTAACGATGTTATGGGTCCAATAAATAATAATATCTACAAGTAGATCTCCTTGTATATCAAGTTTTGCTATTTTCTTCTTCTATTGCTCTGGATTGATATCTTGTGGGATAATATGTACTTGGGCCTATGAGTGCAGCTTAATTCATCTATTATTTTGCAAAATAGATGCTCATCAATCGAAATAAAATAAAATATTGCATGTATTAGAGATAACCAAGTAGTTAGCTCAGTAACTAATAATAGTTAGTAAGTGGTTAGTAAGTTGTAATTGATTTAAGAGTTCTGTTATTCTGTTACTTCCTTAGGTGATTAGCATTAGCACGTGTGATTAACATTAGCACGTTGTATATATATTGAAGATAGCTCCATTGTACTAATCATCCATTCTTTCATACTTCAGTAATTCAATGATTACAAGCTTAACAGCTTTTTGCTTTCTCTTCTTATTCTAAGCTCTCTTCTTCACCTCCATATCCAATAGGTTTTGATACCTTACATGGTATCAGAGCTATTGTGATCCATAGACCACTCAGAACCCACACCCACTTTCACAATCACACCTCAAATGAGCTTCCTTCTGAAAACCTTTTCTAACTCGATCTCATTCAAACTCGATGAGGAAAACTTCATCCCCTAGAAAAAACAAGCTTTCGCATGCATCAAGGCCAATAGGCTCAAAGATCATCTATGCAAAGAAAAAGTTCCTAGGCATTTCACAACTGCAGAAGATGAGCGAGAGGAGAATGAAAGTCAAGAATATTAGAATTGGGAGCAGCAAGATCAAAATCTCATTGCATGGCTTTTTGGTTCAATGGACATTAGCTTCACTAATCGATTTGCTGATTGTGAGTTTACCCATGAAATTTGGGCACAACTTGAAGAGTACTTTGCCTCTTATGCAAAATCAAAGATCAAGCAGCTGAAAACTTAGCTCAAAGGTGTCAATAAACAAAACTCCTCTACAAGTGAATATCTGAGCAAGATCAAGAAGATTTCAGATTCACTCATAGCTTTGGGTGCTCTAGTGACAAGACAAGAATACATTGAGGCTGTTCTTGAAAGGTTGAATGAAGACTATAGTGCCATCATTACAATGGCAATGTCAAAAGCTGATGTGATGAGTGTAAGTGAACTCAAATCCCTTCTTTTATCTTAAGAACATTTAATTGAAAGGTTTCGAAAAATTGAACTAGATTTGGTTCAAGTTCACTTAGTTCAGAACAACCAAGAAGGTGGTGGTTATGGCAGAGGACAAGGTGGGAGTAGCAGAGGCCGTGGTAGAGGGCATCGAGGAAGGGGCTCCTGGAATAACGGAGGAAGACCAGTATGCCAACTATGTGGGAAAATTGGCCACACAGTGTGGCAATGCTTCCACAGATTCAATCAGGACTTTCTACATCCAAATCGAGTTGCAAATGCCTCTCCCCTACCTTCCAGTTCCTTTCACAACCCTAATGGCCCAATGACTCCTCAAGCATTTCTTGCTTCTGCTGCCACTGTGGCTGATGATGATTGGTATGCAGATACTAGAGCCTCTCACCATGTCATCTTTGATCCGCAAAACTTGAATGGAGGCATAGAATATGCAGGAGCTAAACAAGTGTTTGCAGGTAATGGCAAAGGTATGACTATAGCACACATTGGCAAATCTTCACAACATTCCTCATAATCTCCCTTTTGTACATTTGTGGTAAAAGATCTCTTTCATGTGCCCTCTGTTACTAAAACTCTTATTAGTGTGTCTAAATTTGCTAGAGATAATAATGTATATTTTGAGTTTTGGCCTGACTGGTGTTTCATTAAATCTCAAGTGTCAAGACAGACACTACTACAAGGAACACATAAAGAAGGGTTATATCACCTTGATGACTTGCACAAAATTCCTAGCAAAATTTCCTATCTGAATGCTAGTACTATGACTAATTCTTTGTTTACTTTATGGCATAAAAAGTTAGGACACCCCTCAAATAGAATCGTATCTCATGTACTACAACCTTGTAACATCTCAAATTCAATGAATAAAAGCATGTCTGTTTCACTCTCTCCACTGTGTATAGCTTGTTGCATGGGCAAGCACCATTAATTGCCATTTCCTATATCATCATCAACATATGATGCACCCCTCAGTCTGGTTTATTCAGATATCTGGGGGCTTGCACTTGTCATTAGCAGGTCAGGAAGGAGATACTATATTTGTTTCATTGATGCATATACCAAATATACATGTACATATCTCCTTGCAACCAAATCCCAAGCCTTCACCTTATTCATTCACTACAAAGCCCTCATGGAAACCAAAATTGGCCACAAACTCAAAAGCCTTCAAACTGACAATGGAAAAGAATATCTTTCTCACACCTTCAAAAATTACCTTTTAGATCAAGGCATAACCCATAGACTTACTTGCCCCTACACTCACCAACAAAATGGTAGTATGGAGAGGAAACACAGACACATTATTGAAATTGGACTCACCTTCTAGCCCAAGCTCCCCTTCCTCTATCTTTTTGGGAAAAAGCCTTTATCTCAGCCACATATCTCATAAACAGACTTCCTACACCCGTCCTCAACCTCAAATCACCCTATGAAATGCTAACCAACCAGAAACCTGAATATAAACTCCTCAAAGTGTATGGTTGTACTTGTTATCCTTTACTTACCCTATACAACAAACAGAAACTAGATTACAAATCTCAAAAGTGCATCTTCATTGGTTATGCACTTGAACACAACGGGTACAGGTGCTTATTGCCATCACGAAAAACAGTGGTATCAAGGAATGTGCTCTTTGATGAAAATGAATTCCCATATTCTCAACTATTCCCATCCCCCACTATCACTGAATCTCTCAATCCCATACATACACAACATTTACCCTTACCTATACCTGTCATAGAATCCACATACGTGTCACAAAAACCATTCACTGCTAATTGTGTGCCATGTCATAACAATGTCATAAATACTACACCTGTTGGCTCTTCTTGTTCTGTTTCTTTTTCAGGTAATACAGATCCAGGGCTCTTTAGTGATGAATGTACTACTGCTGCTAAAGTTCATGCTGCTGCCATTACAAATGAGGTTGCAAATACTGCACCCTCTATAGTACTAAAGCCCCCTGTTCCAGGCATTCAGTGCAAAGCTGCTAATAATGACCACAACATGATTACCAAAAGCAAACAAGGTGTGTTCAAGCCCAAATCATATGCAACAATGGTGAAAGGAAGTTCCCGTGACTTGATCAACTGTGAACCTCAAACAGTCACTCAAGCACTCAGCTCACATCATTGGAAAACTACCATGAATGAGGAATTTGCTGCACTAATGAAAAACCATACCTGGAAACTAGTACATCCTCCTCCCAATGCTACACCCATAAGATGCAAATAAGTTTATAAGGTGAAAAGAAATCCAGATAGATCAGTTCAAAAATATAAAGCTCGATTGGTAGCAAAAGGATTTCATCAAAAGGAGGGCTTGGATTATGACTAGGTTTTTAGTCCTATGATAAGACCAGCTACTGTAAGAGTTATGCTCTCCATAACATTATCTAAGGGCTGGAAAGTTAGGCAATTCAATTTCAACAATGCTTTCCTCAATGGTGATCTTGAGGAAAATGTATACATGGAGTAACCTGAAGGGTTCACCACCAATCCTAACCTGGTTTGCAAGCTTCAAAGGTCACTCTATGGCCTTAAACAAGCTCCTAGAGCTTGGTTTTGTAAGCTCAAGACCACCCTACAGCAGTTTGGCTTCAATGCAACCAAATCTAATCCATCCCTATTTACCAAGTTCAGTCCCACCTTAACAACTTATATTCTAGTGTATGTTGATGACGTCCTTGTAACTGGCAGCAACCCTAAAGAAATTTCCAGTCTCATACAACAGCTTAATGAGGTTTTCTCTCTCAAAGACCTTGGTGAAATTAATTTCTTTTTGGGACTTGAATGTGCAACATCATCCTCAAGCCAAATTAGCTTGACCCAAACAAAGTACATAAAAGAATTATTACAGAAGGCTGGCATGGATGCAGCCAAACCAATGCCCACATTAATGGTGTCTTCTCAGAAACTATCAGCCCACATAGGGCAACCCTACCTAACCCCTCTCTCTACAAATTTGTGGTAAGTGGACTGCAATATGCTACTATCACAAGGCTTGATATCTCATTTGCAGTCAACAAAGTTTCACAATTTATGCACACCCAATGGACAATCATTTGAAGGCTGTGAAAAGAATATTGAGGTACCTGGCTGGTATAACGCCCGGGGACGAAGACGAGGAGTGATCGCCGGTGCAAAGAGGGCACGGACAAGGAGCGGCTCCTCGCAAGGTCCTCTAAGCAGAGGGGTACATGAATGAACCGATTACACACCCGAATGAGAGGGATCCTGAGACTGTATAGGTATGGGACTGTACAGTTGAGGAGGGCTTATATGAATTGATTTGTACTACCTATATCAACAAGATGCATCTTCTTTTCGGTAGCCCAAACTGAAAGAACTCCACAGTTAAGCGTGCTTGACCTGAGGTAATTTTGGGATGGGTGACCTCTGGGAAGTTTTCCTAGGAAGCGTGCGAGTGAGAACAAAGCATGCTGAAAAGACCCGTGTTAGTTTGTGGGGACAGTCGTCAATCCATAAAGCAGCAAGGGATGTTACAAATGGTATCAGAGCCTGCATCTCTCCTAGTACGGTGTGGTTTGGGGATTAACCAGGCGGAAGCTGGTGGGCATGTAATGCCCGGGGATGAGGATGAGGAGTGATCGCCGGTGCAAAAAGGGCACGGACAAGGAGTGGCTCCTTGCAAGGTCCTCTAAGCGGAGGGGTACATGAATGAACCTATTACACACTCGAATGAGAGGGATCCTGAGACTGTATAGGTATGGGACTGTACAGTTGAGAAGGGCTTATATGAATTGATTTGTACTACCTATATCAACAAGATGCATCTTCTTTTCGGTAGCCCAAACTGAAAGAACTCCACAGTTAAGCGTGCTTGACCTGGGGTAATTTTGGGATGGGTGACCTCCTGGGAAGTTTTCCTAGGAAGCGTGCGAGTGAGGACAAAGCATGCTGAAAAGACCCATGTTGGTTTGTGGGGACAGTCGTCAATCCATAAAGTAGCAGGGGATGTTACAGCTGGCACTTTAAACCATGGTCTACATTTCAATCCAGTCAAAGATCTTAGGCTTATAACCTTCTGTGATTGAGACTGGGGATCAGACATAGATGATAGGAAGTCTACAAGTGGCTTTTGCATCTACCTAGGGCCTAATCTCCTCTCCTGGTCCAACAAAAAGCAGCATGTAGTCTCCAGAAGTAGCACAGAAGCTGAGTTCAGAAGCCTAGCATCTACTGTAGCCAAGATTCTATGGTTGCAGACCCTCCTATCTGAGTTACAACTACAATGCAAATTCCTTCCTGTCATTTTCTGTGATAGCCAAAGTGCTGTGATGCTTTCAGCCAATCTAATGCTCCACAAAAGGTCTAAGCACTTTGAATTAGACTTGCATTTTGTGAGGGATAATTTACTGAAGCACAAGATACATGTACAACATATTCTAGCATTTGATCAGATTGCAGATTTGCTCACCAAGGCAGTATCATCTGATTCCTACCTCAGGCTTCATATCAAACTCAGGGTTGTGGCTGCTACACCCTAGAGTTTGAAAGGGGATATTAGAGATAACCAATAGTTAGTTCAGTAACTAATAATAGTTTGTAAGTGGTTAGTAAGTTGTAACTGATTTAAGAGTTTTGTTATTCTGTTACTTCCTTAGTTGATTAGTATTAGCACATGTGATTAATATTAGCACATTGTATATGTATTGAAGATAGCTCCACTGTACTAATCAGTCATTCTTTCATACTTCAGTAGTTCAATGATTACAAGCTTAACAGCTTCTTGCTTTCTCTTCTTCTTCTAAGCTCTCTTCTTCACCTCCATGTCTAATAGATTCTGATACCTTACAGCATGATCAACCTCAAGATTTGAAAACTGTTTTTATATCTGCAGAGATGAATTCAAGTCTATTCAAGATATTGTTAGCAAGGTCGCCACTAAAGTATCTCGTAAACAATTATATATTAAGGAGCACGCAGTTGGACTACAGTTTCATGTTGCAAAACTGAAGGCAGAACAGAAGCCATTTCTAGATATTGAGTATGATAACAGCACTTTCACATTGGAAATTCTTAGACCTGGAGGAATTGGCAAAATGACACTTGCCAAAGCTTTGTATAACTTCATTTGCAACCAATTTGAAGGTGCTTGTTTTCTTTTCAATGTCGAAAAATCTTCAAATAATTACGAGGGCAAAGTACGCCTGTAAAAAATGCTCATTTCAGAATTGTTTGAAAGAGAGGAGGGAAGGTGAGTTTAGCAGTGTTGACAAAGGTATTTGTATAATAAAAGATAGAGTTTATCCAAAAAGAGTTCTTATAGTTCTCGATGATGTTGATAACACATAACAGTTAAAAGAATTGGCAAGGGGATGTGATTGGTTTGGTTCTGGGAGCAGGATTATTATAACAACGAGGGATAGACATGTGCTACTAGCTCATCAGGTGAAGAATATTTATGATATGAAATTGTTAAATGGCCATGAATCTCTTGAGCTCTTTTGTCACAATGCCTTCAAAACGAGGAGACCGACTAAAAACTATGAAGCCAATCGAGCAATATGTTATGCCAAAGTCTTGCTATTAGCTTTAAAAGTTATAGGCTCTAATTTGATCGGCAAATATTTGAAACAGTGGAAGTCGGCACTAGACAAATATGAGAATAATCCTCATAGAGACATTCAAAGTATTCTGGAAACAAGTTATGACAATCTGGAAAGCAATGAAAAGGAAATTTTCCTTGACATCGCATGCTTCTTCAATGGACAGAGATTGAGATACGTGAAAAGGATACTAGATGGGTGTGAGTTCCACACAGAAGATGGTATTAAAATACTAGTTGATAAGTCTCTTATAACAATTGAAAATGGTTACCTGAGGATGCATGGCCTAATACAGGACATAGGAAGGGAGATTGTTAAGCAAGAGGCAGCAAAAGAAGCTAGTTAACCCAGTAGATTATGGTTTTGTCAAGATGTTCATGAAATACTAGCTCATAATACAGTAAGAATTCCTAACTTTGTTTGATTTTGTTTATTCATGATACTAAGGTTTTCTACCTATAATATGCAAACTATCTGATTCCCTTATCATTATGCAATAATGCAAGCTTAGTAACTTTTGATTTTTTTCCCACCTTTAAGTTTGCCTTTCAACTAGGAATACGTAATTAGTGTCTCATGTACTTCTGTCAAGGGAAATAGTAAAATTGAAGGAATATTGCTTGATTGACCTAAAGAAGTTAATTGCATTGATACTGCCTTTGAGAAGATGAAGAAGCTTAGAATTCTCATTATTAGGAACGCAAACTTTTCATTTGGGCCTATTTGTCTGCCTAATCAATTAAGGCTGTTTGATTGGAAGGGGTACCCTTCAAAGTCTTTGCCAACAGGTTTTTATCCCGAGAAAATTGCCGCCTTCAATTTAAGTTGTAGTTCTCTTGTACTGAATAAGCCATATCAGGTACTCTTGTCATCTTCTTCTGCTTATCATAAGTTAGATATTATGATAGTTACTTGCGTCTAGAATTTGGCATAATTTAGATGTATTGTTATGCTTATCAATTAATTAAATAATTTTTATCTTGCAGAAATTTGATCATTTGACCTACATGAATTTTTCCTATTGTCAGTCCATCACTCAATTTCCCAATGTGTGTGCAGCTAAAAATTTAAGAGAATTGATACTTAATGGATGCAAGAAACTGGCTAAGGTTGATGAATCAGTTGAATTTCGCCCTAATCTTGTTCGTCTAAGTGCTTCAGAATGCACTCAACTGAGAAGTTTCCCACCAAGAATTTGTTTGCCATCTCTAAAATATCTTTACTTAGACTTGTGTAGAAGACTTGCACACTTCCCAGAAGTGGTGGGAAAGATGGATAAGCCATTAAAGATTTGTATGAAACATACTGCTATTAGTGAGCTTCCACATTCCTTTGCTAATCTTATTGGGATTAGCTATTTAGATATGACAGGTTGTAAAGAACTAAAAAATCTTCCTATTTTACCAAATTTTGTCACATTAAAAATCGGAGAGTCTTCTCAACTTCGAAAATCATTAGCAAGTTGCAAAGAAAGCCTTTCAATAGTAGAGCGCTGGCCAAATTTAGAGACTTTGCATTTCAACAATGCAGGTCTAACAGATGAAGATTTGTACATAATTATGCAGAGCTTCCCAAACTTGAAAGACCTAAATGTGTCGTCGAACTATGTTGTATCATTTCCGGCATGCATTAAACAATCTATTTGCGTGACAAGTCTTGATGTGAGTTATTGCATGAAGTTTCAGGAAATTCCAGAATTACCCTCAAGTTTTCAGAAAGTAGATGCGACACAGAGAAATTCTTAGATGCTCTTAGAGCAAAACAAAATATTTGCTCTGTTTCATTTATTGATTGATAAATAAATCAGTTATTGCATTAAAAATGTAGGGGAAGTAAAAGACAATAATGGCCCACAAAACTGATATGTCAATTAATAAATAGATCGTGTTTTCTCTTGCTCTTGGTACACCTAAGTATTTCTCATGCAAGATATTGCAATTCCTTAGCTGCCGACACATCAAGCATGCTACGGTCACAGGTTTACCACTTTCTCTAACTCATTTCATTACATTTAGCAATATAAAATCACATTTTGATCTCGTCTTGCATGTCTTAGGTGCGCAAAGAGATAAATAGATTGTAAGTTTGGATGCCCAGAACAGATTTTCCAAAATGGTTGGCTTATTGTGACCAAGGAGGGATCCCCATTTTCTGGGCACGTGGCAAATTTCCTCCTATGGCTTTAGCGTTCGTGTTCGAAAAAGTAGTACACCAAAACGTTGGACTACACTTATTCATTGACGGTGAGCTTGTACATGTCCACCACCAACAATACCATAAATTCAACGTTGCGAAAGTATCATGTATTGTTGTGTGACTTGCGAGTTTTATTTAGTGGTGAGGGGTGGAAAGGCCTTGATGCACGTGTTGGGCATGATAATGATTGGAAAAGAGTGCAAGTGAAGTGTGAATCAGACATGATTCCAAGACAGTGGCGAGTTTATGTGTACAAGCAAGAAGCAAATATGGATGATATCCAATTCACGTGTCCATATCCTGAGTGGTCAGGGGCACAATCATTTTCGGAAATTACAGATGTGATGATATCAAGGGGTGACGATCAGGAGGAGGAAGGTTCAATAAGTTCAGGCCATGTCGAAGACTTGGAGGCCACTATACAAGAGGACCATCGTATTCCTGGCTGCTCAGCAGTATTGTTCAAGATAATGCGTTGCTGTGTTATGCTCAAGAGCATAATTCAAAGGGAACTCGAGAAGCCAAAGGCACCAGAGAGCCTCCAAACTCTAGTGGAAAACTTTAAGAGGGCTGTGGCTCAAAAACTAGAGAATGGTTCAGGCTTAAAGCTGGAAGACGGAGATGACAACGACCACGATTATATCTTGGAATTGTTGGCAGAGAAGATATTAAGTGATGATGATGATGAGGACGACGAGGTAGAGGAACGAGAGTGAGCTATGTAAACATTAAACAAGTTGAGGTTTCTCCTAATTAGAACACTCTCACCCTTCTACCTAGCAATGCGGTGAAATTTAAGTGTACTTCTGACTCCGATTATTCTGATCTGAATTTTGTTTTGCTTAGCCAATTTGCTCTGTGAGACTCTCAAGTTCTCTGACTCTTAATATTATTATTCTTTTTCAATGCCTTTCTAATCATAATTCATAACAACAACAACAACAACATTGCATATCTTTCTAATTTTCTTGACAGATCCTATTCAATTTCCATCTTACCTCCGTTATGTTAAAGAAAACATTTAGATCATTGATATATAGGATGGCTGCGGAAGGTCGCACTCTCTTGCACCAAGTTTCGAGAATGGAGTTTTAACAAGAGCAAAGCCTAGATGGTGTGGCATTCCAGCTGCAAGATGAGTTTTGCTGGTATGAAGTAAGCAGGTACATAACCCATTCATACATCTGTCTATCTTTGATCATTAATGGCTTTTATCCTATCTTTGAATTTGGATCTTGTAAATTGTACATTTTTTAAGGGCATAAGCATATAACTTTTGATGAAAACTGCTGATCATAAATGAACTATATCTATGCTGATAATTTCATTAATGCTTAAGAGTGTATGGTTTAGGTGAACAGCATCTAAAAGTAATGGGAATTCTGTACTGAAAAATAAAAATAACTAGAATTGGTCTATATGAAAAATGTTGACTATTGATTTCTTCCTGATGAATAATTTTCAAAATGTTCCTTATAATTAGTCCTTTAATTACCTTAATAAGAAAGAAATTACTTCTTTATAACGCATGCAGCTTGTGAGAAGGATTGTTCCTCCTTAGTACTTGTACTTGATGCATTGTGACAAAGATGGTCTAACAGCTAGAGACAGAGAAAGAAGCAAAATGCTGGATAAAGCCATAAAGGGAACAGCTCAGTCATGGGACACTGTAGATTTGCATTGCTGTTCTTCTCATTGGTATGCACAATGCTAGCAGCATTCAGTGCAACCATTTTTCTTACCATTCGGTTAGAGAATAAGAAACACTATTCTGGCTTCCTTCCTGTGGCCGTATTTGGGATGCAATTCCTTGTTATAAGATGGTTCAACGACTAGTGAAGCGGCTATTCAAGTTTCGAGACACTTAAACAGGTGGTGCCAACTACGTTGATCAATTACTTCAAGACAAGAACTCAGAAAACATATTATCAACTTGCCAATGACTAGATGGTGTCTCCATTTGTCTATTGTTGAATAATGTTTTCTTTTGCTTTAGTTATTGCTTTTCTCTATAAACCAACTTGAGTCTTGTAAAGTCTAACACACACAGCATAGATTTTCAATCAAATCCTTACATTATACGAAAAATTTTGTAATCGAATACTCAAAGTAATATACTACTACAAATTTTAAACTCAAATATCTAAACATTTAATTGACTATTACCAAGACTTCTCTGTTCTATATCTAAGCACTTATTTGACTATTACTAAGACTTGCTCTTTTTCTATAAAAATATTTGGAATTTTAATTTTTGTCAGCTGTCACCATGGATTGCTCAATAACTTGATTATAATAATATGGAAATTTAATTGAAAAATTTTAAACTATAATGACTTACATGAAATTAAAAACAAGAAATGTGGAGAACTTCAGATATATTAAACCTTAAAATAATATTTAATACTCACGTTGTTACTTACATTTTTTTTTATTAGATACGGGGCAAAAGCCCACACGTTGTTACTTACATGTGTTTTAACAAGTGCTCTGAGAACACACATAGGTGAGAAAAAAAAAAGGGGAAATTTGTATTACTCATTTTGATGTGTACTTCTATATTTTCGAATTTCGATAGTTACTCATTTCCTTCTACAGTGGGGCTTAGAAAGCCCAAGAACAACTTTACTTCTATCATAGCTAAAAAAATAAAAAAAAAGAGAGTAAAGAATAACCTAAAAAACTAAATAAGGGCAAGGCATTTCAGAGATGAGCGTTGACCCAGAGTCAGAGGTGATGGAGGAGTTCTGTATATTTCGAGGTATTATTGGATCGTGGAATTGTAAGAATTTCCGCTGCAATTTCTATTTTTTGAGTACTCGCTTATTAGCTGCTACATTTTGATTTGATGCCGTTCATGTGTAGTAGAAGCCAACCCACCTTCAAATAAAATGCAGCAAATGAATATTAATTAGTCAACGCTTGTTAGTCAACGTTTTTCCCTACCCCTCTTCCAAGAAAGTTCATTGGATATCCCTTCCAGTTCAATATGTATGCCATTGTGAATCATTCTATGAACCACACCTTTACAATACTTTGGTTGTAGTGTAGTAGTGCTATTACATACAGTGATGGCAAACCCAGTTTCAACTTCTGAAACCAAGAGTAACTATGATGTTTTCCTGAGTTTCAGGGGTAAAGACACGAATCACACATTCACTGGCTATCTCTACGATGCTTTGTGCCGCAAGGGAATCAAAACCTTCGTGGATAATGAGAATCTGAGGGTGGGAAAAACAGTGAGACCTCATCTCCTTAATGCCATTGAAGACTCAAAGATTTCAATCATTGTTTTCTCTGAAAATTATGCAGCTTCCACATGGTGTCTTGATGAACTTGTCAAGATCCTAGAGTGTCACAAGGAATAGGACCAGCCCGTGTTTCCAATCTTCTTTAAGGTAGAGCCCTCAGATGTGCGGCATCAGAGGAATAGCTATGAACAAGCCATGATTGCTCATGAAAATAAGTTTGGTTGTGACTTGAGAAGATGCAAAAGTGGAGATCAGCCTTGTTTGAAGTATCCAACATAACAGGATTTCATTTGAAAGAAGGGTAAGTAAATACTAAGTATGCATATTCTTTTTTCCCTCTAATTGCTCTTATAGTGTCAAAAATCAAAACCTCTGGTTCTTGGTTATTAATATAACTGTATACCATGTTCTTAAAGATCTGTGCAAAGCTATGTAAAAACTTTTTAAAGCATAGTAGATATCAGAAACAATTTAGGTCTGCAGAGATGTTTAATCGTCTGATGATGTGACCAAATATGTATAAGTTGATCTCCTTTGTTTATTAAGTTTCTCTATTTTCTACTTATTTTGTTTCGAATTAATATCTTGTGCGATGATATGCGCACTTGTGCATCTTAATTTGTATATTATTTTGATTTGAAGAGATAAATACTCACTAATCAAGATAAAATTAAATTTTGCATGGTCAACAACTCAACATCATGATCTGAAAGCCATTTATATACTGTATCTGCAGGTATGAGTTCAAGTTTTTTCAAGATATTGTTACCAAAGCCACCGCTAAAGTATGTCCTAAACAATTACCTATTGAGGAGCACACGTAGTTGGGCTGCAGTTTCGAGTTGCCGAAGTAAAGTCACTTCTAGATATTGAGTCTCATAATACTTCCATGTTAGGGATACATGGAACCGGCGGAATTGGCAAAACTACACTTGCCAAAGCTTTACATAACTCCATTTCCAACCAGTTTGACGGTGCTTGTTTTCTTTTCGATGTTAGAAAAACTTCAAATCAGGACAAGGGTCAAGTACGTCTACAACAAATGCTCCTGTCTGAAACGCTTGAGGAGGGACAAATTGAGTTGGTTAGAAAGGAATCTCTACAATAAAAGAAAGAATTAGCACAAAAAGAGTTCTTATAGTTCTAGATGACATTGACAAGATAGAACAATTAAAAGAAGGCCATTACTCAGGTGCCAAAGACAGTCAATGCCTTTAGTGTCTATGACACTATATAATTGATTAGTGATGTAGAGATAGAAATGCAGAAATATTAAAATCACAAATCTATTTAGTAATAAAGACAGAAATATGGGACAAAAAAATTTCTCTCCTCAAGATGGAATAAGATATAGAGACAGAAATTTAATATTATTTTTCTAATAATACCGCTATACATATTTATTATTTCCCAATGTGTTCTCACAAAAGGTGGTGGTGTAGGGGCGGTCTGGCGACCGACCGACAGCAATTAATGCTAATCAACGCTTGGTCAACGTCAGTCAATGGCCGGCGGCGGTCAAGGGTGGTCTGGTGGCCGGCCGACAGTGCCTTAGGCACCATAGGCATTGACCGGCCTAGGCACCAGAGTAGCCGCCTCAAAAGAATTCACAGGAGGATGTGATTGGTTTGGTTTTGGGAGTCGGATTATTATAAAAAGGGACAAATATTTACTCATAACTCATCAAGCTGAAAAGATTTATGAAATGGAACTACTAAATGATCATGAATCTCTTGTGCTTTTCTGTCAGAATACCTTCAAAATGAGCTTTCCTACTACAAACTACAAAGACCTGTGCAATCGAGCAATACATTATGCCAAAGGACTTCCACTAGCTTTAAAAGTTATAGGCTCTAATTTGGATAATAAAGATTTGAAGCAGTGGAAGTTTGCATTGGACAAATATGAGAAAAATGCTCTTACAAATATTCAAAGTGTTCTTAGAATAAGCTATGATGGTTTGGAATACATTGAAAAAGGATATTTTCCTTGATATTGCATGCTTCTTCAATAGGCAGAGATTGAAATATGTAAAAAAGAATACTACACAGAGGATGGTATTAGAATACTAGTCGATTGTACTAACTAAGACCAAAAAAAAAAAAAAAGCTTTTAAGTGAGGTCCACCCATGGGCTTTAAGTGACAAGACCACCATAGATGCTCCCCAACTCTTTTTCTTCCTCTTCCCTTCTCTTCCTGCACGAGACTTCTTCCTCCTTCCCCTGTTCTTTTCTTTTTTCTTCCTTCCCTCATTCCCTCCTCATTCCTCCTTCTTCCTTTCATTTTTTTTTCACAACATCACCACCACCACCGCTTCCACACCACATTAATTACTATAATCATCATCATCATCACATAGAACCGCAGCTCTCTCTCCTCTGTTAGCGTGTTTCTCTCACTCTAGGAAAGGAACTCACTACAACAGTGAGACTTGGTGTGTTTCCTCCATTTTCATTCCTCCTTGTGTAATGGGTAAGTGTTAAAATCCCTCTATTGATTCTATTGAACTCTCTATGTTGTTATTCATGGTGGATATGGGGGTTTTGGAACCCTAGGGTGTAGAAATTGGGGATTTTGATATGTAGAGCTCATGTATGTTAATTGATGGCATTATTAGCTCACATATATTGCTATTGTCTTATTCCTAGAGTTATAGAGCAATTGGATGCCAATTGGGAATTTTCGCTAACTTGAATAGTGCCTTCCGGTTCCTTGGGTACCATTGTTGTGAATAGGTTTAGTATCTATGGTTATTTTCCTTTATTTTAAATTATTTATGAATATTATAGAATGTTTATGGTTCCCTGTTTACAAATTTGCATGATTTACATATTTAAAAGATTTATTTGTTGTTGTTGATCAAAAAGTAAATGTATTTTAGTTACCACATGAGATAAGTGAATGGTTTTATACTATATTTTAAAAAGATGTAGTGACAATAACGCTTGCCATAACGAAGATATATAATGGTATTACCACTAGCCGTAGCAAAGAAATGCAATGACAATACTGCTCGTCATAACAAAGAGATATAATGACAATACCGCTTGCCATAGCAAAGAGATATAATGACAATACCACTAGCCGTAGTGAAGAGATGTAACAGCAATTTTATTTGCCGTAGCAAAGAGATACAATGGCCTATGTGCACATAGTATTTTTCATTTAGATTAAAGAATGAGACGACCCTATTTGAGACACCTTAAAATGAGATTAAGTGGGTTGAGATTACTCCCAAAATAAAATTTGTTCTTCTTATGTAACCCTTATGAGTATTTGAGTATTGGATGATGAAGTTGATTTTATATGAGAATGGTACATGATGGATGAGTGTAGGTCCACATGTTTGTGGTTCCTAATAAAAGGCGGGATCACACGAGGGAATGGCTGCCTGAGTGTGTAATCCTGGGGGAATTTCCTGTCTGAGGCCACTTTCCTATAAGTATTTATTTTTAGGTTTAATTAATCTGCTAGTCCCTATAGTTTCACTGAATTTTTAATTGAGTCCCTACATTTTAAAAGTTTTCAATTGAGTCCTTACATTATATAAAAAATTTTCAATCCAGTCCTGGCCGTTAACCACCTTTACAAAAATATATTCAGCAATGCTATGGTGCACTCAATGAAGTCAGGTGTACTATAAAATTTATTATTTACACCATTCAATATATATAGAATTAATACACCATGTAATCTAAAGGATAAGATTTCACAGTCTAACCATATACCAATTCTTATAAAAGCATAGTAAAAAATCCCATTTTCCTTTTTCTCACCCTTATCTCTTCCCTGATAATGTCGAACAAGAAGCCCCCTTCCTCTTCTCTACCCGCAACCAGAAACTCCCTCCCTTCTTCTTCTCTACCTAGTCCTCAATCAACCAAACCAAAACCGCCAAAACAAATAAACATACATCATCATCATTATCTCGTATCACCAACTTCCGCGAGACCCCTTACCACAAATTCAAGGAGAACAGCTACAACCACAGGGAGCTTCGCAGGAAGCTCTTTAGCTGGAACCGCGGCGGCGGAGGCCGTTACCATTTCAGCAGGAGGCGAAACCGTAGCTGGAGTGTGAGCCTGCACTTTCCCACTACCACCAACAAGCCTTCATTCCACTTCCACCCTTCCTCTTTCAACTCCCTTTGTTCAACAATTCACCATGGTAGAGATCCATGCGGAGCTGGCGCGGTGGCATGACAATGAGGGAGGCGTTGCCGCTATCGTGGGAGGTGAACGAGAGGGATGGTGTATTCGAGCTAAACCACCACTGCCACTCTTCTCGTACAACAGCCATAGGTTCACTCATGGATTCGAGCTCTGTGGCAGCTACTGTGACAGGAAGGTTTGATCGAGGCCCTGAGAGAGTTGCCCCTAAAACTCCAAACCATAGTCTCGCCGTTTCGCTCCTCCACCATCCCCGTGTTCGCTGCCATTGGAATTGCTAGCAGCCGCTCCATATTCTTGATGCTATTTTAGTGACCAACTCTATCTCCCTCTCCTGTTATCCCCATATGCAACCTTTCTATGTTGAGTGATTGTGTTGAAAACTGAGAATGAGGGGAATATGGGCGAGTGTGGCATTGTGGGTAGTTTTGTATTTTCAGGAATGAAACCAAATTTTCAAATGGGAAGAACGGAGTAGCATTTTAGCTATTGTGCATAGTCTTTACTATCTGGCTTTTACTTTAAGCCTACACATGCCAAACACTATTACCCGACAACCGTGGACACACCTTGAGTTACTTTGAGTCTGAGTGAGGTTCTGTTGATTGAGGCCTGATAGTGGTTGAGGGTGGCTCAAGGTTGTAGGTTCATGGGTGGCTATGGCTGGTGGTATGAAGGAGGTTATGGAGTTGGGAAATTGGGGGGGGGGGGTGTTTGTGTGTGTCAGTGGGGAGAGGGAGAAGGAGAAAGAACAAACGGCAGGGAGTTTGGGGGGAAATGGAATATGCTGGAATATTTTGTTTTTTAGTGACAGATATTGGTCATAGGGACTGGATTGAAAAATTTTATACAATGTAGAGACCTAATTAGAAAATTTTAAATTATAAAGACCCAATTGAAAATTGAGTGAATTACAGGGACCTGTAGAATAATTAAACCTTATTTTTATTATGAATATGTTTTTACCGTATTATTTATATAGCTTTCTAATATTATTAGTTTGATTTTGTTATTGTCTCATGTGGGCTATGGATGCCTTGTCTACTCACTAAGTTGTCAAACTCACTCTATTATCTTCTTTCCCTTTTCAGATTAAGGTGATAGTTTGAGTTCAAATCCCACTTTAGTCTAATAATTTTCAAATCCCTTGTTTTGGTAACCACTTCATCTGTGGGCCACATTGAGGGAAGTGTCTAGCGTTTTTAATGATAAATGTTGCTCTTTTGTCACATGCAGGATCAGGGATGAGTTATATCTTAGACTTATTTTGATAAGTTTTATGGTAGCATATGTCTTGAACTTAAAATGGTGAAGATGATGAGAAAAACCATGTTTTGAGACGTATAGATATACATATGATTATAGTACTTTGGTTGTGTTGTGGTTTTGGTTATTGTAATATTGTATTTTTACAGGTTTTGTATTTGGAAAATTTTTTAAAAACAGAGGAAACTATCTGTTTTTTTGAGAAGTTTTGTGTCTTAAGGTTAGCTATGGAATAAGCTCTCTATGTGCTGGTCATGGCCCGGATAGGGTACTGACATCGATAGATTTCTCATAATGAATGAATATGGTTATTTGATGATGCATAACCTAATACAGGACATGGGTAGAGAGATTGTTAAGCAGGAGGCACCAAAAGAAGCTTGTGAATGTAATAGATTATGGTTTTGTAAAGATGTTCTAGAAGTGCTAACTGAAAATATAGTAAGAACATTGCCAACTTATTTCTTTGATTTTTTCCCCCTCAATGATGGTACTAAGTTTTCTACTTATATAATATGCAAAATTATCCAATCACCCCCTCATTATGCATTAGCACAATCTCAATATCTTCTGCTTCTTTTTCTTCTTGCCCCCAAGTCTGCCTTAAAACTAGGAATTTGTAACTAATGTCACATATATATACTTGTGTTAAAGGGAAGTAGCAAAATTGAAGGAATAAAGCTTGATTGCTAGGAAGAAGTTAACTGCATTGATAGTGGCTTTGAAAAGATAAAGAAGCTTAGAATTCTCATTATTCGGAACACAAGCTTTTCATCTAGGCCTATTCATCTATCGAATCAGTTAAGGATGCTTGATTGGAAGGGGTACCCTTCAAGGTCTTTGCCACCCAGTTTTTATCCCAAGAAAATTGCTGCCTTCGATTTGCGTTGTAGTCGTGTTGTATTGGAAAAGCCATTTCAGGAAAAGTTGCATGTTGTCTTCTACTTTTTCTTCTTGTAGAGTTAGATATTATTATTATACTAGTTACATTCATGTATAATTTGACATAATTTAGAAATTTTGGTACTCCTATTAATTAATTGATTTTGTTTTGCGGAAATTTGAGCATTTGACTCACATGAATTTCTCCTATTGTCAATTAATCACTCAATTTCTTGATGTGCTTGAGCCAAAAATTTAAGAGAATTGATGCTCAACGAATGCAAGAAACTTGTCAAGGTTGATAAATCAGTGGGAAGGTTGATAAATCAGTGGGACTTGTCCCCAACCTTATTAAGTGCTTCAGAATGCACTCAACTAAGAAGTTTTTTTGGCAAGAATCTGTTTGCCATCTGTCGAGTACCTTTCGTTTGACTTGTGTAGAAGACTTGTACACTTTCCAGATGTGGTGGGAAAGATGGATAAGCCATTAAAGATTTGTACGAAAAATACTGCCATCAAAGAGCTTCCTCATTCATTTGGTGACCTTATTGGTCTTGGATATATAAATATGATAAGTTGTAAGGAACTTCGAAATCGACCAAGTAGTTTATTTAGGTTGCCAAATTTTGTCACATTAAAAATTGGAGGATGATGCCCTCAACTTCGATAATCATTTAAAAGTTTCAAAGGAAAGTTTTCAATAACAGAGTGCTGGCCAAATTTAAGGACTTTGCATTTCAGCAATGCATGTCTATCAGATGAAGATCTTCACATAATCTGGCAAAGTTTTCCACACTCGGAACACTTGTATGTGTCACCAAACTATTTTGTATCGTTCCTGGAATGCATTAAAGAGTCTATATGCATGACAAGTCTTGATATGAGTTATTGCCTGAAGCTTAAAGAAATTCCAGAGCTGCCATCAAGTGTTCGGAAAGTAGATGCAAGACCCTATAGTTCGTTAATGTCAGAGACAAGAAACATGCTATGGTCACAGGTTTCGTTCTTTCTCTCTCATTTCATTTCACTTTTGCTAAAATAAAATTTTAAGGAAAAAGAACAAAGAAGTCTGCCATAAACCACTTTTTAGTTCTTCTTGGATCTTGCAGGTAGATTAGTAGTTGTGATGCCTAAATCAGAGATTCCCAATTGGGTGGACTATCATGACCATAGGGGGATCCCCACTTTCTGGGCACGTAGCAAGTTCCCTATTATGGCTTTAGTGTTAGTGTTCAACAAAATGAACTACCAAGCTATTGGTCTCCACTCGTACATTGATGGTGAGCATGTGCACATCCAATGCCGACAGATCAATGTTGCGGAAGTTCATGTGCTATTGTGTGAAATACATGCTTTATTCAGTGATGAGGAGTGGGAGAGGCTTGATGCCCACTTTCGACATGACAATGATTAGAAGAGAGTACAAGTGCAGTGTGAGACAGACATTATCCTTGGACACTGGGGATTTTATGTCTACAATCTAGAAACAAACATGGATGATATCCAATTCACATGTCGATATCCCGGGTTATTACAATAACCATACCAAGGGATGAGGTAGAGGTTGGAAGTGCAACGACTTCTTCAAGCCATGGGGAAGACTCTGCTAGTACTATAATAGTTGAAGAGGCATCATGCTTAGAACATGTTGAGGCACCTAATGAATCAAAATCACACACCCGAACTTGTAGCTCCTGTTATTCCACAATATTGTCAACTTTCAAGAAGCTTCTTTGCTGTGAAACCAAGGGCAGATCTCTATAGGAGAGTTGGATGTCATCGTCAGAGATAGTCCCGCAATTTGACATGTTGGATTCAGAAACCAGGGTTTGATTTGAGAGGACTACAAGTGAGTAGACTAAACGTACAGGCATCCTTAAATCCTCGGATGATGATGATGTTGGTGAGTTGGTCAATGACTTTGGAGATGGTAATAACTTTGATCATGATAAACAAGTGCATCTTTCCTTCTCGATAAGCCTCCAGACTGTGGTGTCAAACTTGAAAAGGGCTGTGGCTCCAAAACAAGGGAAAAATTTGGGCTCAAAGCTAGAAGATGGAGGCAATGATGACGACTGTAACCTGGAATGACTATTAAATGATGATGAGGAAGTGGAAGGAGAGCGATCAAATGCGGACGCATAGAACCTGTTAAGGTTTGTTGTGATTCAAATAGTATCACCCCCATAGTGTCACGACCCAACCTAGGCCATGACCAGCGCATAGAGAACATTTTCTCTAGCCAGCCTTAACACCCAATATTTTATAGAAAAACGGACAGAGTCTCCTCTGTTTTTCGGACATTCCCCAAATACAATATAACCTGCAACATTTTCAATTAAAATTCCAGCAAATGGGCATCAAGCATTCTTAGAATGCGCCCTTCCAGTATATAACAACATTTAACGTAGTTCAAAACATAATATCAATTTAAGTTTACAAATCATTTACATAACATAATCTATATGGCTAAGTCATAAATTCTCAATCATATCATAATACAAGTCCGAGAACCCTGCCTATGACATATGGAGCAACTAATAAACTAGACAACATAAAGCTCTAACATAAAGGCCTTCTCAAGAAGGCTCACCAACTTAAAACGCACTTATGGTCGAAATAGGAGAATAGAACTAGAACCAAAGACCAAGACTGTGTCTGAAAAAAATGGATAACAACAGAGGTGAGTTTTGCAACTCAATGAGAGATAGGATATCCGTAGTTTACTAAATACAATCTTAAAACAATATAAACATAATAATGTACATATATACTACAAAACATGTATATATAGCTATAACATGAGATATCTTGAAAACATAACTTTACATAATAACATAATTCCAAGTATAATGGGGAGATTATCCTAAGTAGAACAATAACAAGTCCAGGACATGACTCAAGGTCATGTGTGGGTTAGCACCACACTGCTAACCGGAGTTGGCCCGTGAGCTACTTACAAGTCCGGACACCATAAAAGTCATGTGCGGGTTAGCACCTCACCGCTAATCGAGTTGGCCTGCAGCCATACATACAAGTCCGTACATAGCCGCAGATTTATGTGTGGGTTAGCACCACTCTAATCCGGGATTTCTCACTATGGCACCGAGGCTAACCTCCCTGCAGTTAACTATGTTCTAACTATGGAATTTCCCAAATTACTCTAAATCATGCATATTCCACTTCTAAGATGTTTTTACAACATAAAAACTATCCTCATGTATAATATGCATAATAGACATAAAATAACTCAATTTTAGTAATTAACATAATATGCTTTAAAAATATAAATTTGTTGCAATTCAACTAAAAGTATTTAAATAAGCATAATAAATCATATTATGGCATCCAAATACAAATTTTCATTTTAAACATAATGCCTCATTTTCACTAAATAATTATTTTCTTCTATGTCAATATACTTTCAGCTCTTCATATAATTTTATATTGTTTATCATGCATAAAGTAACCTACAGATACACTATCTACTCAAATCTTGGTTCAAGAACCAGAAGATCGACGCTTTAATGTCACCAACGCAAGTGTTGTTGTCCCGATTGCTCTATCAGCTCTAGGAATAAGACAATATGAATATTTTTGAGCTAACTACACTATCAATTAACATCAATTTACTAATTCACTAAAAACCCCAAATTCATGGGTTTAGGAAACCTAACAATATCTCTAAAAATTTAGAAATTTCAATAATTTAAATGGAGCATGGTAGAAGCTACTTACCACTTGAGAGTAGAATTAGTGAAGAAAATCACTCCCAAAGCTTCTAAAATCTTCAACTCTCTTATGGAGGTTAGAGAGAGAAAGTGAGATAGAGGAGAGGGAAAGAGAGAGAAAGTGATGGAGAGGAGGAGGAGATGATGATGATGGAGGAGGTGGTGTTATTTCTTGAAGAAGGAAGCAAAAAAAAAAATTGAAAAGAATTAGAGGAAAGGAGAAGAGAAGCTACTGGAAGGAAGAAAGAAAAGAAGAGAAGAAGAGAAGAAAGGGATGAAGGGAGTTTGGAATCATGCATGGAGGAGGGGAAGAGAATAAAAGAAAGAGAGAAACCTATGGTGGTCTATACCACTTAAGGTATTTGCATGGTGGTCCTTACTTTTTTTTTTTTTTTCGGTCCATCACAATCTTCCCCCTTAAGAAATTCGGTCCCTGGAATTTCCACAATTCAAAATAAAACACATATCTCAAGAATTAAACAAATGCGGATATCTGACCCGCATAGCCTCTTCCGCTTCCCAAATCGCTTCCTCTTTAGAATGGTTATTCCAAACCACCTTCACTGACACCACCTCCTTAGATCTAAGCTTTTTCACCTCAAGGGTCCAACAATAAGCCATTGGCTCCTCCTCATAGGACAATTTCTCATCAAGTTGGATCACTTGAGAGAGATTACATGAGACGAATCAGGAATATACTTTGAAGCATAGAGACATGAAACACCGGATGAACCAGGGGATAATTCAGGGGTAATGCTAGATGCTATGCCACTGCACCAACCTTATCCAAAACTTCAAAAGGCCCGATGAAAGCGAGGGTTGAGCTTTCCTCGCTTGCCAAATCTTATAACTCCTTTCAGGGGAAACTCAAGAAAAACATATTCTCCCACAGAGAACTCTAAGGCACGCCTTCTATGATCCGCATAGAAGATTTCCTACTACGGCGAAAGTTAAGAGTCGCTCTCGGATCAGAACCTTATCAAGAGACTCTGTACAAGGTGAGGACCTAGCATCTTTGCTTCACCAACTTCAAACCAACCTATGGGAGATCTACAGCGCCTCCCATACGGGCCTCAAAAGGTGTCATTCGAGATACTGGCTTGATAGCTATTGTTATATGAAAACTCTATAAGAGGTAGATAACTACTCCAATTTCCACCAAAGTCCAATACACATGATCGGAGCATATCCTCCAAAATCTGGATGGTTCTTTCGCATTGTCCATCCGCTTGAGGATGAAAAGGCATACTAAGATCAAGTCGAGTTCCTAAAGCTTCTTGAAAAGCTCTCGCATCAGATTGGGCCCCACGATCGACGATATAATGGAAATCGGAATTCCATGGAGTTTGACAATTTCATCAATATATAACCGAGCATACTGAGGAGCCCGATAGGTGGTCTTTACTGGAAGAAAATGAGCTGATTTGGTCATACGGTCCACTATGACCCATATAGAGTCAAACCCTTTATGGTGCGAGGTAACCTCATCACAAAGTCCATAGTGATCCGTTCCTACTTCCATTCGGTATTTCTATCCAGCTGAATCCTGCAGGTCTTTGATGTTCAGCTTTAACTTGCTGACACACCAAAGAATAAGACACAAAATCACCAATATCTCTTTTCATGCCTTCCCACCAATATAATTGCCGCAGATCCTGATACATCTTAATGAGCCAGATGTATCAGAGTATCGAGAATTATGGGCTTCCTCCAAAATGGTCTTTCTAAGATTTCCAACATCAGGTACACTCTGGATTTCCAAATCAAGCACTCCTTCTGATCCATCACAAACTCTGGTTGCCCCACTTCTAACATCATCTTGTAGCTTGAGTAATCTAGATCTTCGTCAAGTTTCTTAATTTGCTCCATGAGGGATGACTGGGCTCTTATATGAGCCAAGAGTATCCCGGACTCCCATATCAAACTCAATACCATTCGCCTCAAGCTTATGAACTTCATCCACTAATGGTCTCTTACAGAGCAATATGAGCCAAACTACCCATAGACTTCCTACTCAAGGCATCCGCCACAACATTAGCTTTTCCAGATGGTACAAGATAGTGCAATCATAATCCTTAAGCAACTCCATCCACCTTGCCTCAGTTTAAGTCCGTTTGTTGGAATATGTACTTTAGACTTTTATGGTGGTCGTGTAAATCTCACATGTTTCACCATAAAGATAGTGCCTCCAAATCTTCAAAGCAAAATTACTGCGCCATCTCTAGATCATGAGTGGGATAGTTTTGTTCATGTTTCTTAAATTGCCGAGAAGCATAAGCAATGACTCGGCCATGTTGCATCAAAACACAACCAAGTCCTATACGAGAAGCATCACAATAGGCTGAGAAACCTCCAGATCTAGAAGGTAAGACAAGCAAATGTCTTTGAGGTTGAGTCTTTGAGTTTTTGGAAGCTTTCCTCACATGCATCTGACCATTGAAACCTCACATTCTTTTGAGTCAACTTAGTCAATGGCTTGAAATTCTCGAGAAATCTTTAACAAACCGACGGTAGTAACTTGCCAATCTAGAAAACTTGAATCTCAGAATCAAGTAGGTCGTGGCCATCGTTGGATAGCTTCAATCTTTTTCGGATCCACCATAATTCCATCCTTGGATATGATGTGACCAAGAAAAGCCACTTGATCAAGCCAAAATTCACATTTAGAGAACTTGGCATAAAGCTTGTGATCCCTCAAAGTTTGTAGCACAATTCTTAGATGACACTCATGCTCTTCCATACTCTTGGAATATACCAAGATATCATCGATAAAGACAATCACAAAGTGATCCAGGAAGGGTTTAAACACGGTGCTCATCAAGTCCATGAAAGCGGTGGAGCATTCACAACCCGAAGGACATCACCAAAAATTCATAATGCCCATAAGCGTAATGCAATTTATCTTAGGAATATCCTCATCTTTGACTCTCAATTGATGATACCCAGAGCGAAGATCAAGTTTAGAGAAATAAGAAGCTCCTTGAAGCTGATCGAATAAATCATCAATTCGTGGTAATGGGTACTTATTACGCACAGTGAGTTTATTGAGTTGCCGATAGTCCACACATAGTCGCATTGAACCATCTTTCTTCTTCAATGAAAAGTACGTGAGCTCCCAGGGATGTGTGCCAGACGGATGAAACCTTTCTCTAACATATCTTGTAATTGATCATTTAACTCCTTTAATTCTGCAAGGGCCAAACGGTAAGGAGGAATGGATACGGGTTGAACACGGAACCAAGTCTATACTAAATTCTATCCCTCTTTCAGGAGGCAATCCTGGTAATTCATCAGGAAATACATCTGGGAACTCTCTGACCACAGAGACTTGATCAATGTTAGGCACTTCAGCCTCAACATCCTTAACCACCGCAAGAAATGCTTGATTGCCTTTATTCATCAAGTGTAAAGCACTCATGGATGAGATCAATGCAGCTGGAGTAAGATAATTATTTCCTTTAAACACAAAATATGGGCCATATCTGGAATATTAAAACCTCACTACCTTGGAATAACAATCGACATTGGCATGATAAGGAGATAACCAATCCATGCCTAAAATAACATCACAAAGTCAACCATCTCCAGTAGTTTCGGATCAATGCTAAGGTATCTACACCATTCACACTAACGACACAAGATCTGGAATACCAATTGGATCCACAAAAATTCACCCGCTGGAGTACTAACCCAAAAATGGATTTTCCAACAACCAGGTTGTTCGCCAAAGCGAGATGCAAAATACTGAGATACATATGAATGTGTAGAACCTGAATCAATTAAAACATGTGCATCAAAAGAGCAAATTTTGAGTATACCATGAATCTTGCATTAGATGCTGAGCATCTGGTCATGGTCATAGCAAATACACGTGCTTGCCCTCTACCTCTTTGACCTGTCCCTCGGCCATGTGGGCCTCTACCACCTGTTGCTCTACCACCCGGACCAAAGAAACTCTCTTGAGAATGGGCTGAATGAGATGATGTTGTACAGCCTGATAAGTTGAATTCTGACTTTGGAATTCCCTTGAGCGTGGGCAATCTCTCAAGAAGTGGCCCTATTTGTCCACACCCATAGCATGCCCTTCTGTTCTCATGACAAACTCCAAATGATGCTTCCCGCATGTTGCATAGTGTGGCCTCATAGGCCTGATTTGCCCTGGATCCTGCATATTCCCTTGAGTCTCAGTTAATCAATAAGCTCGAACCCGATACACTCACAGTGAGTAGGCCCATAGGAGGTGGCCCTACAGTGCTCCTGATGTTGCCTTGGAGTCGTAGCCTCCTCTGAGCTAGAACCTCCAAAGAAAGTTCCTTTACCTTAGGTTTCTTAATCATTTCCCTTTGTAGCTCTATTTTTCTTCTCTTGTAGTCTCCATAGCACATCGACATCTACCACTTTAGGAAAAGACATCCTTCCTACTTCGTAGCAAGTTAGTGCATAGTGGTTCTCTCAACCCTTTGATGAATCTACTTTCATTACTTCATTCACAGTTAAATGTGGTGCAAATCTAGATAGTCCGTGAACTTGAGAATATTCTCATCGACATTCCCGTAGTTTGTTTCAAATTCTCAAATTCACTAGCAAGTTTCTCTTTCTATTGTCCTGAAAGAATCTATCCTTAAAGGCTTGAGAAAATTTTTTCCCATATCTTGAGGCGGTCTCCTATCGGTGTACATTCTTCTAACAAAGATTCATACCAAGCAGTGTCTGCGGTACCTTGAAGATTATATGATACAAAATCCATGCTCGCACCTTCACATCTAAGGACCCTAAGGGCTCTTTTTGATCTATCCAAAAACTCCTGGATCTTCATCATAGAGTCCCTGTGAAAGTAGGTGGGTTTAGCCTGAGATATGCTTCAATAGTCACTTGCTCATGTCCAAAGAGGTGGGCATTTCTTTTGAGTGACAAAGAGTGTCTGTGGTTGAGCCCTATCCCTTGCCTGTTGGGTTAAGGCTGCCACCAAATTGTCAATGGATTGTTGCATACCCAACATTCTTGCATCAAGATCAATTGGTTGCCCTTGTGGGCCTGCTGCATCACCCCGCTGATTCGGGTTCGGGTCTGTCTGGTTGATTCAGTTCTGTTCAAAGTTCAGTCTGGTAGTCCTTCGACTTGCACCCCACCCACTACCAATTGATCCAAAGACTTCTACTTGACCTCTACTTTCTAGCTGCCTTGCCCTCTCTGTCTAGGTGGAAGAGAAGGAGCTTGGTTAGATTCCGCACCATAGGTATCATAATCTACTAGCCTTACATTGCGCCTTACATTGCGTTGGTATGCTTAGAGGCATTGTACCTAATAGTTGAACTAAGGATCGAGATACATGTAAAGTTTGAAAGAGAATACATAAGACGGACAACTCAAGACAATACTCAAGAAGACATTCCTAAAGGCCTCTTAGGGTCACGCTTTGTGAAATGGGCCGCAACCATTTACACAATCGAGGACTCTACTAAAGGACACTTGCTCCATAATACACAGGGAAACCTAAAGCTCGATACCAACTTTGTCACGACCCAACCTAGGCCTTATGACCACAAGATAGAGAACATTTTCTAGCCTTTTAACACCCAATAATATTTTATAGAAAAGCAGATGAGTCTCCTCTGCTTTTTCTGGACATTCCCCAAATACAATATAACCTCGCAACATTTTCAATTAAAATTCCAGCAAATGGGCATCAAGCATTCTCTAACGCGCCTTCCAAGATATAACAACATTTAACGTGGTTCAAAACATAATATCAATTTAAGTTTACAAATCATTTACATAACATAATCTATATGGCTAAGTCATAAATTCTCAATCATATCATAATACAAGTCCAGAGAACCCTATGACATGACATATGGAGCAACTAATAAACTAGACAACATAAAGCTCTAACATAAAGGCCTTCTCAAGAAGGCTCACCAACAAAACGCACTTATGGGAGGAATAGAACTAGAACCAAAGACAAAGACTGTGATCTGAAAAATGGATAATAACAGGTGAGTTTTGCAACTCAATGAGAGATAGGATATCCGTAGTTTACTAAATACAATCTTAAAACAATATAAACATAATAATGTACATATACTCATAAACATATATATATAGCTATAACATGAGATATCTTGAAAACATAACTTTACATAATAACATAATTCCAAGTATAATGGGGAGATTATCCTAAGTAGAACAATAACAAGTCCAGGACATGACTCAAGGTCATGTGTGGGTTAACACCACACCGCTAAGCCCAGGAGTTGGCCCGCAGCCATACAAGTCCAGACACGACAAAAGTCATGTGCGGTTAGCACCTCACCGCTAACCGGAGTTGGCCCGTAGCCATATACAAGTCCAGGACATAGCTGCACTATGTGTGGGTTAGCACCACTGCTTAAGCTGGGATTTCTCCATGCATTACTTAGAGGCTAACCTCCCTGCTTAACTAGTTCTAACTATGGAATTTCCCAAATTACTCTAAATCATGCATATTCCACTTCTAAGATATTTTACAACATAAAAACCATCCTCATGTATAATATGCATAATAGACATAAAATAACTCAATTTTAGTAATTAACATAATATGCTTTAAAAATATAAATTTATTGCAATTCAACTAAAAGTATTTAAATAAGCATAATAATCATATTATGGCATCCAAATACAGATTTTTCATTTTAAACATAAAGCCTCATTTTCACTAAATAATTATTTTCTTCTATGTCAATATACTTTCAGCTCTTCATATAATTTTATATTGTTTATCATGCATAAAGTAACTCAGATACACTATCTACTCACAACATCGGTTCAAAGAGCAAGATCGACGCCTTTAATGTCACCAACGCAAGTGTTGTTGTCCGATTGCTCTATCGCTCTAGGAATAAGACAATATGAATATTTTTGAGCTAACTACACTATCAATTAACATCAATTTACGCTAATTTACTAAAAACCCCAAATTCAAGGGTTTAGGAAACCTAACAATATCTCTAAAAATTTAGAAATTTCAATAATTTAAATGGAGCATGGTAGAAGCTTACTTACCACTTGGAGAGTAGAATTAGTGAAGAAAATCACTCCCAAAGCTTCTAAAATCTTCAACTCTCTAATGGAGGTTAGAGAGAGAAAGTGAGATAGAGGAGAGGGAAAGAGAGAGAAAGTGATGGAGAGGAGGAGGAGATGATGATGATGGAGGAGGTGGTGTTATTTCTTGAAGAAGGAAGCAAAAAAAAAAAAATTGAAAAAGAATTAGAGGAAAGGAGAAGAGAAGCCACGGGGAAGGAAGAAAGAAAAGAAGAGAAAAAGAGAAGAAAGGGATGAAGGGAGTTTGGAATCATACGGGAGGAGGGGAAGAGAATTAAAAGAAAAGAGAGAAACCTATGGTGGTCTATACCACTTAAGGTGCACGGTGGTCCTTACTTTTTTTTTTTTTTTCGGTCATCACACATAGTAACATTATTAGCACTTTACCCTGGAACACCTCTCGCTTAGTAATACTGTCAAAATTTTAAGGGAACTTTTCATTCTTCTGACATGACATTTTGTTATGCTTCAACAATTTGCCCTATCAACCTCAAGCTTTCTGACTCTATTTTTGGTCTTTGGCATTGCCTTTGTTCTGACTAATGCTTTCCAATATCTTGGTCCATTGATAGAACTCCGCTCTCAAAACTGGTATATCTTATATATGATGGTGTTTAGTTATTTTCCCTGCCTTTTTAGGCTTGATTTTTTTCCCTTTTTCTTTAATTTTATTTTTATCCAAAGTTTTATTTTTGCTACTTTTGTTTAGCTGGATGAAATTCCGAGTATAATTGGAATCTTTATTAATGTCATCTCAAAATTTGATTCTTCCTCTATCCTTCATATTTAAATATCTAAATATGTGCTTTATAATAAGACAAAAAGAAAAGAAAAGAAAAAAATTAGTGTAATGGCTTAATTTATAGGTTAAATATTGTTGTCAAAATATACTTTTGCTTGTGAAATTTAGCTGATAAAGGAGAAGTGGTAGATTGTTTGAAATCTACCATTCTGAATGTGACAAACCTTCTATCAGGGAAGCCACTATTGAAACACCCTGTTCTTCTTTGTTCTGCACATGTATGTAAAGCACTTTTGGCTTAAAGTCTTTAATATGATAAAGAGAAACACATGACTTTTGGTAGGGTAAAAAAAATGCTATCATTCATATAAATTATAGCTGCTGAAGGGTGGACTCTCTTGCACTAAGTTACGAGAATGGAGTTATACAAAGAACAACGCCTACCCAGTGTGGCATTCCTAATGCAAGATGAGTAAGCAGCTACCATGCCCTTTTCATTCACAAGTCTGTACATATGATCTGTGACTATAAATAGCCTTTGTATATCTTTGAATTTGGCTATCATAAAGTACTTTTTGTTAAATGCATAATCATATTCTACTGGACTAGAAAATATGGGCTTATACCTCAGCCCAAGACACAAGACCTCGAATATGGACCCCAAACCTCGGCCTAATTAAGGAAACTCTCCCTAAAGGCCCCACAGATCGGTGATAGGGCACAAATATCTCTTAAAGATTATGTCTTGGAAATATCTCCTAAATCCCGCACCTAATGTAACATCCCAATTTTTCTATCTGAGTGAAAATAACCAAAATGCCCCTGAGGTCATTTTCCACCCGAAATTCGAGGATAGTCGACCCGACAATCCTCAAAGGGTCAACTCAATGTTAGAAGAGGATTATATGTGAATGAATGTTAATAAAGTAGAAGAATCTCATTTTCTGGGGTTTCGGGTAAAAATGACCAAAATACCCCTATAGCATTTTTACGCCGGTATAAGTACCGTTTGAGCCCGGAATCTCTCCTGAGAGTTCGAAATACTAATTATAAGTGTTTGATGATGTTTTTATGTGTTTAGGAGTATCTGTCTAAGTCCCAGTGGTCCCGGGCAGTTTTTGTGCAAAATTATGATTTTGCCCCTAAAATAGTGTTTTTGAGCTTAATGATATGATTAAGCAAACCTAAGCAATATTAAGCTCTAATCAAAGATTAATTAATTTCCATGATTAATCTAGAGTCAAAATAATTTATTAAAGTTAATTAGAATCTAAAATTACTTAAGGAATCTCAACATCCTTTTCTAGTCTTAATTCTTTGAGAAAGGAATCTATTAATGATGTTTTCTCTTACCTATTCCCCTATATCATGGAAGCATGTTGGCATTGGATTCTAAGATAATGAAGTTTGACTTCATTAATCTATCAAGACCACCTCCTAATCTAGTCTCACATGGCCCTAATTACCTACTTAATTACTTAAACACTTAGTCATAAATCCTTAATCTTGAGCCTAATCAAAGATACACCTAAACACACCCCTAAACCACAATTAGATGAGACAAATCTCCTCCCCCATGGGCTGTACATGGCTGAAACCTTTCCCCCCATATTCTTCACATGTTGTATTTCCAATACTCCAGGCCATGCTTTAGGCCATGCCTTAACCCATACCTTTGGCCATGCTTACCCATGCTTTCTACCATGCCTTGAATGAATATTTGAGAGATATTTTTCTCTCTGCCAAAGCCATCAAAACTGTGAACTTTCCTCCTCCATTCATACCTTCATGATTCAATTTTCTATAAATACATATTAGAAGAACTTGGTTCATTTTGTTCATTCTTGCAAACTAGCTTCAAGAATTGTCTTGAGTTTTCTTTCTTTTCTTCCAAGAGCTCAAGAGTTCTCTCATTTTTCTCTTATTCTTCATCTTCTTCATCTTCAACAAAGAACCATTCTTCACAACCATAGATCACCACACCACCACCATAGATCATCATCTAAACACCAAAGCTTACATTCTCAAACACAAAGCTCACATAAAACATCCTTCTCTCCTTTTTCCTTCACTTGGCCGAAATCATCATCATCACTTGGAGAGGAGTTTCTTCCCATTTTCCTTTTCAAGAGCAAGCTCTTTTTCCTTCCAAAGAATTTCCACTAGGTAGGGGTTTTGTTTTCAAAATGCTTTTTCTTTATGATGTGGTATTTGATATGAAAATGCTAGTTTTCTCTTGGTTTAACTATTTTCTCTCGTTCTATTTTTAGTCATGAGACTTGGCTTTTGAAAGAAAAATCGTGAGCTTGATGATGAGGTTTCAAGATAATAGTCTTGTGATTCTCATTTGAGAAACCTCTAAAGCTTGAAACTTGGCTTTGATTCTACATCATTTTTGGTTTGTCTTTCTTTGTCTTGATCATAGTTTCGGTTTTCCTTTTCTTATTTCCCATGGTTTCGGTTTTTATTTCCTTTTATTTCCTCTCAAAAGTTTGTTAAAAATATTAAGTAGTCTCCTTTACCTTGTCTCAAGGAATGTTGTTATTTATTTTGAGTTCTGTGTTAATTTTCTTTGAGCTTGATGATGAGTGTCTCTAGATTATGACTTTGTGTTCATCTGAATGAGACCTCTAAAGCTTGAGTTTTCTTTCTTCAAAGTTCTATTTATGTTACTTAGCCCACTAATGGTTTTAACTTAAGAAAATAATTATAAGGATTTCAAAAAGCCCATGGCCTACCCTTGTCAACCTTAAAGTTAGTCGGCACGTGAGGGTGTTGGGTACATAATAAAGAATATGATGTATTTTCCTTCTCTTTTCCTTAGTTTAGTTTCAGTTCCTTTCTTTCCTTTTCCTTTAAAGTGTTGTTTTAAATTCATTTCCTTGAGCTTGATGATGATGTTCAAAGAACCATGATGTTTCTTTGAAACCTTGGAACTTAGACCTCTAGAGTTTACTTTATCTTGCTGATAGTAAGGGATTGGGATATTGATTCTTTAAAAGTCTTGTATGAGCTCTAATGACATATAAAAATGGACTAGTATTTATGTTTAAATTCGTGCCTTGCATAGCATATTTATTTTCCTATGCCATCACTAAACTCTCAAAGATAAAGAAATGAACTTGCATTATCATGTTTAAATTCAAGCTTTGCATTCCATGTTTACTTTTCAAGTTATCACCTAATCTTTGAATATAAAAGAATAAGTGCATCTCTTATTTATTTTTAAGTCCTCACTTTACTTTTCTAATAAAGAAAAAATGAAGTGCATAGCATGTTTATATTCTTGTTATCACTTAAAATATTAGAGCTCAAAGACTTGTCCCTTGTTATCTCAAGCAAAGTTTGAAAATGGATGTGTTTGTTTCATTTGACTTTCGGCCATGTGATGATGATGAACTTAGCATGAGATTCATCTAGTCACTAGTGCCAAAACCTTTGTTTCATAATTTTCCTAAGCTTAGATGATCTCAAGAAATGTTTTGAGCAATGTTTTATGATTTAAATCCTTTTTTAGATTAATTTGAAATAGCTACTGCCCCTATGTGTTTTATGATGGTTTGAAAGAAATAAACTTTTCTCAAACGAATTTTAGAAGCTTTGAAAAGGTTCCAAGAGAAACTAGTAATTTATGTGTGTTAGAAATGAGAATTCTATGCATTATATGATGTCAATGATTTCGATTCTTCCATGATAGTTTGTTCATTGTATGATGATGATTTAATTATGTTGGAATGTGTATATTCATGTATAATTGATGATAGAATTAGTTTGAGGAAGTTAAGTTAAGTTAGTAACTAGAAAAGAATTAAGATGAGATTTCTAGAACTCTTAGAAATGAGATTTTATGGATTCTATTTCAGCATGGTTATCATTAGTATTAATGGCTTATAATTAGTTTAAATGTGTAGGAATCACTCATAATTGGTTTAGGAATTGATCCTAGTACTTTAGGCGAAGACCAAACTTAGAAATGGTCAAAGTTGTGACTCCTAGGTACCAGTAATTGGCAAATATAGATTCTGCACTTTTGAGGTTCAGAATTAGTTATGGACATAGAAATGAATGAGGACTACTTAGTTATGAACCTATAGGTGCTCGAGAGGTTAAATTGTGATAATAGAGAACTTAGATTTCAATATTAAAGGCCCTAAGGGTCAAAGCATAAGACATTATAGAATCTTTAATGCTTTGAGTTTATTTATTCAAGTATGTTGTATTGATGCATATGCATATGATATGTATGAACTTAAGGTTTGAAGTCTTGTGTACTTTGTGATATGCTATGATGATTTGCATAATTTAACAAGCATGAGATGTTAAATGAAATGTCATGATATTGTTGAGAACATGTGTTTATGGTGCATTTTGGCATAGCACACCAAGACGCATTTCTCTTACCTCGGGAAGGAGATAACAAATCCATGAGGGTATGAGTGGATGCAGCCTACCAAAGTGGACAAATTGATGTGCACTAGATGCCAGTAGAGCATTTCAAAGAAGGAAATAACCTTAACCCCTCCGAGAGCTGCGATGTATAGGTGATCCTTAATCCTGCACTCTGGGAGTCGGGATTTATTTATACTTATCTGGGATAAGTAAAACTAGTGATATGTTACCCCTTCATTTACCCCACATTGAAATCTAGTGATGACTAGTTATGTTTGAGCTCATTCCTAGACGATATGGTGAGAGGGAATTTGGTAGTGCGAATAAATATCGCCAGGGCAAGGTGTGTTTGGTTGGATTTTGGTGATACGATAATAAGGTGGTCTTTGAGAAAAAGAATTTAAGAGTTCAAGTATGAGAAAAAGTTATATGAAAGTTTTGTGCTCTTTATGCCACTTATATATTTACTTGATATTATGTTTTATCGAATTGCTTGCATAATGTATTGTCATGCATTCATTCAATATCTGTTGCATTCATTCAATATCTGTTGCATTCATGTCATTAAGACTCATACTAAAAGACACTCACTTCGGATAAATAGATTTGAGAAGTTTAAAACCAAACCTTATGCATGAACACCTTTTTAAAATTAAAACCGAAGTGGCTGGGGACGATGATGATGACACTATGTTAGAGTCGGAAATCCTTACTGAGAATCTTGTATGAGTTTCTCATCCTTCTCTCTCTCTTTTCTTCCGTGTCGTCTCCAGACGAAGATAGTGACGTGGTTCGTGACTTCTACTAAGGCATAGGCATAGGCCATATGGTACAAGTCGATTAGTGGGATTCAACGGAAGCGCATAGGTGTCATTTTAGATTTACATATGTGTATTTCTTTTGATGTGACAATGAAGTTATGTTAGTAGTAATTGATGTATCTATAATGATATGACTATGTTGTGCTGTTATGTATAACAATTGTATTTTGTGGCTATGAATGATAGGATTTCACTTTCTTATATGTTATGATGTGGCGAACGTTAGATTTTATTTTAGCACTCGGCTCATATTTTGTTTTTAAGTCTCAAAAAGAAAAATTTATTTGTATTTTTCACTAAATATTTTGAAAAGAATGAAACTAAAAGGTAATAAACTAATGATTAACTGAAATACGTTCTAGGAGTATTGGGTTAAGAATTAGGATGTTACACCTAATCTCTCTTTATCTTATCATATCTGATTATTGTCTTTAGTACTAACTAAATTGCAGGAATATCTCCTATATTCGAGGAAGATCATAATAGATTCGCTACAGGGTAACCTCACATTGTATAGAGGGGCTATTGCCCCCAGGTATGAACAATCTCTACCACACATATACCTCCTCACTCCTCACACTTTGATTGACTTAAGTATCAGAGTGTCTTTGCAGGTAACCCACCCCCGTTTCCACTAACTTCGGAGCTATTTGCATCCTTACCACTATTTCTATGTAAGAACATTAGCGCCCACCGTGGGGCCAGTAAACAAACCCACCTCACAACTTCCAAAAACCAACCTCCATGGCTGATGCTTCCAGCCAAAACACCCTCCCCCTCTCCCCCCAAAATAACCAACCTCCTCCTAATCTTGACCAATTACGAGAAGAAAACTGCCGCCTGATTGAACAGCTCTGCAAGCTTCAAGAGGAAAATAAATCTTTGAAGCTTGAGAATTCAAAAAACCCCAGAGAAGGAGTAACCCACCAAGGAAAAACTGAACTCGCCAGTCATGATTTTGGCAACAACAGACCCCCATACTCCCATTATCGTACCTATCAAACCGAATAGGATGATGAGCTTGAACACATAAACTGCAGACCATTTTCAGAAAAACTCATGGCCGCTAATCTGCCTACCAATTTCAGACTCCTAATGTCACTTCGTCTTGATGATGGGACAGGAGATCCCCAATCATTCATTACAATGTTCAGATCCATGATGCTCAACAATGGAGCCATGGATAGAATCCTTTACCGAACTTTTCCCTCTTTTCTGGAAAAGTCGATGTTTTTATGGTTTTCGACCCTGCCTCCGAACTCCATCCATAGGTTCGAAGACCTCAAAAGAGCCTTAACCAATAGATTTGTATCTTCCAAGATCTATACCAAGACATCGGATTCTTTAGAACACGTCAGACAAGGATCTGATGAGTCCCTAAGAGCCTATTTGACCCAATTCCAGGAAGAAGCATCACAAATCCCTTATCTGAACCTAGCAGTTGAATTTCACCAAATCAGAATAGGTCTACAATCTAGACCATTCAAAGAAAGCCTAGCAATCACCAGGCCGAGAACCATACACGAATTCCGAGAAAAAGCCCTTGGATACATCAATGCCGAGGAGCTCCGAGCGGCGGAAAGGAACAATCAGAAGCAAAATAATGACAACTCAGACCAGAAACACAAAGAGGGCAAGCATAAACACAAGAAAAATTTTGGATACTCGAAATCAAAATTTGCTACTTACACCCCACTCAATGCAAGGGCAAGTACAATTCTAACCGAAATATTCAGTACTCAGCTCCTAAAACCAACCAAAGGCGATCCTCGACCAGGACCAAAAGGCACAAACCAAAACAAAATCTGTGAATACCATAATTTCAGGGGACATACAATAAATGAATGCAAAAGCTTGAAGAACAGAATTGAATGTCTCGTCCGAGATAGATATCTGAAACAATTCATAAATAAGAAAAAAAAAAAAGAAAAGAAGAGAGGCCGAAGCCAAGAAAGAAGAAAACGCTATAGTCCCTCAACATCTTCAGACAGTGAGTCCCCACCAAGACGCAAAAAGTCTGAACGAAAAAAGTGATCACCCTCTTATGAAAAGCTAAGAATTCAAGGTGTCACCGACCACATTGCAGGGGGATTCACAGGAGGAGGCGAGACGAACTCAACAAGACAAAGATTTCTCCGGCTTATCATGTAACTTGAAGGAACATCGCCTTCCTCAAAACCAAAAACCCAGTAATATCTTTCTTAGACTCTGACTTCAAAGGAATTGATGAAAATTTACATGATCTTGGTGTAATTTCCATTCTTACTGGTAATTTCTTGGTCAGGAAAGTCCTAGTGGATCAGGGGAGTTCAGCCGAAATACTCTTCTATTCCACCTTCAAATGGATGTAACTATCCAAAAACTCCCTCCTCCCTTACAAAAGTGAACTGGTTGAATTTACTGGAAACAGAGTAAAAGTACTCGGCTATATATGGCTTAGGACAATGTTCGGCACAGAACTATGGGCAAAAATGGTCGACCACCAATGCCTTGTGATTGATGCAAACAGTCCCTACCACATAATTCTAGGGCGACCTTCCCTCAATACCGTAGGAGCTGTAGTCTCAACACCACGTCTCGCCATTAAATTCCCAGTATCTGAATCCAAAGTCGGCGTAGTCCATGCTGACCAAAAAGAAGCCAGGACGTGCTAGGTAAAATCCACAGAAAAATAGAAGACTGAGCAAATACACAATGTATTTCATACTGACTAAATCTCATTGATCTCTGAGTTAGATCCTAGAGGGGAAATTCAGAACCGACCACAGCCGGCCGAAGACTTACAACCTGTCTAGATTGGTGATAAGGCCGAAAAAGTAACCTTCATTGGAGCCAATCTCCCACAACGCATATCTTTAGAACTCTTGGCCTTACAGTTAAAGAACGCTGATCTATTTGCATGGGCCCCAGCTGACATGCCAAGAATCAACCATCAAAGAAATACGATATACTACACTAGCGAATGTAGTAATGGTGAAGAAAAGCACAGGCAAATGGCGTATGTGTATGGACTTCACCGATCTTAATAAGGCCTGCCCAAAAGACTCCTATCTCCTCCCTAGCATTGACAAGCTCGTCGACAATGCCTCCGACTACCAATATCTTAGCTTTATGGATGCATACTCTGGTTACAATCAAATCAGAATACACATAGAAGATGAGAACAAAACCACCTTCCTCACAGAGCATGCTAACTTTTGTTACAAAGTCATGCCTTTTGGCCTAAAAAATGTAGGAGCCACGTACCAGAGACTCGTGAACAAAGTATTTGAAGAACAGATCGGTAGAAATGTTGAAGTATACGTTGGTGATATGGTGGCAAAGACACCTTCAACCAGAGATCATATTAAAAACCTCGAAGAAATATTCAAACAACTCCACACATACAACATGAGGTTAAATCTCGAAAAAAATTTGCATTCAGAGTCCACGGAGGAAAATTTCTCGGATTTATACTCACCAACTGAGGAATAGAAGCCAACCCTGACAAATACCGAGCAATAGTTAAAATTAGAAGCCCAAACTCGATGAAAGAAGTACAACAACTAATTGGCCACCTAGCAGCCCTATCTCGCTTCCTCTTAAGATCAGCTGAGAAAGCAGCCCCATTCTTCAAAACGCTAAGAAAGCAGGCATCCTTTGTTTTGTCAGAAGATTGTGAAAAGGCCTTCATCGAATTAAAGGTACTTCTCTCAACACCACCCGTGCTTACTAAGCCTCACCTTGGAGAAATCCTTTTTCTTTATCTATCTGTCAGCGAACAGGCCGTGAGCTTAGTCCTCGTCACAGAAAGAGACAAAATACAGCAACAAGTTTATTTCATCAGCAAGACACTCCATGGTCCTAAACAAAGGTACCAAAAAATAGAAAAGCTAGCATACGCAGTAGTGGTATCGGCCAGGAAGTTAAGACCGTACTTCCAAAGCCACCACATTGTTGTCCGCATAGAACAACCTCTCAGGCAAATACTAATTAAACCTAAATTTGCTAGAAAGATGATCTCATGGTTCGTTAAACTTTCAGAGTACAACCTAAAATACCAACCCAGAGATCCAATCAAAGCACAGACCCTCATCAACTTCGTGGTCGAACTCTCACAAACTTCCCAACAAGAACTCGGCTCTTGGACACTGCATGTTGATGGAGCTGCCAACGACAAAGGAAGCAAAACTGGAATCACACTAGAGAATGGAGAAGGAACTTTAATAAAACAATCTCTCCAATTCCAATTCCAGGCCAGTAACAATCAGGCTGAATATGAAGCCCTAATAGCAGGCCTTAAGCTCGCCCAAGAAATTGGAGTCCAAAAACTTGAGGTAAAAGCATATTCTCAGCTAGTCGTAAGCCAAGTTAATGGTACTTTCGCTACCAGAGATCCTCCCTTAGAAAAATATCTAGCACTGGTGATTAACTTGATGCAACACTTCGATTTTTGTGAAGTAACTCACATACCAAGAGAGCACAATACCAGGGCTGGTGTTCTCTCTAAACTTGTCTGCACTAGCAAACCACAGAATAATAGATCTGTAATCCAGGTGAAACTTCAAACCCAAGCTGCCTTCAATCCAAAAGTTGCAACACTGAGATTGGAAGCCAAGATTGGCGAACTCCACCTCTCAACTAACTAGCATTAGGAGAAATCCCAACCTCGGTAGCCAATGATAAAAAATTCAAGTGGCAAGCAAGCTATTATACATTATGTAGAGGTCAACTTTTCAGGCGAGGATATTCACTCCCCCTCCTGCAATGCCTCGACCCTCAGGAAGTCAACGATGTAATGGCTGAGGTTTATGAAGGGGTATGTGGAAATCACATCGGAGGTCGAGCTCTTGCTGCCAAAATACTCCAAGTAAGGTACTTTGGAATACTATGAAAACTGACTGCACATACTTCATACGAAAATGTGACAAATGCCAGAGATTCTCAGAAGTCTCGCAAAGACACCCATAACCACTACATTTCTTGGAAGCCAGCTGGCCTTCCCACAGATGGGGAATCGACCTACTCGGTCCTTTCGCCTAGCACTAGGACAACTCAGATACTTAGCATTAGCTATTGATTACTTCACCAAGTGGATCGAAGCAGAACCTCTCGCAACAATTACTGTAAAAAAAGTCAAAAAATTCATCTGGAAAAGAATTACATGCAGATTTGGACTCCCCAAATAATTGATCACCGACAATGGCACACAATTCACAGACCGAATACTGAAAGAGCTTTGTGAAAATTTTCAAATCAAGCATATCTTTGCTTCTGTAGAACATCCACAAATCAATGGCCTAGCTGAAGCCGCCAATAAGGTCATCCTCATGACATTGAAGAAAAAGCTCGACAAAGCAAAACGCTTATAGGCCGAAGATCTACCCGAAGTCCTCTGGGGATATCATACTACTAGAAACACCATACAGACTTGTCATTGGTAGTGAAGCCATGCTTCCAATTGAAGTTGCACAACCCAATGTCCAACGAATGGCAGTCACGGAAATAGCAAACAAAGAAAACCGAAGAGTCGAGCTTGATCTCATCGAAAAAGACAAGGAGCTGGCCATCATAGAACAAGCAACTAAACAAAGAGTGGCTCGACTCTACAATAAAAAGCTTGGCCCAAGATCCTTTCAAATTGGAGACTTGGTCTTACGAAAAGCAGAACTACAGAGGAAGCCCCCAGGAGAAGGGAAGTTAGCCCCTAATTAGGAAGGACCATTCCAAGTAGCACAAGTAGTTGGTCGAGGAGCCAACAAAATAGCCGAGCTCTTAGGACAAGAACTTCCAAGAACGTGGAATGCCACATCCCTAAGGAAATACTATAGCTAGAGTTAGAACACCTTAAATCACATTCGATAGATGCACTCTTTTTCCTTTGACGGGTTTTCTCCCATTGAGTTTTACCATAAAAGGTTTTAATGAGGCATGATCGAATCTGAGCCGAACATTTCGGTGGCATATGATGTTATTTCACTTCTTTTCAATATATTACAGCCTGTTTGGCAATGATTTTTAAAATCATTTTTCAATTTTTAAAACTAAAAAAAAAAATCTGTTTATGTTGCTGTTTTGTGTCACCGTGTTTTTAAAATAAAAAAACACATTGAATTTTAAAAATAAGAAAACGGAAATAGCCAAAAGATGTTTTCTGTTTTTTTGCTTTGGAAAACAAGTGAAAACGCGGTGGCAATTTTGTAGATATATGCAACTTATGTTTCAGCCACTCTTCGAATCTCACATTAAAAAAAAAAAATAGAAGCTGAATGAAGAAACAAGCTTGAAGCTCCCCTCCTCTTTCCCTTTCACAAACATTGGACATTAAGCTCAGCTCCTTCACTTTCTTGGAGTTCTTCAGACTGCTCTCTTCTCACATGGATGTGACCCACCAGCAGCCCCGGCGAGCGAGCAAGCTCCTCTGCGACCCACCAGTAGCCCCGGCGAGCTACCAACCTCCTTCAGCTAGCAACCAAATCAAACGCGACCTCAAGCCCGCCACTCCTCCACTCGCCGGCGAACCAAGACCCAGCCGCAGCCAGCCACAGCAACCACACAAGCGACGAAGCTCCTCTGCTAAACTCCACTGTGTGGCTGTGATGAAAAACCCAGAACCCAGCCTTCGATCCGCCCTGATCCGCGTCCCCACGACGTAGACCCGCAGTGCTCTGTGACCCCACAGCCTAGATCTGCCACGGTGAGTCGCTCCCTCTCTCTTTTTCTCTTGATCTGCACAATCCCTCCCTCCCTCTCAACTTGTTCTACTGTTCTTCCATTTGTTCTGCTTGGAAAGAAAAAAAAAAAAAAAGTAAAGTTGGATCTAGTGCTGGTGAAATTGTAATTGAACAACATGCTTACTTCTTTAAGATATATTTTGGTATTGTTTATTACTCTGTTCATGATTTTTGATGTTGGTTATTACTTATTCTTGCAAGTTGCGTTAGATTTCCAGTTGTATGGGCATTGATTTTCTTTATGGTAAATTTTGGTATTGGTTATCAATGGAAGGGATGTGCTCTAATTCTGCTACTCGATCTCTTTCATAAAGGTCAAGTTCCATATAGTCCAGGGCAGAGACCAAGTTAGTTTAATCAGTTGGGTAGTTCGTTTTTGCCACTAGTTGAGCAACATTTCAATCTTGACAAATTTATTTTCTACACAAATGTACACAATGTAATCTAACATTGATAAGTTTGTACTGGATCAGTTGGTTATTTTTTTTCATACTTTATAAAATATGAATAGAAGTATACCTTGGAACCCTCTTGTTCTTTAAGTATTTAACTTTTCATGTAAAACAAATGCTTAAATTCAGTTTGTCTCATTTGATTTGGATTAATATTATTGGGCCATTATGTGGTTTTGATTTTATTAATTTATTCTTCATGGTTGTTTTCATTAGATTAGAACCTTGACCTATATGGTTCTGTTAAATTCAAGTCGTACCTGCCATTTTTCTGCCATATGCAGCAAAATGTTTGAAACTTGCAAAGTCCATGGGTTGTGTAAATGTTCTTTCTCCATTTCTTTTCTGCCATTGTTCTTCCATTTTTTAGTTCTTTGTTTTTTTTTTCCTTTTTAGAATTTCTAGGCTTAGTATCAGTTTCATTTATGCATTTATGTTATCGCCCTCTTAAGCTTAGATTTCCATTTCAAGTCCCTTTTTTCAGTTATTTTATTTGAATTCTTCACTCAATTGTGATAGAAGATTATTCAATATAACATCTTATCATTAGTATAAACTCTTAACTAGAGAATCCTTAAGAGGAATATATTTCAATTCCCTGAATATATATCATCATCAATCACTTTATGTATAAATCCACACACGTTATTCTCTTGAAGAGAAAGTATACATAATTGTGGGAGATAGATGGATGATAGTGCTTGTTTCGTTTCTTTATTTCATGTTATTGTTAAATTGGTTGATTGCAAAATTTTCAGTTATACTCCGGTCAATATCTTTTTTTATTTTTTTAATCCCTTTTTGCTTATTTGTGATCACCATTGTAGATGGAAAGTGAGAAAAAAGACTTTTCACTTTGGCCTTCGGCATTTGTGAAAATATTTGTAGACATTATGGTTGATGAGGTTAACAAAGGGAGTATAAGGAATAATGTATTTTCACCTAAGGTGTGGCAAACCATATTGCACAACCTTAATCAAAGAACTGGGCGTGAATATGACATGAAACAAGTTAAGCAAAAATTTAATAGGTTGAGGCAACAACATGGAATACTTTCTCAGTTGCTACAGCAAACTGGATTTGGATGAGATGCTAAAACTAATACTGTCACTGCTACAGAAGAAGTTTGGTCAACCTACATTCGGGTACACTTTTAGATAGAAGTTAGCAAGTTTTTCATATTTATACATTTTTAGATTTAGTGTACATAAATTTATTTTATTTCCTTATAGGTACATCTTGATGCTACACCATTTAAGAAGAAAGGTTTGGACAATTACAAACTGTTGGGAGTGATTTTCAATAAAAGTGGTGCAACAGGGGTGCTTCATCATTCATCTACTCAAGATCCACCCAACACGAATGATGAAATTGAGCTTGATAATAAATTTTTGCATGATGGGGTTCATGTAAATCTAGATGATGAGGAGGAAGATGAAAGCCCAGAAATAGATAGAGTTACCCGAAGTGGCAAAAGAACAATTAAAGCTCCTCATCGCAAGTCAAAGAGGGAGAGTAGGAGCATCCAAATGGAAGATGCACTTCAAGCATTCATTGAGTCATCTAAGTTAAAAGCAGAAGCTATGGTTGAGGCATCTAAGGCTAGAACTGAGAGGTATAGGGCAAGGAGTGTAGAAGTCACTAGTTCTACAGTTGCATCAGCTGAGTACACTATAGCTAAATGTATAACAGAGCTTGAAAAGATGGATGATGTCTCAGATGACTCTTATATGAAGGCGGTGGAAAAATTCAAAGATGCCGATTATAGAGAAGCATTTTTAAATATGGCTGGGCATAGGAGAAAGGCGTGGTTGGATAGGCTTGAGTGACTACTTTTATATATAAATATGTGTGCTAATGATACTTTTAATGTATGTGTTGTTTAAAATTATGTGGCTAGTTTGTTTTGACAATTATCTTTTGTTGTTTAGAACAATATGTAATGGATATATTAGTACATGTTATGTATGTTTTGTTTAAATTTATGTGACTGATTTGTTTTGATATTTATATTTTGTTGTTTAGAACAATATGTAATGGTTATATTAGTACTTATTAAAATGCATGTTATGTTTAATGTCAGGTTCAATTGTGATGGAAATTGATAATCATCCTTCAGGCAGTGAAAGTATCTCAGAAGATACTTTAGAAGGATCTTCATCCTCATCTGACTCTAGCGATGATGAATCCGAATTTACTGAATTATTGTTGCTAAATTTGATTGCTGATTATAAGTATCAATTTTATCAGAAAATTCCTGTTAGAATATCAGCATTAAGTGGTCAAGAATTTGTTAGTGAGCTGTTGAAGGAATCTGGAACTGTTTGCTTTGAATTATTGCGTATGGAAAAAGCATGTTATATTGCTTTGTGTGAAGAATTGAGAAGCAAAAATTATTTACAAGACTCAAGAGGTGTGTTTTTAGAAGAACAAGTGGCAATGTTTTTGTTCATTATAGGACATAATGTGCGCCATAGAGTAGTAGCAGATCGATTTCAACATTCTACTGAAACAGTTTCTCATCATTTCAAGAGAGTTTTGAGAGCAATTTGTAGATTAGGTAAAGAAATCATCAAACAAGAATCCACAAAATTGCCTGAGCATATCCAAAATAATCCAAAATATTATCCATGGTTCAAGGTTAGTCCTTTTACTTTCATCACATATGGTGTTTGATGCTATTTTCTTTTGTCAAATTAAAAAATTATGCTAAATTTATATGTTTGTATCATATGTTTATATTAGAATTGTATTGGCGCTATTGATGGAACACACATAAGTGCATGGGCTCCAGCCAGTAAACAAACATCATGTAGAAGTAGAAAGGCAGTCATCACACAAAATGTTTTGTGTATATGTGATTTCAATATGCTGTTCACATATGTATATGCTGGTTGGGAAGGTAGTGCTCATGATTCAAAAGTTTTTCTGGATGCACTTACTAATCTAGATGCAACTTTTCCTTGGCCATCTGAAGGTGATATATTTATATTTGATACCATAATCTTCATTAGGTGTTAAATTATTCTCTATTAATTGTTATATAATAATATTGTCAGTTCTCGTGTTAATACTTGTTCATTACTTTAGGTTCATATTATCTTGTGGATTCTGGGTATCCATGTACTGGAGGCTTTCTCCCACCTTACAGAGGTGAAAGATATCATGCACAAGAGTTTCATGGACGAGGTCGACAAGCTAGAACTGCTAAGGAATTATTTAATTTTAGACACTCCTTTTTAAGAATGACAATTGAGATATGTTTTGGAGTCTTGAAAGCAAGATTTCCAATTTTGAGGCGAATGCCACCATACAGACCTTCTAGGCAACCTAATATTATCATAGCATGTTGTACAATTCATAATTTTGTGCGTAAGTGGGGAATGTGGGACAAATTGTTTAGAGAATGGGAGAATAGGGATCCGTCTGATGTTGAAGCTACGAATGATAATATGAATGCAGATGTGAATTCCCACAGAGACAACACAATAAGATTGACTGATGAAGCTGCAAGGGCAATGGCAAGATTTCGTGACCAAATTGCAAATTGGATGTGGTTACAAGAAAATTAAGCATAGATTACAAGTGGATTTATAAATGTAAACTAATATCAAGTTGTGTTAAGACTATTTTTAGAATAGGAAGTTGTATTAAGACTTTATTTATTAAGTATGTATGGAAAATATTATATATATAAAACATAATTGTTAAAAATTGTCATTTATAGTAATGTCATTTCCAAACAGTTTTTTGTTTTATTAGTTTTAAAAGTTGTTTTTTAAAATAATTATCCAAACAGATTTTCTGTTTTTTACCTTTTAAAAACTGTTTTTGAAGTTAAGTTGCCAAACAAATTTGTCTGTTTTTTTGTTTTTAAAAATTGCACATGCCCTTGTTTTTATAAAACAGATTTAAAAAACAAAAACAAAAAAAACACTTCCAAACAACCCCTTATTTATCTCATCATTCTTTCACAAATCTACAAAAAACTTTTGGCAAACTCAAACAAAGTCGTCATACTCACGTCAACCTTGGCAATAGCCAAGTGGTGAAGGCACACTTTCACATCAGCCTCGGCTCCAGTCCCGAACAGTGAAAGGACAAAGCTGTCATACTCACGTCAACCTTGGCAACAGCCAAGTGGTGAAGGTGCGCTTTCACATCAACCCTGGCTCCAGACCCAAGCAGTAAAAGGACAAAGCCACCATACTCGTGATAACCTTGGCACCAGCCAAGTGGTGAAGGCGCATTTCCACATTAGCCTCAGCTACATCCCCGAAGTTGTGATAGGTCAAAGCCATCCTCAGCAAACTGCAGGCAAATACATCATGCTAAAGGAGACGCCTACATACAACCATTTCAAATCGGGTATTAACCATCTGGCATATTCTCTAAATATTATAACACCCGATCACATATATTATAACATCTGATCATATAGTTTAACCCTAATTATATGATTTGATCATACATTAAATGGTTGCTTACATCCGATCATATTACGATTAACTCATCTAATTATTTATCTGATCATATATTATCACATTCGATCATATAGTTTAATCCTGATTATATGATCCAATCATACATTAGATGGTTACTTACATCCGATCATATTACGATTAACTCATCTAATTATCTATCTGACCATATATTATAGCATCCGATCATATAGTTTAATCCTAATTATATGATCCGATCATACATTAGATGGTTACTTACATCGATCATTTTACATGATTAGTTCATCTAATTATTCATTTGATCATATTCCATGATTGTTCAAAACCCAAACAGTAAACAATGAAAAAAGAAATAGGAAATCCCATTAGAAAGTTACATGTTTACAGGCCAACCATAATTACAAGAAAAATAAAAAGCTTAAGAATTAGCAGGAGCTCCATCAACAGGGAGAATAACATGAATTGGCTCTGCCACTTAAGCAGCATCAATGCCTCCAACTTCATCGACCCTCTTGTTAGCAAGGTGGTCGACCATTGTACCATCAATAACCTCTTTGAAAGGACCACATTGACTCAAGCCCAAATCCCCAGGAAGGAACCGAACTTGATCAAGAGCCCAATCAAAACCCGATGTATACTGACCGACCACCTCGTCTTTTAAGAGGCCAATCTCATCTTGGAGATTCTTGTTCTCCCCAATCAACCTCTTATTCTCAACCTTAAAAATCTTCCTCCCAGCTTCAAGCTCCTAGACTTAAAGCTTAGCTGCATCAGCCTCTGTTTTGACCCGAGCAGCAAGGCCGTCAATCTTGTCTTCAAAAGCCTTCTTAGTCTCAAGCCAACCCTTCCTCTCCTCGACCAACTTAGACTCAGCTTCCTCCTTTTCAGCTTTCAAGTCGGCCGAGATGATCCTGAATGTCTCAAGCTCGTGAATAGATCTACCATATTGTGTCTCCAGGAAGCGAAAAATGGCAGCCTGAAGGAAACCCTGGATCTCCAAATGGCAACAGAGACTAGGGATCCCCGCCCTTTCCATCAAAGCTTGATCCTCAACATGCATGAATTACTGATCTATAAACTCGGGGGTAGGGAACTAGAGACTCCAAAGGCTGGAGGAATTAATTGAACCAAGAAAATCTTTTACCTCAGCAACCCCAACAAGAGGAGGAGGTGAAAGTGCAGGCATCTGTTCCTTCTCCTGAGGACCAACACTCAACCTCACCTTTTTTCTTTTCTTCAAAGGGTTCGGCTCAGTTGGAGCCCCTGAGCTCAAACCAAATTCAGGTGAAACTAGAGGAGCTTGACTCTCCTCCACCACCACCCTCCGTTGCCGCTTCAAAGTAGCCAACTCTGTAGGACCTAACTTCGGAACCATCTCACCTGTAAAAGAGAAAATCAACACGAATTAACATTCAACAAAACAAATAAAAATGAAGACTAAAAGAAATTATTCAGAGACACTACCTATATGTTTGAGCACTCTCTCATTATCAAAACCCCACTCCAATAAGATTCCACACGAGAGTGGAGAGCTCGAACTCACACAATCCTCCAAAAAATCCACCACCACCTGGTCTGAGGGGGAAAGAGAACCATGCTCTATCCTCAAGATCTAGTGAGGATTATGCTGCCAGTACAAAGGAAAACATTCTAGGCCACTAGAATCTAAAAAGAAAAGAAACTCGAATTCGACCGACCTCAACTTTATAAATTTATCCTTGAATTTCTTAAAGTTAAAGGTCAACAGGCTTAACAATTTCTTCCGGTGTACACTGTTAAAAGAAATCTAGGACCCCTCATCAACCCCTTTAACTTGAAAAAATAAAAAGATACATCTATGCTGGGTTCATGACCGAGCATAGTGAACAAATTCTCAAATACTCGGATGAAAGCCCAACTGTTCGGGTGAAGCTGGGAAGGGGCAACGTTAACCTTGTTTAAGCACCTCTCCTCAAAACGAGTAAAAGGAACCTTAACACCTAATTTTTCAAAAAAGTCTATATACATATAAATAAAATCAGCATCGTTATCATCTTCTTTGTATCTACAAACCCTATCACCAGCACCACAGAGGAGGCATTCCACCCTACTCTCCCCATAAGACGACACTAAACAGGCCCTCCTAAACCTACGAACTGACTCTCTATCACTAAAAATGGAGGCCACTTCCTTAACCTCACTACTAACCCAACTATAAGGATCGACTTCAACCTCACCTACTATCTCTTTCCCTTTCCCAGAGGTCGGAACAACCTTTCCTTTAGCCATCAGAAATTACCTAAAAAATCAAAAATGATGAAAGCGAACTTAGGAGAAGAAGACAACCTCAGAACAAATACTAGGCAGCAAAATAGCAATCTCCTACCCTAGGGTTTCGAATACAAAAATGCAAACCGATTAAATTAAAAAAAGAATAAAGAGAGAAATCAAACTAACCAATTCAAAACGAATGAAGCCTGGCTATGCGATTCGAAGCACTCAAAGGCAGACTCAGCAAAAGAGCAGAAACAAAAAGAAAACGAGAAAGAAACGAATGATTTTTTCAAAAATGAAAATTTGAAAAACCTCTTCCCATTTATTTAGAAGTTGAGCTTATCCAATGATCAGAAATGTTTCCCTCTAATCAATAACACATTTGACGCGTTTAGCATATCCAACGACAGGGCGCTTATCACTTTAATCCAACGGGGACTAAGTGAACCCACGATCCCACATTTATGAGAAATGATTGCTCATCAAATAAAAAAATAACACGTGCAACAACACGTTCCCCCACAACAGCCACCACTGCAGATGAAAATACTTAACTTCTTTCGAGCTCGGCATGAAGACCTCGGAATAACAAAAACAACTCGGACTTCAACTAAGCTCAGGGGCTATGTACTGGACTAGAAAATATGGGCTTATACCTGGGCCCAAAACACAAGACCTCGGATATGGACCCCAAACCTCGGCCTAACTAAGGAGACTCTCCTGAAAAGCCCCACAGATCAGTGACAGGGCACAAATATCTCTTGAAGATAATATCTTGGAAATATCTCCTAAATCTCACACCTAATCTCCCTTTATCTTATCATATCTAATTATTATCTTTAGTACTAACTAAATCACAGAAATATCTCCTACATTCGAGGAAGATCATAATAGATTCGCTACAGGGTAACCTCACCTTATATAGAGAGGCTATTATTGACCCCAGGTATGAACAATCTCTATCACACATATACTTCCTCACTCCTCACGCTTTGACTGACTTAAGCGTCAGAGTGTCTTTGTAGGTACCCCATCCCCCGTTTCCACGGACATCGGAGCTACTTGCATCCTTAACACTATTTCTAGGTAAGAACACTTTGATGTAAAGTCGACAGTCACATGACAAATCATAGATGAACTATAATCTATGCTGATAATTTCATTGATGCTCGAGATTGTATATATATCTTTCTAGTTGTCTTTTTATTCAGCACTTAACGTTTAGGCAAACACCTTCTAAAACTACCGGTCATTCTGAACTTGAAGAAAAATAAAACAGTGTGAGAATGGATCTATTAAAAAAACGAGTATATATTAAAAACTACTGCCACTGATGTTGCACCACTAGCGATAGTTAGCTCATTGGCCTCATTGGTGAACATCACTATTTGAGTTATGTCATTTCTATAATTTTCTCCCTAGAAAACTCGTCCTGGGATTTGCATTGCTGTTCTTCTCAATGGTATGCACCATGCTTGTAGAAAATCTTTTTATAATCCACATTAAAACGTAAATAAATAATATTAACCAAGCCTCACTTCGGCGGAGAGCACAAGATTCAAACTTTAGAAAAAGTTATAGCTTTGAAAATTGGAGTGGCTAAGTGAAATATTAATTAATCTCATGACAGCTCAATATAATTTTTGCTATATTACGTAGTCAACTTTGTCCTATAAGATACAATCTTTGTGCCAATACAAAATTATTTTAACTTTCAACACTGTTATGAATTTATGATTTTATTTGTTTCAATTCCTTTTAAAGTTCAATTAATTGCTATGTATAAAAATTTAAAATAATTAATGTTACAAAGAAATCAAAACAAATAAGTTAAAAATAGTTACCTTCAAAAATTAAAAAAAAAACTATTAAAGTATGTATGATAATTTATAGAAGAAAAATATTATTTATATTCATTGTGTGTAGGATATCGTGCCGATAGGGTGTGCTTAAATAAGATTCATAGCCCATCTAAAAGTGTATAAGTTATGAATTGATATGATATCACACGTTATACAAATAACACAACTCTTTAAATAATATGATCCTACCAATTTCATCCATTTCACAAGTAAGTCGCAATGCTTGATATTCAAATAAAATGTAACTTGTACAAATTAAACAAAAAATTAAAGTTGAAATGAGTTAAAATCTAAGGGATTGTTTGGTTTGAATTTCCATTTTTCAGTTTTTCAAAATTTATGAAGAAAAAACTGAAAATTCTGAAAACTGGAATTTGTAGGGCCTGTTTGGTTTGAATTTTCAATTTTCAATTTTTAATTTTCTAGTTTTTCAGATTTTATGAAGGAAAGAATGAAAATTCTGAAAATTATGGCCTATTTGATTTGAGTTTCCAATTTTCAATTTTCCAATTTTTTAGATTTTGTGAAGGAAAATTTGAAAATTATGAGAACTACAAAATTTAGTTTTCAGTTTTTCCTTCACAATATTCTAAAAACTGAAAAATTGAAAATAAAAATTAGAAACTAGAAATTCAAACCAAACAAGCCTGTAGTTTTTAGAAATTACAGTTTTTTCTTTACAAATTCTAAAAAATTTAAAAATACAAAATGAAAATTGAGAACGGAAAGTTTAAACTAATTAGACCCTTAAAATTTTGTTTAAAATAAATAAATAAAAAGTACGAGACAAATTGATGGAAAGGTGTGCACCGTGGTCATAGGGATATGTCCCACTCCCACTGTTTCTAGTCTACGTCTTGGCCTAAGTCTTTCTGGAAATTCATTTATCAGTCCATAAGTCATTTGGTGATCATCGCAATACTCTGCCTCTGCTTCTAGCGCTCTCTCTCTCTCTCTCTCTCTCTCTCTCTCTCATACGGTCTCATGGCAAATCATGATGTTTCAACTTCCGAAACAAGAAGCATGTACTATGATGTTTTTCTGAGCTTTAGGGGTCAAGACACGCGTTTCGCGTTCACAGGTCATCTCTATGACGCTTTGTGCCGTAACGGAGTCAACGCCTTCATGGATGATGAGAAACTGAGAATCGGAGAAACAATTCGACCTCAACTCCTTCAAGCCATCGAACAATCAAGGATCTCAATCATTGTTTTCTCCGAGAACTATGCAGCTTCCACGTGGTGTCTTGATGAACTCCTCAAGATCGACGAGTGTCAGGAGGAAAGGAACCAGCTCGTGTTTCCAATATTCTACAAAGTAGAGCCCTCAGATGTACGGCATCAGAGGAATAGCTATGGACAAGCCATGGCTACTCATGAAAAGAGGTTTGCTTGTGACTCTGACAAGGTGCAAAAGTGGAGATCAGCCTTGTTTCGCGTATCCAACATATCGGGATATCATTTGAAAGAAGGGTAAGTAAATACCAAGCATGCATGATTTCCTGTGTCAATTAAGTTTCAATGTTTTCTAGTTCTGTTATTGTGAAGCAGTATTAGTGTGTTTGGTTTCCAGTGTGAGAATCCAAGTTCTGAAAATCAGACCGAACCGGTTGGCGGACCGGTTGAACCGAGAATCGACCTATTTTTTTGTTTGAGTTGGCCCTTAAAACCGATTAAGAAAGAACCGGTTGAGAACTGTTTCGAACCGGTTAGAAATTGGACAAACCAACCCAGCCGGCCAAATCAGTTTTTCTTTGTTATGAAAAATATGTAAAATTACATCATTTTGGAATTTTTTTTTTAAAGTCTAAAATTTCATTTTTCCTAATTCTTTTCCTTTTCTAGTATGAGAATTAGTAATTTGAGAGATTTGATCCATATAGATAATGTTTATTTCGATTACGAGATAAATTATATTATATTTTATGAGTTTTGTTGATGTCTAATTTAATTTTTAGTTATTTATGAAAAAAATTTATTTTATATTTTTATATACTTATATAAATACATGTTTTTATTATACATTGATTATATTCCGGTTGGATCTCCGATTAAATCGGTTGAACCTCTGAACCTTATCCTAACCGGTTCGATATTCGATCCGATTTTTAGAACCTTGGTGAGAATTGGTTCTGCCAAATTTTGATGATGTCTAGCATATGGAGATCAAAATCAATTCTTATTTCTTACCTCTAGAAATCAAGGGGGTTTGTCTGGGATTTTTTTGGGTGAGAATGGCTGCTTCTTTTTATCATCTGAAAAAAAAATCACATTTCAAGATAATTTTTTAAAAAATAATTATAATATAAAAAAATTAATTTTCAATTTTTTCAGAAGTTAAAAAGAGTAATTTTGAAAAAAAAAATTTAACTTAAAATTTAAACGTTATAATCAGTTTTTTTAATCTAAAACAAATACATTGTAATTCTAGGAGAAGCGAAAATTAATTACTTTGGATCAGAATCATTATTAGATGAACTAACGAATATAACTCATTTTATTTTAAAATCAATTTCAACTAAATCAATTATGACAGAATTAATTCTGCCTAGATTCAATTATATTCAATTATATAAATACAGAATCAAACCCACACTATATTGTCTGCAAATAACTACAGCCTATTTTGTCTGTTATTTCGAAGAAGTGGACCCTGGTTAATTTTGTGCAATCAACCTCATGATTTGAAAACCATTTGTGTATGCATTGGCAGGTACGAATTTAAGTTTATTCAAGATATCGTTAGCAAGGCCACCGCTAAAATTCCACCTAAACTACTACCAATTGAGGGGCACGTAGTTGGACTTCAATTTCGAGTTGCAGAAGTGAAGTCACTTATAGATATTGGGTCCAGTAACAGCACTTTCATGCTGGGGATTCTTGGAACCGGTGGAATTGGCAAAACAACACTCGCCAAAGCTCTGTATAACTCTATTTGCTACCAATTCGAAGGTGCTTGTTTTCTTTTCAATGTCAGAAAAACTTTTAGTCAAGACAAGGGCCAAGTACAACTACAACAAATGCTCCTATCAGAAATGCTTAAGGAGGGAAAAGTTGAGTTGGACAGTGTTGAGAAAGGAATCTCTACGATAAAAGAGAGACTTGGTGCAAAAAGAGTTCTTATTGTTCTTGATGATGTTGATAAGATTGAACAATTAAAGGAATTGGCAGGAGGATGTGATTGGTTTGGTTCTGGAAGCAGAATTATTATAACCACAAGGAATAAATATTTGCTAGATGCTCATCAGATAAAAAAGATTTACAAAATGGAAGTGTTAAATGATTGTGAATCTCTTGAGCTCTTTTGTCAACATGCCTTTAAAACCAGTAGACCTATTACAGACTATGAAGACTTGTGCAATCGAGCAATACATTATGTCAAAGGACTTCCACTAGCTTTAAAAGTTATAGGCTCTAATTTGATTAATAAAGATTTGAAACAATGGGAGTCTGCATTGGACAAATATGAGAAAAATCTTCCTATGGATATCCAAAGTATTCTTAGAATAAGCTATGATGATCTAGAACCCAATGAAAGGGATATTTTCCTTGACATTGCGTGCTTCTTCAATGGGCTGATATTGGAATTTGTAAAAGGAATAATAGATGGATGTGACTTCTACACAGAAGATGGTATCGGAATATTAGTTGATAAATCTCTCATAACTATTGAAAATGGTTACTTGAGAATGCATGACTTAATACAAGATATGGGTAGAGAGATTGTTAAGCAAGAGGCGCCAAAAGAAGTTGGTGAACGGAGCAGATTATACTGTAACGAAGATGTTCTCGAAGTACTAACTGAAAATACTGTAAGAATATTATCAAATCTCTCTCTCTCTCTCTCTCTCTCTCTCTCATATGACAGTAGGTTATCTACTTATAACATGCAAACTATCCAATCTTGTCATTATCAGGCAGTGGGACAATCTTAATAAACGTTTGCCTTAAAATTTGGAATACCTAATTCGTGTCTCATACTTTTTGTTAAAAGGGAAGCAATAAAATTAAAGGACTAATGCTTAGATGCAGTGAAGAAGTTAATTGCATTAATACTGCCTTTGAGAAGATGAAGAAGCTTAGAATTCTCATTGTCGAAGACGCTACCTTTTCATCTGCTCCTAGTTATCTTCCGAATGAATTAAGGATGCTTGATTGGAAGGGGTACCCTTCAAAGTCTTTCCCAACAGGTTTTTATCCTAAGAAAATCGCCGTGTTAAGTTTATGGTATAGTCCTATCGTATTGGAAAAGCCCTTTCAGGTACAATTGCTTGTAGTTAGATTTCATGCTAGTCACTTGCATCTAAAATTTCACATAATTTTAAATATATTGTTACTCTTATTGACACTTTTTTTTTTTTTGGTAGAAATTTGATCACTTGACCTACATGAATTTTGCCTATTGTCAATCCATCACTCAATTTCCCAATGTGTCTGGAGCCCAAAATTTAAGAAGTTTAACACTTTATAGCTGCAAGAAACTAGTAAAGGTTGATGGATCGGTTGGATTTCTCCCTAACCTTATTTACTTAAATGTTTCGGAATGCACTCAGCTAAAGAGTTTTCTGCCAACAATCTATTTGCCATCTCTCGAATACCTTTCCTTTCACTCGTGCAACAGACTTGCATGCTTCCCCGACGTGGTGGGAAAGATGGACAAGCCATTAAAGGTTTATATGACATATACTGCTATTAGAGATCTTCCACATTCCTTTGCTAATCTTACTGGGCTTGGATTTTTAGATATGACTGGTTGCAAGGAACTCCAAATCCTACCAAGTAGCTTATTTCTTTTGACAAAGGTTGTCACATTGATAATTGGAGCATGTTCTCAACTTCGAGAGTCATTAACAAGATTCAAAGGAAGCCTTTCGATAGCAGAGTGCTGGCCAAATTTAGAGACTTTGCATTTCAGCAATGCACGTCTATCAGATGAAGATGTCCAAGTAATTATGCAGAGCTTTCCAAACTTAAAAGACTTAAACGTGGCTTCTAATTATTTTGTATCATTCCCACCATGCATTGAAGAGCTCATTTGCTTGACAAGTCTTGATGTGAGTTATTGCCTGAATCTTCAGGAAATTCCAGAACTGCCATCTAGCGTTCAGAAAGTAGGTGCAAGATACTGCTATTCCTTAACTGCAAACACCATAGAAATGTTATGGTCACAGGTTCGCTATTATCTCTCACTCATTTTATCAAAAAATAATTGAAGATAAAAAGACTAAGAAAGTTTGCAATAAACTATATTGCAGGGATAGACAGTGCTCGATACGGATACGGATATAGGATAGGAAAATTTTGGAAAAAATAGAATACGGGTACTATATAAAAACATATAAAATTTTATAAATTTCATGTAATAAAAACTAAAATTTTAACATAAAACTAATCAAAATTATTCAATATTATATTTTAAATTTTCTAAAAAAAAATAAATTTGAGTAGAGAAAATGTTAAAATTATTCAATATTATATTTTAAATTTTCTAAAAAAAAATAAATTTGAGTAGAGAAAATGTTACAGCTCAATAAAATTGGAATACAAAAGAAAAAAAAGGAAAAATTACAAAAATATAAAAATATAAAAATTCATTAAATTGTTATACTTAGGATTCGGTCTGCGTGGTCGGGGCATACCCAGTAACATCCATTTTTTTTTATTTTTCAATCTCTTCCTTGATGTGACAGGTTCTCAAGAATAAAAATAAAATAGAAGTTGTGATGCCCAATGCAGAGATTCCAGAATGGTGTGACTATAGGGACCAAGGAGGGATCCCCATTTTCTGGGCGCGTGGCAAATTCCCTGTTGTGGCTTTGGCATTTGTGTTCGGCAAGATGAATTACGAAGCTGTTCGTTTGCACTTGTACATTGACGGTGTGCATGTAACTTTTCACCGTCAACAGTTGTACAATTTCATTGTTGCAGAACATCACGTTCTGTTGTGTGACCTACGAGTTTTATTCAGCAATGAGGAATGGAAGAGGCTTGATGCACGTATTGGGCATGACAATGGTTGGAAACGCGTGCAAGTGAAGTGTGAAACAGACATCGTCGCAAGACACTGGGGAGTTTATGTGGACAAGCAACAAACAAGCATGGATGATATCCAATTCAAATGTCCATATCCTGACTCGTCAGGGACACAAATGTTTTTTATGGCAACAAATGCCATAATGGGACCAATGGATGAGGAGGAGGAAGAAGAAAGTGAATCAACTTCAAGCCATGAGGAAGATTATTTACTATTCGTGCGGCGATTGAGAAGGGTTCTTCCCCCTCATAACGAAGTTGGCCCAACTTCTAGAGCTTTTTCAATTATGGTGGATCTAGAGACCTACGAAGGTACTAGCTTTTGGATAAAGGAAACAGCTTTTTCGTGCTCCGTTCTGGCCTTCCTTGTTCTCGCTATTGCCGCTGGTGTGGCCACCCTCCGAAATTGTTGGGAAAATTGGAGCCGTATCCTTTATTTTCCTATTGAACCTCTCTCTTTCACAGATTTTTCACTGGCACTCATTATGTATACGGCACCAATTATTTCTATGGCACTCATTTCTTTCATGGCATGGGCGGGCTCTTATCTTTCACTGTTGACATTCTTGTCAGTCCTATCTTATCCACTTGGGTTACCGGATGTCCATAAGCTTCTCCCTAGAGGACTCAAGCTGGGATTTGTGTTTCTGTTTCTCTCGTCGGTTTGCACATTGCTACTATTGAGTTTAACCCCAACAACCATTGGCTTAGAGCAAATGAAACGCTATGACATTGGTGGTGCCGACTTCCTTAGTGTGGTCGTCGTATTTCTGTCGCTGCAATTGCTATTTTATAGAGAGGTTCGAATAGTAGTAGTCAAGCGGCAATTCCTGACGCTGACGCTTGAAGAGCTGGCTCCTTCTACATTGGTCAATGATCTCATTAGGTTGTGGAGGATGAGGCATTTTCGTAAGCGCATGCCTCTCACCGAAAGAGAAGCGACCCTGCTTTGGGCGTTGCTGTCTTTGCTACTTATGATTGTTGGGGATGTTTTAATATTATCGGAATTCAATTTTTAAATTTGGGATAAGTGTGTATAATAGAATTAAATTCTATTTTTTATTTGAAATATATCTAAAAATAAATTAAAATATTTATTTTGACTATTTTATTCTTTTTAATAAAAGATCATTTTACTAACAAATCAAAAACAAAATAACATAATCAAAACCAAACCAAAACACTCTAAAAAAAAATCAAAACCAAATCAAAGTATCTAAAATAAATTTATCAAACATTTTCTTCTAAAAGGAAATGCAAAAATTAATCAAGTTATCGTACTGTTCTACTTGTTCTTCTTTCTTTTCTTTTCTTTTTTTTTAACTACGAATTTTTATTAATGCGTTTGGCTTTTTCGACATGCTCACTGTTGGGTGTTGACTTCGTTGCTCCCAAACAGAGACCACCACCTTCCATTGGTTTTCAACTTGATCGATATAGCATGACCGTGTACGTCGTATCAACCGTCCACAACCCTTTTGCTCATAAATATACCAACCACAGGTACACAAACCCTAAACCCTAAACTATACATCGTGCATGTAAAATACCTTTCTGGCGTGGCTGCTGGGTGGCAGTGGCAGCGGAATTGTAGCAGAGGGTTGGCAATGGCGGCGGAATTGTAGCAGAGGGGTGGCGACAGAGGGGCCTTCTAAGTATAAGGCTTGGTTTCACGGTTGGAATATGGAGGATAGGTGAGGAAAGTAAAGGCATTATGGGTATTTGAATTTTTAAGCTCAAATCCATCACCAAATCAGATTTATTTCGGTATGATTTTCTTTTGGGGTTTTGAAGGAATTCAATTCTCATCAGATTTTAATTTTTGGGGTTAAAATACTTCCAAATCATGGAATTGAATTTTTAGGATTTCCAAACACCTTACAAAGCTTATATGTGTGGATGGATTTGAAGCAAGCTTTGAGTTCATGAGGTCCATATTAGGAGCAAGTTGGAATCTTATCAAACTTGGTAATTGATTTGGTTAAAGTACCAAGTCATTGGTTCAGCTAGTGAGTTACTTGTTGAATCAGATTTAACTAAACTAATATAAATAATTATAATTTAATTGTTTAGAGTTAGGGTTTAGTGGTGACAGGAACAATGGGATGGGAAAAGAGTAAATGTTGATTTTGATACATGAAATTATTAGGACAATTGTTTCGGGGTATATTTAATTATTCCTAGAAATATGTGGTTAGGAATGATGTATTTCTACATTTGTTACAAGTTTTACAAAAAAATTTCTGGTATTAATTATTCCATGAAAAAAGATCTCATTCCTAAGTTGAAAGGTGAAAAAAAATACCCATGACTTGATAATCATAATTATTAAGTACAATTACTAAATCATCCCTCAATTATTTGAATTTTTCTCTTTTTATGATTGTGTTAAGGGTATTTTAGAAATTATGATATATATTCTTAGAAATATAGATTATAAAACAAACAAGTTTGAAATTTATTTTCAGGAATATTAGCAAATAATCTCATAAATGTTTGATACTAAACAAACAATATTTTAAAGATACCCCGAAAAAATATTTCCCAAAATATCATTCTCAATAATATGATTCATGATAATCTAATTTCAAACCTTGAAACAAATACCCTCTATATATGTTTCACTTTAGTCTCTAAATTTAAGAAAATATCAATTTAATACCTGAATATAAAAAAGGTGATTTAAGTTAGCCCCTATCATAAGGTTCATGAAGACTAACTTGAATAAGTAAGAGGACTAATTTGAATCATTTTTTTATAACTCTAGGAATTAAATTGATATCAACTTAATTTTGAAAACCAAAGTAAAGGACATATCTAATTTTAATGAGACCAAGATAAACTTTCACTCTATGGAAAAAACATTCACTTCGTACTCTTGATTTCGTGTAAGTTACACTTTAGTCCTTGAATTAAAAATATCTATAACATAATTTTTTTAACTTTTGACACGTGTATTTTAGTCATTTTATTGAACTTTTATCCGTTGTGGATAAAAATCAAAGTACATTTTATTATATGAATTTTGAGCCAATGCATTTTTAGTCTTGTTAAGTTCCATGGCAAAGTAAATAAAATAATAAGATGTAAAGAAGAGAAAATGGTAAAATGTATTTTTGAGATGTGTGTAAGTACAACAAGGTAAGTCTATTTATAAGACAGAAAATAAGATCAAAACATAATGACTAGATCAATATAATATTAACCTAAATCTATTGTCACGACCCGACTAGGGAACGTGACCGGCACGTGAGGAATCCCATCCCCCACGTAAGCCTTCTGGGTGTCGTGGCTCTCTAAATGCATAATTTATGAAAATATTCATTCTTGAAACATAGTTTCCTTTAGATTTTTATTTAAATTCTCACCCAGAACTGAATTTCTGAAATCAAAACTCTGAAATACCTTAATATTTAAAGCTTTAGAAATCCTTTAATTCAATCTCTGAAAATCTGTTTAATGCATGGAAACTAAACCATCAATACATCACATCTCTAGCTATTTACAAAACTTTTTGTCCATACTTTACATTAAATCCCATGCACATATTGTGAGAACATATACATAAATAATTAAGTCTCTAAATTCATGTACATAGTCTGAAAATAATGTGTGACTGGATCCTGCCTGCACATCTACTGTAGCACTCTACTCTAATGAAACTCTAAACTAAGCCTTACTCCAAAGTAAGACTTACCACAGGGAAAATGACAGCATCTCTGGAGTCGAAGTCTAACCGTCTCTGGACCTGCGACTATGAAAGGAAGGGAGGGGGGTGAGTTGATGGACTCAATGAGTGAGCTCTCACCCATTACCCACATGGGACAACCAAGAATATACGATAATATAATATACATACATCACCCATAAACATTTAATATCTATATACGTAGTTGTATAACAGAACACTTTTCACTTTATATATTCATAAACACGCATTCAAGAATTCATAGGAAATCCTCTCTAAGTTCTTACTCTAAAGAGAAATCATTTTCCATATATTTACATAATAGCTCTTAAATCAAATATTCTCTAAAATAGCAAATAATCTCTGAAAACATATTTATATATAATCATAAGGACAATAAAGCTGGAAATCTCTAGTAAAGCATAAAGTACAATAATCTCATAGAGAAACAAGGATCTCTGATTATGTCTCGCATAACAAAATATAAATTCTCTAGTTATACATGTCAACCATGACATAACAATTTCTTTGATCTCTGGGATCCTTCTGGATCCAATTTGGACACCAAACTAGGTTCCATTTTCTGCTATGTGAGATTGTCCTCCCAGGACAACTTGGTACCAAGGTTAATGATAATTTTTCCCAACCATTAACTCGCTCTTTGTTTCTCTATAGCTACCATTTAGTCTCTAAATCACAAAATATATCATTTCTCTAAAACTCTGTGTTAGACTCTACTCTGGAGTTTAAAACTCCATGATATATAAATTACTTTACTCTTAAAAATCATTGTGGTAATTCATAAAATCTCTAAATCAAGTCATTATTCTAGCTCTTTTAATAAAATCATTTTAAGTCTGAAAGGTGGGTGCTCAGTTCCTGACGAACAAGAGCCCCTAAATTCTTAGTACTCTGAGAGCTCTGGACTCATACAACTCCAACAATCTGACTTTAGCATAACTGTGGCTATGAAAATCGAGTCCGAGGGATCACCGCTTATAGGCATTTCGATTTCAAGCCCACAGAATATGTATTTGACAGTCGTTAGGAATCATACTGAATTCTGTACCTCTTGGTACTACAAACCGAAATTCTAAATCCATTTCTCAGCTAATACATTTTAATATACTTAATATAGCTAAAATCATAGTTCAAATTATTGGGGTTCTAAATCATATAAAAATCTCTAGCGTCATAATAATATCTCACGTCTTGAATCATAAATATATCATATACTCTTGCACAAATCTCTTAGAGTTGAACAATAAACATTTTAGTAATGTACAATCTATCAATAATGGTCCCATGGTTTTCTAAAATACACTTTTCATGCTACCATCATAAATCATAAATTCCTCTAGCTTACATAAGCATGTAAAATCATAATATATACTTAGTCTTGTCTTTAACTTCATATTTAACATAATCATGATGCATGAACATATTAATAATGAGGAAATCTAAGGTTATGAGGTCAAACCCACTCACCTGGAGGGGAGGGAAGGGTAACGTCAACTCTAACTAAGCTCCGGAGAGCAGGGGGAGGTACCACGTCAACTAAAACAACCAATAAACTCAATATTAGAATTTATCAACACCTAAAATAATTCTAATCTAGCCCAAACAAAAATGGGGTAGCACCCCTCACTTGACAAAAAGGGAGAAATAAAAATGCCCATTTCGAGAATATGCAAGAATGACAAAAAGGAGACAAGATCTTGAAATATATACTCACCTTAATGATTTATGGGAGCTAGATTGGAATGGGGTTGAAGAAAAATGAGAGAAAAAGAGAGGGGGAGGTTTCTGGTTTGAAAAAAAAGAAGAAAAAATGAGAGGGAAAAGTTTTTCCCCTTCATTCACGTTTTTATGACGGGGGTACTGTGCACTTACGGGTTACTGTGCACTAAAGGTCTCAACTGTGACAAACTTGTCATAGCTGTGGAATTAGCCGTGAAAACCCATTATCAGCTGTGGAAACTTACCCTCAGCTGTGGGAAACTATCCCCAGCTGTGAGAAACTCAAACTCAGCTGTGGGAACTCATTCTCAGCTGTAAGAACTCATTCCCAGCTATGAGAATTGATTCTCAGCTGTGGGAACTCATTCTCAGCTGTGAGAACTCATTCCCAGCTGTGAGAACTCATTCTCAGCTGTGGAAACTCTATGACAGCAATATTTTGCTGTCATTAAACATTTTCATTACTCTTTTTAAAATTTCTAGCCATGGAAAGCAAGGCCCAACAGTCGGCCGTGGACAGCAAGGCCCAATAGCCAGCCGTGGACAAAGAACACAAAGAAAGTCACCATGGATGACCACACAAAGAAAGCCACCGTACAGTAATAGAATAAAGAACAGAGTCAGTGAACAAAGAACCATGGGCATAACTTCTTGTCATGGTATCAGCAACATTTTGCTGATATAACAGCAGACACATTGCTGTCATGATTATTTACATTTATTTACTTTAACTTTAAAACATTTATGTAAATAAGGAAATACCCCCTATTTGGATTAAAATAAAATATCAAAAAAATCAAAAACCCAACCAATCAAAATCTCATTTTTGAGTTTTAGTTCAAAATCCGAAATTCCGACGATTTTCTAAACTTGGGGGCTAGAAATTAAACATCTAAAGATTTTCTAAAATTCATTAAAAATCACACATCAATTCATATCCATCTAGAAAGCAATTACCGGGACTTTTGATCCCAAGAACGTGGCTCTAACATATAGCCCTCCAAGGAGGTGTAGGGTTTCAGACTTAGCAAAATCCCGGACTCAACAGCATGGGTGGGTCCCGAGGGACCTTAAGGCTATATAAAACTTGTCTACGGACACGTGTACACCGGGTATTACATCTATCTAAATAAGTAGAAGGTATATCGAAATTAATCTAAAATATAATAAGATAATATTGATTCTTAACAAGTCTCTTTAATTAAATAAAAGTCAATTTTTACTTTTATTTATTTATTTTGAACATGTACTGCTCTTATTAACGAAAGATGAAAATTTACCAAATTAATTAAAGTGAATATTCAGCAAATTTTAGGAATTACACTGCGAATTTTTTAATTTAGTGATCAAAATACATATAACAAATTAAACGACTGTGATGAGAAAGATGAAGATAAGTTTCTAGGGAATAAAATAAATAACTGCATATAACAAAGTAGCCCGCTTATATATGGATTCCTTTACAATCCGTATAACCACAATGAAAAGGAGACAACATGTAATAGAATGAATCAATAGGAACATTTTAAAGGCTGATTCTCCTCTACAGTTTAAGGCCAATGCCTTCACTGCAATTGTTGTGGATGGCAAATTGACAAGTGTGCATGTGGGCTAGCTATGAGGATGTTTATCCCTGTTTCTTCTTTCTGTTGTCTCTGATCACACCGCTCCATCTCCTTGAGCTCGCCGCTACGACGCCGGATTCAGGGAAGCTTGATCTCACCAAGGCTGCGCGCACAACTACGCGTCTAAATCTGGTCACTCCGAGGAGTGCAACATCACCGGAATTGACACCGTGAGATCTGTTGGGTGAAGGAGACTAGCTCTCAACTCCCAATTTGTCCCCTACGAGAGATTCCCCTCTCGCACACCTCATCTCAGTCTGAATCAAGCTCGCCGGCCAAAGTTGTTGCCTTCACCTTCCCTAACACTATCGAGGTCGAGGTTTGCTCCCTCAATCCCCTGTTCTTCAAATGGAAACAAGTAGCTTTCTCACCTTTATTATTCTTAGCGTTTGTGTTTATTTCTAATCTGAGTTGATTTTCATTTTTTCCCTTTTTCTTTTTCTGTGATGAATCTTTCATATCAAATTTGGTTATGGATGAAGATAAGTGGTTGTTGGGTCTAAGGAAGAAGATGATATTGGGGATTTTTTTTTTAATAAAATGTAATTTTGGAATGAGGTGGTGATGGCAATGGCAGAGGAGAGAGAAGATGTGGTGTCAACGTCAGGGTTATTGTTAAAGGGGTGGTGATCGTGGTGGTGGAGGATGGAAATAATGCCAATGTGGAGGAGGCTGGCACAGTGGAAGTGGAGCTTATGGAAGGAGTGGTGATGGTGGTGGCAGAGGAGAAGGAGGGAGTGATTATGCCAACATATTTAATTTCAATAAGCCACATTTATGAAATGTGGTTAAAAACAAACTGAATTTACCAAGCCAACTAAGCCAACTGTGGGCATTGACTGACAGCAGTAGGGTAGTAGTTGCCTATTTTAAAGAAAACACAATAACAGAATTTATGAAATTAAAACAATACAATTGTGATTGATGTCAAAATCGTAGAGCATCATGAGATGTTTCTGTCATGCTCCACTGCGGTTGTCCTTGTTGCCACTGTGGTCTTGTCAGTGGTTGGAAGTGCAACGCCTTCTTCAGGCCACGTGGAGGACTCTGCTAGTACTATAATAGTTGAAGAAGCATCATTCTTAGAACATGTTGAGGTACATGATGAATCAAAACCACACACTCGAACTTGTAGCTCCTGTTGTTCCGCAATATTGTCAACTTTCAACAAGCTTCTTTGCTGTAATGCCAGGGGCACTGTAACTTGGAAATTGGAATAATTATTAAGCGATGATGATCATGACAAGGAGGAGGAAGTGGAAGGGGAGTAGTCAGATACGGAAGCATATATAGAACTAACCTGTTAAGGTTTCTTGTGATTCAAGCAGTATCACTCTTGTAGGAACATTATTTGCACCTTACCCTGTAACACTGTCATTGAATTTGACTATTTCAAAGTACTTTCTCTTAAATGCATAATCATATAACCTTTGATGAATAGTCGACAGTTCCATGACAAATCATATAGAATAATCATAATCTATGCTGATAATTTCATTGATGTTCAAGATTGTATTATATACTTGACCATAATCTATATCAAGTGCCGAATAGCACATAACGTTTAGGCAAACACATTCTAAACATAGTGAGAACGGATCTATTAAAAAAAAAATGTTGACTATATATTGATTTCTTCCTGACAAATAGCTTTTCGAAACGTTCCACAGAATTAGTCCTTTAATTGCATCTATAAGAAAGAAATTGCTTCTTTATTTATGCATGCAGCGAGAGAAAAGGATAGTTCCTCCTCACTAGTTGATGCATTGTGACAAAGATGGCCTAACAGCTAGATATGCACAGATAAGCAAAATGCTGGATTAAGGAAACAGGTCAGTCTTGGCTGCAGCCTACACCATCCCAGGTGGAAGTGGAAATGGAACCTCTTTGATTTCTGGCTCCGGTGTGTTTCTCTTTTTCAGTCACTGATGTTGTGGCACTAGTGATATTGAGCTCATTGGCCCCAATGGTGAACACACCATTTGGTTTGTGGCATTTCTATAATTTCCCTCCCTAAGAAACTCATCCTGCGATTTGCATTGCTGCTCTTCTCATTGGTATGCACCATGCTTACAAAAGCTTTTTATAATCCACATTCACAAGATACTTTAGAGAAAGCTGTAACTTAGACAAATTATAGTGGTTATTAATTGATCTCCTGGGAGGTTAATATAAGATGAGTCAACTTTTGTCCTGTAAAATGCAGTCTCTGTGCCTATACGAAATTGTTTTAACTTTAAACAGTGTTATCATTTTTTTTTTTTGGTCGTGTTATCAATTTATTTATGAACTTAAGATAATTAGTTTTTTTTAAGAAATCAAAGCAATTAAATTAATTTTTGAAAAAGTAAAAATAGTAACTTTTAAAAGTAAAAAAAAAATCATTAAAGTATGTATTTTAATTTAAACAAAGGTGCTTTACATGATCCTACCACTGCAATATGGGTGCTTAATATTCAAATAATATGTAACTCGTATAAATTAAAAAAAATGTTGAAACGAATTAAAATTTCCTTAAAAAAAAGTTAATCTCATTTTGAGTTCTTTGTTAGTCTCTCGTAATTCAAAAAATAAAGGACATTGGGGGTCTTTTTTTTGTATATATATGAAACATATCCAAAAAATTCATTGATTCCTTCATATAGTTCCATATAAAGGGACCAATATCTTGAGAAATTTATTTGTGCTCGACATATATTTTAGAAATTAAAATGAGTATTTAGTCCAAAACAAAAATAAAAAGTAAGAAACAAATTGATGGAAAAAGTGACTGTAGCATGGCCGTCTTGGGCTCTTGGCCAATGTCTTTGGGCTCCCTTTTCAGGAATCACTTTTTACATCAAACTTTCACTTAACAAGGGAAAAAAAGAACCCAAAAACTTAAAAGAATGATTCCATATTGTTATAACTTATAAGCAATTAATAATATTAGATATTAGATTGGTTAATATATTATATAGATATTATAAATTTAATACATTATTTATATAGTATCATAATTTTTTATTTTATCAAAGAATCAACTTTAATTTTTCTTTCAAAGAATAAAAAACAAATACTAAAAGTGTTGATTTTGGACTATTGGTCATGAAGTGGACAATGAACCAAAGTAATTGAACTAATGGTGCTCCTACATAGCTCTAACATGTGACATAAGAGCTCGTCTGAATAAACCTTTTGGAGGAAACAGGTATTTTTTTTAAAAAAAAATTATACTTCAAGAGAAAAGTATTTTTAGGATTTAGTTGCATATTTACTTATAGTTCTAAAAAATATGAAAGTAGAAAATAATTATTTTTTTCTTTTTCTTAAATAGGTCTATAGAATGAAACCAAACAATTTTAAAAATGTTTGAACCAAAATTAAATCAAATAAAAAAATTTAATAGGACCAAAACAAAAATTTGCTTATGTGTCATGGATAAGAAACATATTTAAATCAATTATACCAACAAAGCCTGGCACAATTGGTGGGTGGCTGGGTCCTTTAAGCATGTGTCAAGGGTTCGACTCCTGCCGTGTGTATAGAAAGGGGCTTTGTTGGGAGAGGCAATACCCACTTCAGTGATCTCTACGCCTCGAAGGAATTAGTCTTAAGTTGCCAGCCAGAGGATACCCTTGAGCAATCAAAAAAAATATTTAAATCAATTATCAAGGACCAAAAACATATTTAACTCAATAAATATTAATTAATTGACTTAAATATGCTTTAGTCCGAAAAACCAAGTAGTTTTAATTTACAAATGTTCAAACTGAAACCAATTAAAATAATGAGAGCGTAATTGGTTAATTTTTTAAATCACTTAAATTCTAAATCTATTCTCATAAATTTTATGAAAAACTAAAAAATAATCTTTTACGAAATTACTCTTACCCTTTGCCCTATTATATATTCAAACACCCTTCATTCTTTACTAATTTACGTTTTTTATGTAAGTTTTGCAGATTCTATGAACTTGGCTCATCGATTTTCATAAATATTGCATAACAAAAATAAATATAAAATAATAAAGAATTAATTTTATTTTATTTATAATATTTTATTATGGTTGAATCATTTTCAATGAAGAAATTAAAAACTTTATATCAAACATTATCATATGCAAAAAAAAAAAAAAAGTCTTTATGCAAACACTTTTTGAAGAAGCAATTCTCCATGTCTTTAATTGTAATTATACCTAAACAAGTATTGCTATATCTATTCTATTCAAATTGTTTAATAACTTGTGATTCTAATAAAAAATACTTTTACAATTATATTCAAACGTATAAAAAATTTATACTCCTACTTCTACTGTTATTTCTGAAGAAATATTTCTCCTAGAACAAGTCCTAAAGCCTTTAAAACAAATGGAAGTTGCAAGGCTTTTAGTGACTTTTGATTTGAGAGATTGAACTGATATTATTTTTTCTCTTTTGTTTGTCCGAGTTAGCTTCTTTATCCTTTTTTATTTCTCAACATATTCATTGTTATCAACAATAATTAATCTCTTCAATTCATAGAACTCTTCTAAAGGGTTACGTCAAAAATTAAACACACATACTAAAAGTAGTAACTACTTTTGTTATGTTATGAGGGGACGACACTCATGACATTTTTATATTAGTCTTATATTCTATTTTTTTATTTTTCCCCTAAAAGTATTTTTGTGTTGATGCGCTGAAAAAATACTATGCCATTGTTAAACTATTATTTGCTATTTCTTTTAAAATACAAAATTAAGAAAAACACATAATTAGACGTACATAGCAATATGGGAAAGAGAAAGCTCTTTAACAAGAATTAGGGTTATATATATATATATATATGTCTTTGAGGTGATTGTTATATTCTATTCAGATAAAGATCTCTCTTTTACCAAAATTCATATATTGTGTAACACAATTGCTAATAATTTATGTTTTTCTATTTTATAAAACTTATTAAATTTTTGTAAATTTAATAAATATTCAAATTTAATTACTATGCACTAACAGTATAATAATTTTGACGCTGTAAGACAATAAAAAAGTATCACATGATCAATTTTTAAATTAAATTTAATTCAAATTTTAAAATGTTACACAAAATGAGAATGAGTTGTAAATATGTTATTGATTGATGGTGCAACTCATTCTCATTTTGTTATTGATTACACAATTTGTAATCTCAAGTATTATCACACTGTCATAATGACAATTAATTCCAATTGTTTTTTAATTGTTATAATTTATTATATTTTATATTTAAATCTTTCATGCGTGGCACTAAACAATAAAAAACTACGAAACAAATTGATGGAAAGGTGGCTGCTGCGTGGTCGTGTTGGGCTCTTGCCAATGTCTTCAAGGAAATTCATTTGTCAATGTGATGATGCATAGTTGGCCAAATAAAGAAAAATGTGATGATGCTTCGAGCATTGTTAAATAATAATTCGGTGAAGCGTATCTTTCGAGCAATATTATTTTAATATATAAAAATAGACATCCAATCAATAATCACATCCAATAATAATAATAATAATAATAAATGTTTAAATTAATCACCCACATTAAATAACATTTTGTCATCACACTGGTGCTCGCGCCTCTCATTCATTCACTCAGTCATTATACCAAATCATGACGTTTCAAATTGGGTTCATATTGAATGAAATTTGAACAAAACTTTTATGTAAAAAAATATATATATATTTGAGATTGATTTTAATGCACTGTACTAATAGTATAAATAAGTTTTACAAAGTCATCCAAATAAATTATTCTATTTGGATAGCTTTTCAAGTAGTGGAATCACCTTTTATTGATGTGACAACACATAATTATATAACAGTGTAAATTTTTTTTATACTATTAGTATATAGAAATTAAACACATAATATTTTAGTACTTTTATTTTAATATTTTATAAATATTATTTGAAATAAAATATCATTATCGAATATCGATTTAGTAATAAAATTTTTGAATTGTAATAGAAAGTATAAAAAATTTGATTAAATAAAAAAAATCCTAGATAATACCGTAAAAAACCTTAAAAAGATGTGAAAATATCTTATCAAGTATTAGGGTACATTTGGTTAGAGAATAAAAATAGGTATAAATTTCCATAGATAGGCTTCGTTTGTAAAATTACACACAAACTTCACCTATGAACTCCTTTTTTACTCCCTAGTCGAACATATTATTAGTATAAAATGTTAATCCTTAATTGTGTAGATAATTATCAAGCAGATAACTAATTTGTTGCATTATGTTACCTTAATTTTTAAGAATACAAATGTAAAATAAAAACTACAGTAAAAATTGAGAGATCTGCACTAAAAATGTTAATATAATATGTTTTTAATATTAAATTAAATTATATAAACATAAGATGAAAAGTCCTTGAATATATATGCGTTATATTACAATAAATTTGTTCACTTTTTTTAATTATTTTTATCTAATATAATTATTGTTATGTTTTGTAAATAATTATTACATAATAAAAAATTTAAAAATTAAGTTAATATTTATGTCTATTTTGCTATATTATATACATTAATTAACAATAATTAGAACATATGATGGTCATATAAAAATCAATATTAAACATTTTTAAATTAAATTAATTATCATTTAAAAAATTTACATAAAATTATTATGAAATTTTTTTCACAAAATAAAAAACAAAAACACAAATCATCATATATCACAAAAGACCTGGCTAATAATATTAATAACAAGGAGTTTTGGCAATATTAAAATAAGAATAACTTATCAGTTTAACTCATTTAGAAAGAGTATTTAGGATAATTAAAAAGGTTCAGTTAATAGAGTGTGCATGGCAATAGCCATTTCCCTTTGTTAATTCTTCATTTTTCAATTTGACATCAATTTAACCCTAATAAAAAAATTTATATCAATTTAGTCCTAACATTTTTAATTTAGATATCAATTTAGTTATTTTATTAGATCTTCACTTTGATATAATCATTAAACCGATGTCAAAATAAAAATATTATGACTAAATTGATATATAAACTAAAATTATTAGGACTAAGTTGATACTAAAAATTTGTTTAGAATTAAATTGATGTCAAATTGAAAATGAAATATTGTTTTATTGGTGGCATAAATTAGTGTTATTTATAGTTTAATTACTTATTAAATTGTTTTTAAATTAGAAAAGGAGATGTAATTGAGATTATGTAAATTAAGATTATTTATTTATTTTTACTAACTATAACATATATTTTATATTTGATATTTTAATTTACTAAAAGGATGTAAAAGAAAATGAGATGTATTTTTTTTTGTTGGGTAGGTAAAGTAGATGTAATTGAAATCATGTAGATTAAATTTTTATTCATCATTTTTATTAATTATAAAACATATCTTATTGGTTTTATAAATTAAATATTTTATTTACTTAAAAGATGTAAATGATTCATTATATGGTAAAATTATTCACTTATTCTCTTCCACTATTTAACAATTTCATCTATCAAAACACACAAAATTTTCATTAAATTGGCCTTTTATTATTAGTCAATGGTCATGATGTACCGATAGTTTTTCAAATTAATAAATATAATATTCAAAATAAGATATAGAGTAGAATGGCGCATTTCTGGTATATATTCATTTATATTTTGTTTATTTATTTAAGTATTTAATTATTACATTTTTTTTCAAAATAAATTCATATACACTCAGTTTTTTATAAAGTATATTTGAATAAATTATTATTTACTTTCAATAATGATCAATAAACCAACTTTTATTATCACCATGTGAATCGCACAGGTCAAACAACTAGTGTGTATGTATTTGAGGTGAGCATTATATTATATTGGTATAAACGTCTCTTTTTTTATTTTTCCAAAATCCATATATTGTAGAACTCAATTGCTACTAATTTATATTTATCTATTTTATAAAAATGATCATTCAAATTATTTTCAACTTCAGTAAAATAATTTTTAAAAATAATTGCACGCTTGTTCCCCTCTAGTGCAAGCCATCCGAAAGCTGACTATTGTACGTTATGGGTGAGATCCAACTTACTCATCCCTTTAGAGAGTTTGCTCACAACATTGGAGAGGGGAATTTTTGCGCTGATAGAATGGCAAAGAAAGGCCATCAGTTAGTCACGCGTCTGACCATTTTTTATTCTGCTCCTAGTTTTTTTTTTTTTATGTTCACTTTGCTGATCTCATGAGTATATCCCATGATAGAGTAGTTAGCTTAGCTTGTGGCTCTTGGGCTTTTGTCTCGCAGTTCATCAAAAGAATATTTAAATCTTCCGTGAAGCGCAAGGGGCCGTAGTAGCGGTAGTAAACGATAAAAAACTATGAAACAAACTGATAGAACGGTAGCTGTAGCGTGGTCGTCTTGGGCTCTTGGCCAATTTCTTCCAGGAAATTCATTTTTCGTGTGATGATGCGTCGTTGACCAAAATTAAAACGGATGCGATCAATGACGATGCATCGAGCACTGGTAAATGTAAATAATCATTCGATGACGCCCATCATCACCATTATCATCGCAATACCCTGCTTCTGGTGCTCGCTCCCGTCACATTAATTCACTCATAGGTGTTAAGAGATAAACAAAGTTTATTCATACCATCGCCTTGGTTGAAGAATTCAAGTTAAACATTACTTCTAGCTTCTAGAAGATTATGGGATAAAGTATAATTCAAATTGAATTTGTATGTATCCCTTCGTCATATTTGACTAGTCAATAGAAGAGTTTTAATTGAATTTTACTACTACTCTCGTTATAGATTAAGCAAAATTTTATTATTATTATATTGTGATAGCTTGCCTATGTAAAGGCCACCATATGCATCATTGTAACATGAAGTTGTGATATGAGAGTAAAATAAATTGAAGTGAGTTTGTGAAGTATTCATTCCTCTTCCTTACTCCTATAATGTGCCACTATTTTTAGAAAGTGAGAGAAAATACTAGTGTGTGTGTAAAATAGATCTTGAAGTAAGTCTTTGGTATCAAATTGGTATCAGAGCTGGTTAAATCCAGCGCCAATTTGTTTAAAGAGTTTGTGAGGAATAAGAGTGTTCTCATACATTTGTTTTTAGAGTCATTGTGGCAAATAATTACAATATTGTTTAATTATGTTCCAAATTAGATGAGAAATTAGATTATAGTTATTGGGAGATATTGATGACCACTCACTTGAGGGCTCACAATTTTTGGAGTCTTATAGATTCGGGTTTACAAGAAGGAGCTAATGTTGTAGCTTAGAAAAGAGATCAATTGGCGTTGTCACAAATCTACCAAGGAGTAGATTATTCAATATTTGGTAAGATTGCTAATGCCAAAACTACCAGTGAAGCATAAGATATATTGAAGTTATCATACAAAGGTGTTGAAAAAGTGCAGAAATCAAAACTATAGTCTTTACATAGAGAATATGAAAGGTATGAGATGTCTAGTTTAGAAATTGTTGAGCAATATTTTTCTCGTGTTACTGACCTTATTAATAAGATGAGAGTCTATGGAGAGAATATTTCAGATAGTTTGGTGGTAGAAAAATCTCTACGCACCATGCCAATGAAGTTTGATCATGTGGTGTCTACGATATTAGAGTCCCTCGATACAGATAAAATGACAATTGCAAAGTTGCAAGCCAATATAGAAAGTCATGCTAGCATAATTTTAGAGAAGACATAAAAAATAACAGAAGAAGCCTTGAAGAGTCGGGTGAATCTAAACAGTGATGCTGAATCTAGCTATGATGGAGAAGCAAGAGGTCGTGACAACAATAATCGAGGTAGAGCTAGAGGAGGTTTCAAAGGAAGAGGTCATCACAGTAACTATAGTGAAGGAAGAAGAAATAATTTCAAACCACCTAACCAAGTTGGACTTGCTAGTCAAGGTAGAGGAAGAGGAAACAACTATTAGGAGAAAACAAATTTCAACTGCTTCCATTGCGGGAAATTTGGTCACAAAGCTGCAAATTGTAGATTCAGACCAATGAGTCAGAATAATTTCAACAATCAAGCTAGTGTTACTGAAAGCTAGTACAAAAATATTGGTAAGAATTCTAATCAACAAAGTTTATTTCTGATAAACAATTCTTTTTTAGAAGATGAAAATACCTGGAATTTGGATACTAGTTGTAGCAATCAAAATTATGGCAAAAATGAATTATTTTTTTCACTTGATGAGTCAGTTAAATCATCTATTGCATTTAGCAACAATACAAACATTCCTATTTTGGAAAAAGGTCAAATAGAAATCAAATTGAAAGATGACTCTCACAATTTTATTTCTGATGTATTTTATGCTCCTAGACTTTGTCATAATTTGTTAAGTATAGGACAATTGGTAGAGAAAGACTATAACATACAAACTTATCAAGGTTATTGCATGATATTTGATAAGGATGGGAGATTTATTACAAAGATGAAATTGACTTCAAACAGACTTTTTTAAAACACAACATGAAAAACTTTCCTGCTTGAGTTCAATTATACCTGATGACAACTAGCTATGAAATATGCATTTTGGGCACTTTCACTTTTTTGGATTGAATTATTTGTCAAGGAAAAGGCTTGTTTCTAGTTTACCAGCTATCGAAATTCTGAACTATGTTTGTGAGACTTGTCAATTGGGAAAAAAGCATAGAGATTCTTTTCCTGTTGAAAAATCTTAGAGAGCAAAGTAGCTGTTAGAGATTGTGCATTTAGATTTTTGCAGCGTTGATGTACTAACTCATGGTGGTAGTAGGCATTTTATCACCTTTATTGACGATTTTAGCAGGAAAACATGTGGTTGTATTTTCGAAAACAGAAATCAGAACCTAGTGATGCTTTTAAGACATTCAAGGTATTTGTAGAGAAGCAAAGTGGCTGTAAAATTAAAATCCTCAGAACAGACAGAGGACAAGAGTATCTTGCACGTACGGATTTCTTTAACCAACATGGAATTCAACATCAATTGCCATCCAGATACACTTTCCAGTAGAATTGAGTAGTTGAAAGAAAGAACAGGACAGTTATGAACATGGTCGATGCATGTTGAGATTCAAACAAATGCCTAAAGAATTTTGGGCAAAAGCAATTGCTACTGCAGTTTATATTTTGAATAGGTGTCTTACTAGGAGTGTTTGTGATAAGACACCAGAAGAAACTTAGAGTGGAAGGAGACTATCAATACATCATCTGAAAACTTTTGGGTGTAATGCTTATGCCCACGTACCAGATCAATTGACGAATAACCTAGACAACAAAGGTGGGAAATGCATTTTCATTGGCTATAATATGAACTCAAAAGCATATAAGTTGTATAATCCAGAGATAAAGAAGGTGATAATTAGTAGAGATGTGACGTTTGATGAAAACGAACATAGGATTGGTCAGCAAAATCTCAGAAGAAGCCCATGATAATTCCTGACAGTATGTAGAAGCAAATGAATAACCAAAGACATCAACTCAACCAGAACCTTCCAACTGACCTCAAAGGAATCGTCAGCCACCGGTCAGATTGCAGGATTATGTTGTGGGTAATGATAATGACCTATCTGATGAAGAAATAATAAATTTTGATTTATTTCCAGACTGTGATCCAATTAGTTTTGAAGAACCTTCTAATGATAAAAATTGGAAGAAAGCCATGGATGAAGAAATTTATGCGATTGAAAAGAACAACATATGGGAGTTAACAGATTTTCCAGTTGATAAGAAATCAATAGGAGTAAAGTGGGTGTACAAGACAAAGTACAAACCCAATGGTTAGATTGACTGCTATAAAGCCAAATTAGTTGCAAAAGGGTACAAGCAAAAACCAGGTATTGATTATTTTGAGGTATTTGCTCCTGTTGTCAGATTAGATATGATTCATTTGATTATTTCGCTTTCTGCTCAAAATATGTGGAAAATATATCAAATAGATGTTAAGTCAGCATTTCTGAATGGCACTTTAGAAGAAGAAGTCTATGTTGAACAACCTACATGTTATGTAGTTCCTGGAGAAAAAGATAAACTTTATAGATTGAAGAAAACTCTGTATGGTTTGAAACAAGAACCGAGAGCCTAGTACAAGAATATTGAATCCTATTTCATTAAGAATGGTTCTGAGAAATGTCCTTTTGAACATGCTCTGTATATTAAATCAGTCTAGAGATATTCTTATTGTATGTCTTTATGTTGATGATCTGATTTTCACTGGCAATGATTTGAAGATAATAGTAGAATTCATGGAGGCTATGGAGAAGCACTTTGAACTGACTGATTTGGGCTTGATGTCCTATTTTCTTGGCATCAAAGTCTTTTAGAAAGATAATGGGATTTTTATTTCTCAAAAGCAATATGCTAATGATATTTTCAAGAAATTTCATATAGAAAATTCAAAACCAGTTGCTACTCCAGTTGAAGAAAAATTGAAGCTAATGAAAGAAGATAAAGGAAGAATTTGGATCCTACTTATTTCAAGAGCTTGATTGGGAGCCTGAGATATTTGACTACAACTAGACCATAAATTGTTTTTGGAGTTAGATTACTCAGTAGATTTATGGAAGAGCCACATGCCTGTCATCTGAAAGCAGCAAAACAGATTCTTCGATATATCAAAGGTACCTTGAATGATGGAATATTTTATGAAAATGCTAATGATGTGAAACTTGTTGGATATATAGACAGTGATTGGGCAAGTGACATAGAGGCAAGAGAAAGCACTTCAGAGTATGTATTTCATCTCGATTCAAGTGCAATATCTTGGTCATCAAAGAAACAACCAATTGTTACACTATCTAAGGCAAAAGTTGAATATATAGTAGCAACAAGTTGTGATACGCAAGCAGTTTGGCTAACAAGAATTCTTGAAGTATTAAATCATAAGCAAGTTACTCCTACAACAATATTTTGTGATAACAAGTCAGCTATTGCACTTTGCAAAAATCCAGTATTTCATGGAAGATCAAAGCACATAGATATCCGATTCCACAAAATTCAGGGATTGGTGAATGAGAAAGAAGCAATGATTGATTATTGTTCTATTGAAGAACAGGTTGTAAATATTTTTACCAAGCCATTGAAGATGAAGTCATTTTACAAATTGAAGAAAATGCTTGGAATATCAAGTTCTACAAGCTTGGTTTAAGGGACTGTCACGACCTAACTTAGGTCATGATCGGCACATAGGAAACACCTTTCCCAGCAAGCCTCAACACCCAAAATTTTCTAGGAAAATAGACAAAGTTTCCTCTATTTTTTGGATATTCCCTAAGGAAAAAAAAATACAACTTGCAATATTTCCAATTTAAATTCATAGCAAATGGGCATTAAGCAATCTCAGAATGCACCCTTCCAGCATATAATAATATCTCAACATAGTCCAGCCATAATACCAAATTAGTTTTCAATCTCTATTAAACATAATACAACATATAGTTCAAACATAAAATCAAATTAAGTTTACAGATCTTTTCTATAACATAATTTATGTAGCTAAATAACAAGATTTCAAATATAAGCATAACATAAATCCATGGACCTTGCATGTGACATATGAAGCAACTGACAACTATAAGCTAAAATAAAGTATGGGAGACAACAAAAAATGACCTTTACAAAAAGGCTCACCAACTTAGAATTTACTAAAGTTGTGTAGGAGGAACACCAGAACCAGCACTAGCACCAGCACCTGTCTCTGAAAAAGATGGAAAGACAATGGGTGAGTTTGGCTACTCAGTGAGAGATGAGTTATCCATAGTTTGCTAAGTACAAGCATAAAACACTATAAACATAATAATTTATATGTACTCATGAAAATATAGTTCTAGTCATAATATGAGATTCCTTGATAACATAATTTTATATAATCACGTAAATCCAAATATAATGAGGAGTTATGTGAAGTAGAATAATGACAAGTCCAGACATGACCCAAGGTCATATGTGGATTAGCACCACACCTGCTAACTGGAGTTGGCCCATAGCCATACAAGTCTAGACATAGCAAAAGTCATGTGCGGGTTAGCAATTCACCTGCTAATTGGAGTTAGCCTATAGCCAAATACAAGTTCAGACATAGCTGCAGCTATGTGTGAGTTAGCACCTCACCATCTAACTAGAGTTTCATGGTGCACCAAGACTAACGCCCCTGCTGTTAGCTACAGTTTCTACTTAGGTTCACTCCCAAAACATTTTCAACCACAAAATCCAATTCCAATCTTATAGTTTCATAATTCTTGTTTTAATATCATAGTTATAAATTTAACAGTTCTCATAAATACAATCATTCATGTTTCCAACCTGATTCCAATTCCAAGATATTCTTATAATATAGTATAAAATTCATTCTCAAGTTATCTGAGACATAGGCGAAATAAAATAAAATAAAATTTAATAATTAATATAAGATATTCTAAAATTCAACATACGTTACATTTTAACTAAGAATAATCAAATAGGCATAATAATTAAATTCTAGCCTCCAAATCAAAGCTTCCATTTAACACATAAAGCCTTATTTTCAATAAATAAATTATTTTCTCATATAACAATATACTTTCAACTCTTCATATAATTTTATATTTATAAGTAAAACTTATCATGCAAACAATAAACTATATACACACTATCTACTCACAACTAGTGGTTCAAAGAATCAAAGAACACTTTACTGATGCCACCAATTCAAGTGTTGATATGCCTGATTGCTCTATTGCTCTAGGAACAAGACAATATTAATATTTGGGAGCTAACAATGTCATCAATTTACATAAATTAGCTCCAAATCACCAAAAAATCCAAATTCTAGGGTGCAAGAAACCTAATAGTGTCCCTAAATTAATTAGAAACTTTAATAATTTAAATAGAGTAGTGTAGAAGCTCATTTACCACTTGGAGAGTATAATTTGTGAAGAAAATCACTTCAATCCCATCTAAAAGCTTCAAGCTCTGATCTCTAATGGAAGTTAGAGAGAGAAAGTGGAAATGGAGGAGATAGAGAGAAAAGGGCACAGTTATGTTGTTGAAAAGGAAGAAGAGATGATGATGATGATGATGGAGGTGGTGGTGATGATTGGTGAAGATGAGCACAAGGAAAATGAAGAAGAAAAATAGAAGGAAGATAAGATAGAGGGAGTCAAGGGAGGAAGAAGAGAATATATAGAAGGAGGAAGAAAGAAGGCAATGCATGCTGCTGTATGCAAAAAGGAGGGAACGAAATAAAAAGTGAGGAAGAGACCTATGATAGTCACACAACTTAATATCCACAGGTGGTCATCTCCTATTCTTTTCCTTTTTTTTATTTTGGTCACAACAGGAAGGCAATGTTAAGAGATAAACCAAGCTTATCCATGCCATCACATTGGTTGAAGAATTCAAGTTAAACTTTACTTCTAGCTTCTAGAAAGATTATAGGATAAAGTAGAATTCAAGTTGAATTTGTATTTATCCAGTTGTCATATTTGATTAGTCATCAGAAGAGTTTCAATTGAATTTTACTCTACTTTCCTTATAGATTAAGTAAGGTTTTATTATTATTATATTGTGATAGCTTGCCTATGTAAAGGCCACCATTTGCATCATTGTAATATGAAGTTGTGATATGAGAATGAATTGAAGTGAGTTTGTGAAGTATTCATTCCTCTTCCCTACTCCGATGATGTGCCACTACGTTTAGAAAGTGAGAGAAAATACTAGTGTTATGTAAAAGAGATCTTGGGGGTGAGTAAGTCTTTGATATCAATACGGTCATCATGGCAAATCATTCATACGGTCACTGCTCATACATTCATAACAACAATCGCCTATGATGTTTTTCTGAGCTTTAAGGGTGAAGACACGCATTACACATTCACGAGTAATCTTTTCCATGCTTTGTGCTGCAAGGGAATCAAAACCTTCATGGATGGTAAGAATCTTAGGACTGGAGAAACAATTGGATCTCAACTCCATAACGCCATTGAAGAGTCAAGGATCTCAATCATTGTTTTGTTTGAAGACTATGCAGCTTCCACGTGGTGTCTTGCTGAGCTTGTCAAGATCCTCGAGTGTCAGTAGGAGAAAAACCAGCTTGTGGTTCCAATCTTCCACAAAGTGGAGCCCTCAGATGTACGGCATCAGAGAAACAGTTATGAAAAAGCCATGGTTGCTCATGAAAACAAGTTTGGTAGTGACTCCCCAATTGTGCAACAGTGGAGATTAGCCTTGTCTCGCGTCTGCCACATAACAGGATATCATTTCAAAGAAGGATAAGCAGGCAATGGATCTACCAAGAAAATCTATCTAAAGTGAGAAAGTGGAAGGGTTTCGTTATTGGATCAATGAATAGGCACCACACACTATGCATTTTGTTCATCTAAAAGTGGAAATCTCCTCATTTTTTCACTTTAGAGAATTCAAATATGAGGTAGGTAAATACTAAGAATGCGTAGTTTCCTATTAAGTAGTGCAAAAAAGTGCAGCCTATTTGGTCTGTTATTTTGAATATATGAATCCCTATCAATTATGTACAACCAACTTCATGAAGTCAAGAGGGTTGGTGGAAGCAGTTGGTTAAGTTTGACTAATACCCCATGTTGAATTCGCTAATCATTGATGTGAGGATCTCATGAGTAAAGAAATATATAATTCCTTTGAAAATCCTTGAAGAGGTTTGGGTTGGGGGTTGGTTAGGGTTTGGCTCATACCCCACAAGGGCATGGATTCGAATCATTGACCGATGTGAGGTTCTTGTTGGTGGAGTAACATATAATTTATCTCAAAAATCCTCGAATAGGATGGGGTCTTCCTTAACCTTGGTGGAATAACGACACTCACTAAACTTTGATGTTCCACAAAAACTTCATGAGTTGAAATCCATTTGAATATTATGTTGGGTTATTGGCAGGTACAGGTACGAATATGATATCATTCAAGATATTGTCAGCCAAATCAGCGCTAAAGTTTCATATGAAGAATTACCAATTGAGGAGCACATAGTTGGACTTCAATTTCAAGTGGCAGAAGAGAAGTCACTTATTGATATTGGGTCTAATAACAACTTTTTCATGTTGGGGATTTTTGGAACCAGCAGAATTTGCAAAATGACAATTGCCAAAGCTTTGTATAACTCTATTTGCTACCAGTTCGAAGGTGCTTGTTTTCTTTTCGATGTCAGAAAAACTTCAATTAAAGACAAGGGCCAAGTACAACTACAACAAATGCTCTTCTCAGAAATTCTTGGAGAAGAGACAATCGAGTTGGGCAGTGTTGAAAAAGAAATCTCTAAAATCAAAGCCATGCTTAGTACAAAGAGGGTTCTTATTGTTCTTGATAGTGTCGACAGGATAGAACAATTAAAAAAATTGGTAGGGGGATATGATTGGTTTGGTTCTAGGAGCATGATTATTATAACAACAAGGGAATAACAAGGGATAAGTATTTGCTTGTAACTCATCAGGTCAAAAAGATTTATAAAATGAAATTGCTAAATGATCGTCAATCTCTTGAGCTATTTTGTCAGAATGCCTTCAAAACGAGTTGTCCTATTGCAAACTACAAAGACCTATCCAATTAAGCAATACATTAGGCCAGAGGCATTCCGTTAGCTTTAAAGGTTGTAGGCTCTAACTTGATTGATAAATGTTTAAAAGAGTTGAAATCAACATTGGACAAATATGAGAAGAATCTGGTACAAATATTTAAAATAATCCGAGAGTAATGAAAAGAATATCTTCCTTGACATTGCATGCTTCTTCAATGGGCAGAGATTAGAATACGTAAAAGGAATACTAAATGGGCATGGCTTCTACCCAGAAGATGGAATCAGAATATTAGTTGATAAATCTCTCATAAATGTTGAAGATGGTTACTTGAGGAAGCAGCGCCTAGTACAAAGCATGGATAGAGAGATTGTTAAGCAAGAGGCACCAAGAGAAGCTGGTGAACGGAGCAGATTATATTTGAATGAAGATGCTCTTGAAGTACTAACTGAGAACACAGTAAGAACATCACCAAATTTATTCCTTTTTTTTTTCCTTTCTTTCTTTGTTTTATTAATGATAGGTACTAAGGTTTTCTACTTATAACATGCAAGCTATCCAATATTGTCATCATCAGATAGTAGCACAATCCTAATAACTTTCGATTCCCCCTCCCCCTCTTTATGTTTGCCTTAAAATTTTTGAATGCCTAGCTCATGTCTCATACTTTTGTAAAAGGGAAGCAAAAAAATTGAAGGAATAAAACTTAGCAACAATGAAGAAGTTGATTGCATTAACACGGCCTTTGAGAAGGTGAATCATCTTAGAATTCTCATTGTCCGAAACACAACATTTTCATCTTGTCCCAATTATCTGCCGGGAAATGATAAATGGGCACTCCCAAATGTCCTCCTCCACTTACACCTAATACAAAATATTGTAAACTAAGGTGTAAAATGTTGTAAACCAAGGTGCAAAATGTTGTAAATCAATTTCTAATTTTGTAAACCAATTGGTTTACAACTTTTTATAAATTGATTCACAACATTTTATATGTGGTTTACAACTTTTTGTTCACAGGTTTACAACATTTTAGAGGTGGACATTTAGAGGTGAATATTTAGAGGTGGATGTGTATCACTCCACTTATCTGCCGAATCAATTAAGGCTGCTTGACTGGAAGGGGTATCCTTCAAAGTCTTTCCCAGTAGGTTTTTATCCTAAGAAGATTGCTGCCTTGAATTTATGTTCTAGTCCTATCGTATTGGAAAAGCCATTTCAGGTACAATTGCCTGTAGTTAGATATTATGCTAGTTACTTGCATATAAAATTTGACGTAATTTTGAATATATCGTTGCTTTTATTAATTAACCCTTTTTTTTTGTAGAAATTTGATCATTTGACCTACATGAAATTCTCTGATTGTCAATCATTCACTCAATTTCCTGATGTGTCGGGAGCCCAAAATTTAAGGAAATTGATACTTAATTACTGCAAGAAACTAGTAAAGGTTGATGGATCGGTTGGATTTCCCCCTAACCGTATTTACTTACGTGTTTTGAAATGCACTCAGCTAAAAAGTTTTCTGCCGAGAATCTGTTTGCCATCTCTCGAATACCTTTCTTTGACTCATGCATGAAGCTTGCATGCTTCCCCGAGGTGGAAGGAAAGACGGATAAGCTATTGAAGATTTGTTTGAAATATATTGCTATTAGAGATCTTCCATATTCCTTTGCTAAACTTATTGGGCTTGGATTTTTAGATATAACTGGTTGCAAAGAACTCCAAAACCTACCACGTAGCTTATTTATTTTGACAAAGGTTGTCACATTGATAATTGGGGGATGCTCTCAACTTCGAGAGTCATTACCAAGATTCAAAGGAAGCCTTTCAATAGCAGAGTATTAGCAAAATTTAGAGACTTTGCATTTGAGCAATGCATGTCTATCAGATGAAGATGTCCACGTAATTAAGCATAGTTTTCCAAACTTAAAAGACTTAAACGTGGCTTCTAATTATTTTGTATCATTCCTACCATGCATTGAAGAATTCATTTGGTTGACAAGTCTTGATGTGAGTTATTGCCGGAATCTTCTGTCACGACCCAACTTAGGCCATGGCCGGCACATAAGGAACAACCTCCCCAGCAAGCCTTAACACCTACAATTTCCTAGGAAAATGGACAGAGTTTCCTTTGTTTCTCGGACATTCCCAAAATGAAAATTCAACCTGCAATGTTTCCCAAAAAAAAAACACAGCACTTGGGCATCAAGCATTCTTAGAATGCGCCCTTCCAGATTATAATATCTCGATATAGGCCAACATATTTTAATCATAATCCAAATTAACAGTTCAACCATAATACCAAAGTAAGCTTATAAATACTTTATATAACATAATCTATATAGTCATATAATAAAATCTCAACAGCCCAACCTAAGTCCAAGGACTCATCACTGTGACATACGAGCAACAAACATACTAGAAGATACTAAAAAAAGGATCTCGAATGTATGAAAGAGTTCCTTCTCAAGAAAGCTCGTCATTTTAGCATCGATTAACGGCTAAGCCGGAGGAACAAAACCAAGATAGCACTCAGAATCGAAGGAAAAAAATGAAGGACAACGGGTGAGTTTTTGCAACTCAAAGGAGAGATAGGATATTCGTAATTTACTAAGTGCAAGCATAAAACAATATAACATAATAATGTATATGTATTCACAAAAATATAATTCTAGCCACAACATAAGAATTCTTAAAAACACAACCGTATAATCACACAAAACCAATAGGGAGCTATCCACAGCAGAAAAATAACAAGTCCAGACATGACCAAAGGTCATGTGCGTGTTAGCACCACACCTGCTAACTGGAGTTGGCCCGTAGCCATATACAAGTCTCGCACATGACAAAAGTCATGTGCGGGTTAGCACCACACCGCTAACTGAGAGTTGGCCCATAGCCAAATACAAGTCCATATATCTGCCGGCTATGTGCGGGTTAGCACCTCACCGCTAATCTGGAGTTTCATGGTAGGCAAGGCTAACGTCCTCGCCAGTGCTAGCTACGCTCTACTTAGGTTCACTCCCAAAACATTTTCAATCACAAAATCCAATTTCAATTTGATAGTTTCATAATTCTAGTTTCAATCTCATAATTATAGACTTAACAGCTCTCATAAATACAATCATTGGCGTTCCCAACACAATTCCAATTCCATGACATTCTTACAATATAAAATCCATTCTCAAATTATATGAGATATAGTAAACATAAGATAATTTCAATTTGATAATTTAATTCTAGCCTCCGAATCAAAGCTTCCATTATATATAAACCCTCATTTTCGATAAATAAATTATTTTCTCATACAACAATATACTTTCAACTCTTCGTATAATTTTATATTTATAATTAAAACTTATCATGCAAGTAGTATACTATAGATACATTATCTACTCACAACAGTGATTCCCAAGGGAATCGAGGATTACTCCTCCAGCTGCCAAAATCTTCGGCTAAGGCCCATTAGCTTTATAACTCTAGAGACAAGACAATAATAGCATGTGTGAGCTAACAATATTACTAATTAACATGAATTAGCTCTAAATACTAAAATCCCCAAAATCTATAACCTAGGGTTCCAAGAACGACAATATACTCATAGGAGCACAAATAGAACTCCATAGGACCAAAAGAATAACATGAAAGCTTACCCAATTTTCTAAGGAGAAGATTAGAGGGAGTAGATGCATCAAATCGCACAATTGCAGCAAACTCTCTTCCTAGAGAGAGAAAATCGCGACCACCACAAAAGGGGAGAGAGAGCACACGAATGGGCGAGGAAGGGGGCTTGCCGCCGGCGGTGGTGTGACAAGAACAAAGGGGAGGTGGTGGCAGCGATGCCATGGTGGGTGGTGTGGCTACCTTGAAGAGCCTTCACCCCAAATCCCCTTCTCTCTCTCTCTCTCTCTCTCTCTCCCATTGCGCCTCCCTGTGAGGGTCGTGGAGGTTGCCACCCTTCTGGCTGCCGTTGCACAAGCCAACCAATAGCAGTGTGTTGGCCAGCTTTTGGAGATGAACAAAGGAAAGGAGGTGTGCGAATGAAAGAGTGCACAAGAGAAAGGGAAAAAGAATGGAAGAAGAAGACCGTGGCTGGGAGCTGTCTCAATGGTATTTAAGTTCTAAAGGGGGCGCCTATGGTGCACCCTCACTTATGGGTGCACCGATGCTGTCCATTTTTTATTTTTATTTTTTTTTGGGGTTACTACATCTTCAAGAAATTCCAGAATTGCCATGTAACATTCAGAAAGTAGATGCAAGACACTGCAAATCCTTAACTGCAGACACAAAAGGAATGTTATGGCCACAGGTTCACTGTTATCTCTCACTCATTTTATTTCACTTCACCAAAAAAATAATAATAAAAAATAGAAGATAACAGATAATGAAAGTTTTCAATGAACACTTATTTTTTCGTTAATCTCTTTCGGATGTGACAGGTGCTCAAGGAGAAGAATAGATTAGAAGTCGTGATGCCCGATTCACAGATTCCAGAATGGTGGGACTATCAAGCCCAAGGTGGGATCCCTATTTTCTGGGCGCGTGGCAAATTCCCTGTCGTGACTTTGGTATTTTTGTTGGGCAAGATAAACAACCAATCTGTTCGTCTACACTTCTACATGGATGGTGAGCATATAATGTTCCACCACCAGCATTTTGCACAGTTTCATTGTTGCAGAAGATCATGTTCTGTTTTGTGACCTATGAGTTTTATTCAGCAATGAGCAATGGCAGAGGCTTGATGCACGTGTGGGTCATGCCAATGGTTGGAAGCGCGTGCAGGTGAATTTTGAAACAGACATCATCCTAATACACTGGGGAGTTCATGTGTACAAGCAAACAACAAGCATGAATAATATCTAATTCACATGTCCATCCCCCCACTCCTCATGGACACTGACGATTTTGGTGGCGGCAAATACCATAAAGGGACCAAGCGATGAGGAAGAAGAAAGTGAAACAACTTCTTGCCATGAGGAAGACTATTCACTAAGCATGCAGCAAGAAATATGGTAAGCATGTAGCAAGAGAGATGGGTTGTTCCTCCTTACAACTTGATGCATTGTTACAAATATGGCCTAATTGCTAGAGGTGTTTCAGAAATTGAGCATCACGAAGAAGCAAAATGTTGGATTAAGGAAACAGCTCGGTCATGCTTACTTGTGGCCATTCTTTTAGCCACTGTCGCCTATGATGTGTCCTCCATCCTCCAAATGCGAAAGAGAGTATCATTTCTCGTGTGCTTCCCTTTTTCACTGCCATTGAAGTTGTAGCAACCATTGATGGCATGGCAGTCTTGAGCTTATGGTTTTCAATATTAGTGTTCCTTCCAATCCTAACATCTCCACCTGAGTTGCGGGATTTCCACAAGCAAAAACTCAAGCTTGGATTTGTGATGTTGTTCCTTTTAGTGGTATGCACACTGCTAGCATTCAGTGCATCCATTTTGCTCCCCATTCGGTTAGAGAAAAAGAAATGGACTTCCATTTTGTTTTGCGATGCTGGCTTCCTTATATATCTGTTGGAGCAATTCCTACTTTATAAGATGGTTCAGACACTAGACAGGTTCCAATTCCTGATGCCTAAACATCCTGCTCCAAGTCCAGCTACATGGATAAATGATTTCATTGAGTTGTGGAATTCTTGCAAGCCTCGCCCGAGAAAATAGAACCCGCGGTTTGTGTTACTGTTCTTCTCATTATTATGCTTTTCTTGGGTGGATGAATTTCCGACAGGCCTTGAGTTTGGAAAATCTGTATTAGGCCTTCGCCAGAATAATGGGATGGGAATTTATCTAGTCTGAGCCAAAATATTGTAATTGAGTGACAGATATGGAAAAGGGAGTGCTGTTTGAAATCAGGAAGTTTGTCGAAAGGCGTGTGAGGTTGACCAAAATAAAGAGAGTGAATAAATAAGGAGGTAGACAAAAATTGAAAAAGTCAGTTACATTGTCATAAACACAAGTGAGGAGAGAGTTGCAAGGGCCTCTCGAATTCACACTCCAATTTCTTCTTGTTCATATGTTTATTTTCTCAGGTTCTTTGACCACCTTGATCAAGACCTGTCACTGGTAGTAATATATTTTATTCGACATTTTTCATGCCATTCTTTCTTCTCTCTTACCCAGTTTAACAAATTCCCACTTTATATGATGGTTCAAAGATGGATAATTTCATCGATGTTCAAGATTGTATATATCTAACTTTCTAGTTGTCTTTTTTATTCAGCACTTAAAAGTAAGCAGTAAACATTTAGGCAAACACCTCATTAAACTACTGGTAATTCTGAACTTGAAGGCAAAAAACACATAGTGAGAATGGATCTATTTAAAAAATAAAAAAAGTCTATGTATTAATTTCTTCCAGAAAAATGGCTTTTCAAAACATTCCACAAAACTAGTCCTTTAGTTACCTCAATAACAAGAAATTGCTTCACTATTTGTGCATGCAGCGAGAGATGTAGAAAGATGGCCTAATAGGTAGAGATGTTTTGCAATTGTAGCAAGTCATGACCCAAATTAGAGTGTGACCAGCACATACCGAACATGTTCCCTACCAAGCCTTTATCCACAAACCAATCAAAAAAAAAAACGGGCAGAGTCTTCCCTATTTTCTATCATATCCCAATTTCAAATCTAAGTAAATCGAGCTCTTAAGTTCAAGTATAAAATCAACTATCGCAACTCTGTCAAAATTTATTTCACATAACCAAACACATACATGTACATAACTCCAAATATAACACTAATCATACAATCTGAGGACCTTGATTGTGATATATGAAGTGATTAATATACCAAAAGACAATATTTCAAAAAGGTTTTCAACAATAAAAGAATGTCTTCTCAAGAAAGCTCACCATTTAAGCATCAATTAACAGCTAAGTCGGAGGAACAAAATTGGTATTGACACCTGTATCTAAAAAAAAAAATGAAGGACAATGGAGTGAGTTTTGCAACTCAGTGAAGATAGGATATCTGTAGTTTACTAGATGCAAGCAAAAAACAATATAAATATATATGTACAATTCGAAATTTTATTTCTAAGCAAACTCTCAAACATATAATTACTAAATCCCCTTTCTCACTATTTTTTTTCTCCAATTCCTTATTCTCCCATAAAATTTACTTCATCATCAAATACTTAAATACTCACGAGAGTTACATAAGAAGAACAAATTTTATATGGGGAGTAATCTCAACCCATTTAATCTCATTTTAAGGTTCTTTTAAATTTTATCTCACTGAAAGAAATTATGTGGACATAGACAGTTACATCTCTTTGCTACAGCAAGTGGTAATGCCATTATATCTTTTTGCTATGACGAGCGGTATGACCATTATATCTCTTCACTATGACGAGCGCTATTGCCATTATTTCTCTTCGGTATGGCTAGTGGTATTGTCATTATTTCTCTTCGTTATGGCTAGCGGTAATTCAATCGTAGAACTTATCATGGTTTTCTTAAGTAAATGTTTATCAACCCAATTTACAAATCTAACCTTGCGAGTATCAAATATCATAATCTTCTCCAATGTATGTTGAAACAACATATAGTGAAATCATGGCATTATAAAATCAACAAAGAGAGCTAGCAATATTTTCAACTAAGTCATCAAGTCATTTAATTACTATTATATTTAAGAAAATCAACTAATTAAACTAACAACTCTTTTCTTTTCTTCATTTACTTTGTTTTCCAAATCATAGTCTAACAATGACTCCACAATTTGACATAATTCAAATACATATATCATATCTTCTAACCAAACACAAGGACTTCGAAACCTTCACACTTCATTTCATAGATGATTTTCAATCCAAATTCATAATTTCTCAACTAACTTCATGACTATTTATAAATAAATTCACTAAGCAAAAATATAAAACACTTGAATAGCATATATACTCGTAATTAAAATTTACTATGCAAAAAGTAAACTGCAGATACACTATCTACTCACAACAATGGTTCCCAAGGAACCGTAGAATACCTTTCGAGCTATCAAAAATCTCCATTTGACATCCATTTTCTCTATAACTCTAGGAACAAGACAAACAAAATTTTAGAGAGCTAACAATACCATCAATTTGCATCAATTAGCTTCAATTGATAGAAAATCCCAAATCTAGAGAAATCTAGAGAACTAGGGTTCCTAAACCCTCAATTTTACAATTGATAACCATAAAGAACTCAAAATTGATAAATTGAATAGGATTGATACGTATCTATTACTCTAGGAGAAAGATTAGCAGGATGGAACAACCCACAACTTGTGGCTCTAATCGGTTCCTATCTTAGCGAGAGAAACAATGAACAATGGAGCAAGGGAAGGAAGAACAATCGCGGCTGCCAGAAAGAGAAGAGGGCAGGACAAGGCAGCGATGGTGGCGGCCAGTGCTGGCGCAGCGGTCTCAACAGTGGCAGTCACATGTTTTCTGATGACTACACCATTTAGAGGAATTTTTGGTGAAAACTATTCGATTAGATTTGCAGAGAAAGAAGAGACAAGAAATTTAGAAGTTGTTTGGATGAATTTAGTTGAAAGACGGGAGAGAAATTTTAAAGAGAGAGAGAGAGAGAGGATAGAGTGAGAGACGTTCACGAGAAGGAAGAAAAAAGAAAGAAGAAGAAGAAGAAAGAAGGGTCTTGGGGGGAGGGCTGTCCTTACCGTGACTATAAGATTTAAAGGGTGCGCCTATGGTGCACCCCCCTTATGGGTGGATCGCTGCTCCCTATTCTCCTTTTTCTTTTTTTTTTAGGTCACCACATAGCATCAGGGGTAGTACAGAGAAGCAAAATGCCAGATTAAGGAGAAAGTTCAATCATGCTGCACTGGGGCTATCCTTGTTGCCATGGTTGTCTTTGCTGCAGCCTACACCATCCTAGGTGGGAGTGAAAATGGAACCCCTTTGTTTTCTGGCTGTTATGTGTTTCTCTTTTTCACCGTCACTGATGTTGTGGCAATAGTAATAGTGAGCTCATTGGCCTCAGTGGTGAAAATCATCATTTGAGTGGTGGCATTCCTATAATTTCCTCCCTAGATAACTCATCCTGGGATTTGCATTGCTCCTCTTCTCATTGGTATAATATGCACCATGCTTGCACAATATTTTTTTATAACCCACATTAAAATGTAGCTAAATACTATTAACCAATTCTCACTTCAATAGAGAGCACAAGATTGAAGCTTTAGAAAATTGTTATAACTTTGAAAAATTGGACCGGTTATGTGTAATATTAATTGGTTTGGCGAAGTAAATATACTTTTTCCCATATTAAATAAGTCAATTTTTGTCCTATAAAATACAATTTGTGCATGAATGAAAAATTGTACTCCCTCTCTTTCAAAATATCTATCAATTTAGGTCAAATACAGATATTAAGAAAGGTAATAAATAATATTGGTAATCGTATAAAATATAGTAAATGAACTAATATACCTTTACATATTTGTTAATATAGTACAATATTCAAAACTAATATTAAATGAAATGCTATAAAAATGTGAAATTAATTAAGGGTAGTATTGGAAGAAAAAATTAATAACTTATTGAAATGCAAAATTGACAAATATTTTGAAATATAAAGTCAACTAAAAGTGAATGATATTATGAAAATGATGGGGTATTATCTTTACAACCTTATGGATTTATGAACTTATTTGATTGAATTCCTTTAAAAGCAAAATTAATTGCTATGTATAAAAAGTTAGAGTAAATAACACTAATCACTATTTAGGTTTGGCTAAATTTCACTGCACCCCACTTGTTATATTAATAATTATTGTGATAATAAATAAAAAAAATAAAATATGATAGCTATAATCTTGATATAATAATTATTAACAATATTAATTAATTATTAATTATTATTAAAATAATAATAATAATAATAATAATAGGATTATACACACCACATGTGCAATCAACATTATTACTAAAGAGACAATGTATATTGTTCCGGTGATCTGGACACTCGGTGATGAGGTATAAGTGTAAACAAACAATGCAAGTTATTGAGCTAGGTAATTTAAAGTCGAATTATCAGTAATTCACATAGTTTATCCCAATTTAAAGCCCTCTAAGGGTATATTTGGTATTCTTGATAGGATAAGGTCTGATCAGATAATACTTGATAGTATTAAACCAGTTAAAATTTAAATAATATATAATGTTTGATGTAACGTTGTAGAAGATGTCACATCCTATGATATACAATTATCCACTTACTATTAGAAATAATTTTAAAGTTAAGTAAATATTTAGGAAAAATTAAAATTATAACAAAATAAAAAATATTTATTTATTATATATAGTGATTTTTTTGTTATTTACTTCAATTATATTTTAATAGTTATTTATTTATTAAATAAAATATAAATATTTAAAATATATATAATACTGTATTTTAAAATATTTAAATGTTTCTAACTTGTATTTTTCATCATAATCTATATAAATAAAAATAAAATTATATTAAAATAATAATTTTTATTAGTTATTTAAATTTAATAAGGTGGAGTGTAACTTTTGAATAATAATCTGGGTGGAGTGCGATTTAACCAAATCTAAAAAGTGATTTGTGCTATTTATCCAAAAATTAAGATAATTAGATTTTTTAAAGAAATCGAAGCAAATAATTTTTTTTTTTTGGAAGTAAATGTATTAACTTTTATAATAAAAAATATCATTATAGTATGTATTTTTTTCAAACAATATGATCGCACCAATTTCATTGATTTCACAAATAAGCTGCAATTTGGATGCTTGATATTCAAATAAAATGTAACCCATATAAATTAAACAAAAAAATTGAAGTTGAAGTGATTTAAATCTTAAAATTTTGTTTGAAAAATAAATAAAAAGTTGGAAACAAATTGATTGAGAGGTGTGCACCATGGGGGCATTCTCACATAAAGATGAGAAGTTATATGTAAGATGCAGATCTTAGTTTGACCAATTAAAAGATAACAATTGGACAGTGTGGGGCCCACTTAATTGTAAGTATAGATTTTGATTTATGAAGTTAACTATATGTAGGTAGGGCTGGGTATGCTGATGGCCGTCCGATCCGCTTTATCCCTGGCCCGCGATTTAACCAATTTTAAATGGAATCGACTGCTGATAAATCTGGACTAATTGCTTTAGTCTGATCCGATCCACCTAAGCTCGCAAAGTCCATGACCTGTCACAGTGGCCCATGAACCAGTTTTTTTTTCTTTCATTTTTTTTACCTTTTTGAATACCCTATATTATATATTTATATTTATACAATAAATTTAATAATTTACATCACAAAATATACATACACATTCTTCTTTGCAGTATACAATTTAAATTTTAAAAAAATAATAGTATTAATTACTGAATACCGCAAATATTAAAATCCAAGTGTTAATTTTTTCAAAATAATAATATACAAATTAATTACAAAATAATCAAATATGTATAGTTTTTCTAACTATAAAAAATATTTCAACTACTAAAGAATATAAATTAACAACTACTAACTATCAAATGCTGGAGCTTAGTCTCTACATCTACAGTATGCGGGTTAGGCGGGTTGGTCATGGACTCGTGCTTTAGAGAAGCGGAGCGGATCAGAAAAGTCCATGGGTTGGCGAGTTAAAAATTTTCTGGTCCATCTTCATGTGGGTTGCGAGTTAAACGGATTGATCCGCGGACCGCGGCCCATATACCCAGCTCTATATTCAGGGAAGGTGATTAGGCTTTAAATCAAAACTTTAATTTAATATAATCCTGCTTTTTTTTATTATTATTGATACACTGTAGAAAAAAATTGTTCTTCTAGTCTCTCTACTGCTACTGTTAACAGACAAAGGCCATGAGGTTGCACGACCTCCATCGCCGCCGCCGCTGTCGCGGGGGTTGTTTAACTATGGCCACCATCTTGCACGTTCTTCGCCACAAGAATAGGCTTTTCCACTCTCTTCGCCGCCGCCGGCCTTGAGGCACAATCTCTGCTCCCAGGCTTGTTCAACTGTGGCCGTAACCTTTATCAACTTTAGCTAGTGATGAGCCAGGAAGAAGATCGATGACGGAAGATCCAGATTCGATAATATCCAAATATGAACAAATCATTGTCATAGTCATGGATGGAGAAGATGATTGGAGCATATGCGAACTCACTGGAGCAATAGGAACTAACACCAATATGACAACAATGAAGGCAAACGGCTTGATCTGGTGAAGCGTCGGCAATGAATAACAACCGTCACAGGAAAGAAAACAGAGAGATGTCTCGAAAAAGGAGAGCCAATCGATCTTGAATCACTCTTACAAAACCAGAAACTTCAAACTGGATCTAGAAGAAAAAAGAACAAGAATTCAAATAGATCTAACAAAACGAACACAATATGACGAACCAGCATCTCCGTTGTCGCCGTTGTTGGAATGTGGCCGTTTGCATCACGCTTCCACTATCTCCATCGCTGGCCTTCTTCTACTCCATGGGTCGACATCGTTGTTTGGGTCTTTTGTTGTCCCATCTTCATCTTCACATGCGAGGTTGGGTGGTCAATGATGTTGCAGATTGTTCGATGCTTGATTTGGGTGGGGATTGGTGCTGCTTGGGGAGGGATGGGTTTTGCGGTGGCGGTGGTTGGGGGGGGCTACAGAAGTGGGTGAAGTGGTTCCTTTTTTATATTTTACGTTTTTATTTTTATTTTTTTCCTGAATGTTAATGAGATGAGAACTTAATTAGTTGAAAAGGAAAGCTAGATCATGGTCTTAATACGGGTTGACTTTCACTTGGAAGGAATCCATGTGTGCTTCTTTTATTGGCCCACTTCACATCTACAACTTGCAGACAACAGACGAGCCTGCATGTGAGCATTGTGATAACCACAAAAAAAAAAAAGAGAGAGAAAGAGAGGAACACACATGCACTTAAAATGGTGATATCACCATAGTATCCCCTCCCTCCTCTTTTTCTTTCTTTTCCCTTTCTTCTCGTGACTTCTTTCTTCTTCTACTTCATTCTCGGACTCCATCTCTCTCTTTCCTCTCAACATCTCTCCCTAACTTCTCTCTTTGATTTCTGTTTCATTTCTTAACCAAATTCATCCAAACAACTTCCAAATTTCTCATCTCTTCCTCCTTTACAAATCTAACCTAATAGATTTCATCAAAAATTTCTCCAAGTGGTGGAGTCATGAAGAGTTGCCATGAAACGCAAGAAACATGCGATGCTGCCTCACCTGCTAGAACTAGTCGCACCAGCTCCGCCACCACTGCGCCACTACCGCGTTCTACCCTTTCCCTTGTTCTGGTAGCCGCGGTTCTCTCTCTCCTTTTGCTTCCTTGGTTGCGGTTTCTCTCTCTAGAGGATGAAATGGTAGAGGCCGCGAATTTTGGGTTGTACCCTCCTTCCATTCTTCCTCTTGGTGTCATGGGTAAGTGTCAATATTGCTCATTTAATCCTATTAACTTCTGTATGTAGTTATCAATGCTAGATTTAGGGGTTTTGAGCCCTTTTTATGTCAAATTGGGGCTTTTGAGTTTTTAAGGCAAATTGATGTTAATTGATTGCATTGTTAGCTAACTAATGCTATATTTGTCTTGCTCCTAGAGTTATATAGCGAATGAGCATCAACCATTGGATTGATAGCACTTGGGAGTCAATCTTCGGTTCTTTGGAACCAGTTTGTGAGTAGATAGTGTATCTGTAGGTTACTTTATGCATCATAATTATTGATTATAAATTTAGAATTATATGAAGAGTTTAAAGTATATTGATATATAATAAAATAAATTATTTATCGAAAAGGAGGATTATGTTTGAAATGAAAAGTTTATATTTAGAGACCAGAATATGATTACTATGTATATTTAAATAACTTTAGTCAAATTGTAATGAATATTAAATTTTTAGATCATTTTATATAAGTTATTAAGTTCTAGTTTATTTTATGTCCATGGTATCTTATATAACATGAGAATGGATTTTTGGTATTGTAAAAGTATCTTGGAATTGGAGCTGTGTTAGAAACATCAATGATTGTATTAATGAAAACTGTTAACGCCATAATTATGATAATGAACCGAGATTATGAAACTATAAGATTGAAATTGATTGAAAATATTTTGGGAGTGAATGAAAGTAGAAACTGTAGTTAACGACAGGGACGTTAGCCTTGGTGCACCATGGAACTCCAGTTAGCAGGTGAGGTGCTAACCCGCACATATCTGCAGCTATGTCTGGACTTACATTTGGCTATGGGCCAACTCCAGTTAGCAGGTAAGGTGTTAACCTGCACATGACTTTTGTCATGCTGGACTTGTATGGCTACGAGCCAACTCCAGTTAGCAGGTGTGGTGCTAACCCGCACATGACCTTGAGTCATGTCTAGACTTGTTATTATTCTATTTGGGATAACTCCTCATTATATTTAGATTTACGTGGTTATGTAAAATTATATTATCAAGAGATTTCATGTTATGACTAGAACTATATTTTCATGAGTACATGTAAATTATTATGTTTATTTTATTTTATGATTACATTTAGTAAACTATGGATATCCTACCTTTCATTGAGTTGCAAAACTCACTCCGTTGTCCTTTCATCTTTTTCATATATAAGTTCTAGTGTTGGATCTGGTTCTGTTCCTCTAGCATAACCTTAGCTGATTTCGAGATGGTGAGCCTTCTCGTGGAGGCCCTTTTTGTTGGAACTCTTATTTTGTTTTAGCCTATAATTGTTAATTGCTCCATATGTCACAGGTAGGGTCCTTGGATTTATTTTATGCTTATGTTTGAGAAATTATGACTTACCTATATAGATTATATTATGAAAATGATTTGTAAATTTAATCTGAGTTAATGTTTTGAACTATGTTTTGTATTATCTTTAATAGTCTAAAAGCTAATTTGGTATCTGGAATATCCTGAGATATTGTTATATGCTGGAAGGGCGCATTCTGAGAATGTTTAAGGCCCATTGCTGTGAATTTATTTGGAAATATTGCTGGTTATATTTTATTTGGGAAATATCCGAAAAATAGAGAAAACTCTGTCTATTTTCCTAGAAAATTCTGGGTGTTAAGGTTTGCTGGAAAAGATATTCCCCATGAGCCGGTGATGACCTAAGTTGGGTCATAACAATCATGCACCGTGCACCGTGGTCGTTTGTAATATGTTCCACTTCTCCTACTGTTATCAGTCAACGTCTTGGCCAAAGTCTTTGTTAATCCGTAAGTCAATGTAATGATGCATCAAGTAATAGTATTTGTTAATCGTTCATTCGATCAAGCCCATCGTCATCGCAATACTCGGTCTCTGCTTCTCGTAATCTCTCTCTCTCTCTCTCACACACACACACACACACACGCATACGGTCTCATGGCAAATCATGATGTTTCAACTTCCAAAACAAGAAGCATGTGCTATGATGTTTTTCTGAGCTTTAGCGGTCAAGACACGCGTTTGGCGTTCACAGGTCATCTCTATGACGCTTTATGCCGTAACGGAGTCAACGCCTTCATGGATGATGAGAAACTGAGGATCGGAGAAACAATTCGACCTCAACTCCTTCAAGCCATCGAACAATCAAGGATCTCAATCATTGTTTTCTCCGAGAACTATGCAGCTTCCACGTGGTGTCTTGATGAACTCCTCAAGATCGACGAGTGTCAGGAGGAAAGGAACCAGCTCGTGTTTCCAATATTCTACAAAGCAGAGCCCTCAGATGTACGGCATCAGAGGAATAGCTATGGACAAGCCATGGCTACTCATGAAAAGAGGTTTGGTTGTGACTCTGACAAGGTGCGAAAGTGGAGGTCAGCCCTGTTTCGCGTATCCAACATATCGGGATATCATTTGAAAGAAGGGTAAGTAAATACCAAGGATGCATGATTTCCTCTGACAATTAAGTTTCAATGTTTTCTAGTTCTGCTATTGTGAATTAGTATTAGTGTGTTTGGTTTTCAGTTTGAGAATTGGTTCTGCCAATTTTTGATGATGTCTAGCCTATGGAGATCAAAATCAATTCTTATTTCTTACCTCTAGAAATTAAGGGGCGTTTGTTTGGGATTTTTTTGGGCTGAGAATCACTTCTTCTTTTTTGTTTTTTAATATTGAAAAATCACATTTTATATATTTAGATAATTTTTAAAAAATAATTATGATCTAAAAATTAATTTTTTAATTTTTTTAAAAGTTAAACAGAGTAATTTTGAAAAAAAAAAAATTTTAACTTCAAATTTCAGTGGTATAATCAACCTTTTTAAATCTAAAGCAATCTCACCCTAATTCTTGGAGAAGCGAAAATTAATTAGTTTGGATCATAATAATAACTTTTAGATGAAATAGCAAATATAAATCACTTTATTTAAAATTAATTTCAACTAAATCAATTTTGACAGAATTAATTCTACCTAGAACTGGTAACATAAATACAAAATAAAAAAAATCAAACACACTATCCTGTCAACAAATAACTGCACCCTATTTTGTCTGTTATTTCGAAGAAGTGAACCCTGGTTAATTTTGTGCAATCAACTTCATGATTTGAAAACCATTTGTGTATGCATTGGCAGGTACGAATTTAAGTTTATTCAAGATATCGTCAGCAAGGCCACCGCTAACGTTCCACCTAAACAGCTACCAATTGAGGGGCACGTAGTTGGACTTCAATTTCGAGTTGCAGAAGTGAAGTTACTTATAGATATTGGGTCCAGTAACAGCACTTTCATGTTGGGAATTCTTGGAACCGGTGGAATTGGCAAAACAACTCTTGCCAAAGCTCTGTATAACTCTATTTGCTGCCAATTCGAAGGTGCTTGTTTTCTTTTCAATGTCAGAAAAAATTCGAGTCAAGACAAGGGCCAAGTACAACTACAACAAATGCTCCTATCAGAAATGCTTAAGGAGGGAAAAGTTGAGTTGGGCAGTGTTGAGAAAGGAATCTCTACAATAAAAGACAGACTTGGGGCCAAAAGAGTTCTGATTGTTCTTGACGATGTTGATAAGATTGAACAATTAAAGGAATTGGCAGGAGGGTGTGATTGGTTTGGTTCTGGAAGCAGAATAATTATAACCACGAGAGATAAATATTTGCTAGATGCTCATCAGATAAAAAAGATTTATGAAATGGAAGTGCTAAATGATCATGAATCTCTTGAGCTCTTTTATCAACATGCCTTCAAAACAAGTAGACCTATTACAGACTACGAAGACCTGTGCAATCGAGCAATATGGTATGCCAAAGGACTTCCATTAGCTTTAAAAGTTATAGGCTCTAATTTGATTAATAAAGATTTGAAACAATGGGAGTCTGCATTGGACAAATATGAGAAAAATTCTCCTACAGATATTCATAGTATTCTTAGAATAAGCTATGATGGTTTGGAATGCAATGAACAAGATATTTTCCTTGACATTGCATGCTTCTTCAATGGGCAGATATTGGAATATGTAAAAGGAATACTAGATGGATGTGACTTTTACACAGAAGATGGTATCAGAATATTAGTTGATAAATCTCTCATAACTATTGAAAATGGTTACTTGAGAATGCATGACCTGATACAAGACATGGGTAGAGAGATTGTTAAGCAAAAGGCGCCAAAAGAAGTTGGTAAACAAAGCAGATTATATTATTATGATGATGTTCTCGAAGTATTAACTGAAAATAGTGTAAGAACATTGCCAACTCTCTCTCTCTCTCTCTCTCTCTCTCTCTCTCTCTCTCTGTTTTTCTCAAGGTTCTGAAAACCGGACCGGACATCGAACCGGTCAGGGCAAGGGTTCAGAGGTTCGGAGGTTCAATCAGCAACCTAATATAACCTGGTATATATAATAAAACCTGTATTTATATAAATATATAAAAATATAAAATAAAATATATGCAAAAAATAACTAAAAATTAAATTAGATATCAACAAAACCCATAGAATATAAACATAATTCATCTCTTAATCAAAATAAACATTATCTATATGGATTAAATCTCTCAAGTTACTAATTTTGATACTAGAAAAGGAAAAAAATTAGGAAAAATGAGATTTTAGACTTTTTTTTTTAAAAAATAAACCCAAAAAATTTCATTTTGCATCACTTTTGTAAAAAAAAAAAAAGCAGTTCAACAGTGGGGCTTGCTTGTTCGGTTCGGGCTCCTACGGTCAGAGCGGTTCGTGACCGGTCCAATTCCCACCGGTTTTGGGGGCCAACCCGGACCGGACAACAGTTTGCCTTGCTTCAACCGGTCCGACCGGCCGGTCCGGTCCGGTTTTCAGAACCTGGGTTTTTCTAATGACAGGTAGGTTATCTATTTATAACATGCAAACTATCCAATCTTGTCATTATCAGGCAGTGGCACAATCTTAATAAATGTTTGCCTTAAAATTTGGAATACCTAATTCATGTCTCATGCTTTTGTTAAAAGGGAAGCAATAAAATTAAAGGAGTAAAGCTTAGTTGCAATGAAGAAGTTAATTTCATTAATACTGCCTTTGAGAAGATGAAGAAGCTTAGAATTCTCATTGTTGAAGACACCACCTTTTCATTTGCTCCTAGTTATCTTCCGAATGAATTAAGGATGCTTGATTGGAAGGGGTACCCTTCAAAGTCTTTCCCCACAGGTTTTTATCCTAAGAAAATCGCCGTGTTAAGTCTATCGTGTAGTCCTATCATATTGGAAAAGCCCTTTCAGGTACAATTGCTTGTAGTTAAGATTTTATGCTAGACACTTGCATCTAAAATTTGACATAATTTTAAATATATTGTTACTCTTATTGATTTTTCTTCTTTTTTGGTAGAAATTTGATCATTTGACCTACATGAATTTCGCCTATTGTCAATCCATCACTCAATTTCCTAATGTGTCTGGAGCCCAAAATTTAAGATGTTTAATACTTTATAGCTGCAAGAAACTGGTAAAGGTTGATGGATCGGTTGGATTTCTCCCTAAACTTATTGGCTTAAGTGTTTCGGGATGCACTCAGCTAAAGAGTTTTCTGCCAACAATCTATTTGCCATCTCTCGAACACCTTTCCTTTCACTCATGCAACAGACTTGCATGCTTCCCCGACGTGGTGGGAAAGATGGATAAGCCATTAACGATTTGTATGAGATATACTGCTATTAGAGATCTTCCACATTCCTTTGCTAATCTTATTGGGCTTGAATATTTAGATATGGCTGGTTGCAAGGAACTCCAAAACCTACCAAGTAGCTTATTTCTTTTGACAAAGGTTGTCACATTGAAAATTGGAGGATGTTCTCAACTTCGAGAGTCATTAACAAGATTCAAAGGAAGCCTTTCGATAGCAGAGTGGTGGCCAAATTTAGAGATTTTGCATTTCAGCAATGCGTGTCTATCAGATGAAGATGTCCAAGCAATTATGCAGAGTTTTCCAAACTTAAAAGACTTACACGTGGCTTCTAATTATTTTGTATCATTCCCACCATGCATTGAAGAGCTCATTTGCTTGACATGTCTTGATGTGAGTTATTGCCTGAATCTTCAAGAAATTCCAGAACTGCCATCTAGCATTCAGAAAATAGATGCAAGATACTGCTATTCCTTAACTGCAAACACCATAGGAATGTTATGGTCACAGGTTCACTATTATCTCTCACTCATTTCATTTCATTTTATCAAAATAAAATTGAAGATAAAAGACTAATGGAGCGTTTGTTTCAGGTCATTTAATTATTCCTGGGAATAAGTAGTTGAAAATAATATATTTTGTTATAAGTTTTATAAAAATTTTCCTGGGTATTAATTATTTCATGGAAAAAAGATTTTCCTAAAAAAAATTCTTATAACTTGGGAATCACAATTATTAAACATAACTAGTAAATTATCTCTCAATTATTTGACTTTTTCTCTTTTTATGATTGTATTAAGGGTATTTTAGAAATTATGACATGTATTATCATAAATATTGATTATAAAACAAACAAGTTTTAAATTTATTCCTGAGAACCTTAACAAATAATCTCATGAATGTTTAATGGTAAACAAATAATTTTTTAAAGATACACAGGAATCATATTTCCAAGAATATCATTTCTAGGAATCACAATTTTAGTAACCTAATTTCAAATCTCGAAACATAATTTTCAATCTCTTCCTTGATGTGACAGGTTCTCAAGAATAAAAATAAATTAGAAGTCGTGATGCCGAATACAGAGATTCCAGAATGGTGGGACTATAGAGACCAAGGTGGGATCCCCATTTTCTGGGCGCGTGGCAAATTCCCTGTTGTGGCTTTGGCATTTGTGTTCGGCAAGAATAACTACGAAGCTGTTCGTTTGCACTTGTACATTGACGGTGTGCATGTAACTTTTCACCGTCAACAATTGTACAATTTCATTGTCGCAGAACATCATGTTCTGTTGTTTGACCTACGAGTTTTATTCAGCAATGAGGAATGGCAGAGGCTTGATGCACGTGTTGGGCATGACAATGGTTGGAAGCGCGTGCAGGTGAAGTGTGAAACAGACATGATCGTAAGACACTGGGGAGTTTATGTGGACAAGCAACAGACAAGCATGGATGATATTCAATTCAAATGTCCATATCCTAACTCCTCAGGGACGCAAATGTTTTTGATGGCAACAAATGCCATAATGGGACCAATGGATGAGAAGGAGGAAGCAGAATGTGAAACAACTTCAAGCCATGAGGAAGATTATTTAGTATTCGTGCGGCGATTGAGAAGGTTTCTTCCACCTCACAACAAACGCGGCCTAACTTCTAGAGCTTTTTCAAGAATGGTACATCTAGAGACCTATGAAAGAGCAAATTTTTGGATAAAGGAAACAGCTTGGTCGTGCTTACTTCTGGCCTTCTTTGCTGCCATTGTTGTCATTGACGTGAGCCACCTCCAAAGTGGGTGTGAAAATCCGAGGCGTATCCTTTTTTTTCCTATTGAGCAATTCTGTTTCACTGATTTTTCACTGGATCTCATTACTGTGATGGCATTCTTGAGCTCACTTTGTTCAACAGTGACGTTCTTATCAGCCTTCCAATATCCACTTGAGTTACCGGATGTCCATAAGCTTCTCCCTAGAAAATTCAAGCTGGGATTTGTGTTTCTGTTTCTGTCATCGGTATGCACAATGCTAGCTTTGAGTTCAACCTCAGCCATTTGGTTAGAGCAAAAGAAATGCCCTGACCTTTTGTTTTACGGTTCCCGCTATCTTCCTGTGGTTGGATTTCTGTTGGTGCAATTCCTATCTTATAGGGAGGTTCAAAGACTAGTTAAGCGCCAATTCCTGACGCTGACGCTTAAAGAGCTGGGTCCAACTACATTGATCAATGATTTCATTGAGTTGAGGAAGATGAATTTTCTCAAGCGCAAGCCTCTCACCAAAAGCGAAGAGGACCTGGAGCGGGCGTTGGTGATTTTCTTACTTCTAAGCTTATCTATGTGGATGGATTTGATAGAGGCGTTGAGGTCGGGAGGTCTATATTAGATGGGGGCCGGAGTCGTAGTTATCACAGTAGACTCGATCGTCGACTCGGTTAAGATGCTGTATCACTAGTGCATGAAAAGAGTATATATTGATTTTAGTACGCCGAATTGTGTGTTTCAATTTAGCCTTCGAATTTAAGGAAAAAAATATATCAATTTAACCTTTGCATCTGTAAAAAGCGATTTAAGTTAGTCTCTATTGTAAGGCTTGTGAAAACGAACTTAATTAAGTAAAAGAACTAATTTAAATCACTTTTTTATAATATTAAAAATTAAATTGATATATTCATAATTTCACATAGGTTTAGGGATGACCGGCATCTTGAGATGGGAAAAGAGTAAATGTCGATTTTGGTACGTGAAATTGTATGCATTTTATTTAGTCCATAAATTTAAGAAAACATCAATTTAATCACTAAATCTACAAAAAAAAAAAAATTAACTTAAGTTAGTCCCTATCATTAGGTTTGTGAGGACCTACTTAATTAAGTAAAAGAACTAATTTAAATTATTTTTTATAATTACAGGAACTAAATTGATATCTTCTTAATTTTAGAGATTAAAGTAAAGCATACATCTAATTTTAGTGAGATCAAGATGAACATTTACTCAATGGGAAAAACATTCACTTCATACTCTCAATTTCATCTAATTTACACTTTAGTCCTTGAATCTAAAACATCTGTAACATAATTTTTAACTTTTTGGCAAGGGTATTTCAATCATTTTATTAAACTTTTATTCGTTGTGGGTAAAAATAAAGGCATATTTTGTTCGGAGTCATGTACATTTTAGTCTTGTTAAGTTTCATGATATAATAAAGAAAATAATAAGATGTAAAATAGAGAAAATGGTAAAATATATTTCTGAGACATGTAAATACAATAAGATAAACATATTTATAAAGAAAAAATAAGACCTAAACATAATGACTAAATCAATATAATATCAATCTAAATTGATCTAAATCACTACAAGATATACGTAAATCAACCTAAGATATAATAAGATAATATTGATTCTTAAATTAAACAAAAGTGAAGTTTTACTTTTATTTATTTATTTATTTTGAACATGTACAACTCTTATTAATAAAAGATGAAAATTATCAAATTAATTAAAGTGAATATTTAGCAAATTTTAGGAACTACATTGCGAACTTTTTAATTTATTGACTAAAATACACGTACGACTCTGATGGGAGAGATGAAATGAAGTTTCCAGGGAATAAAATAAATACATATAACATATTAGCCCACTCATATGTGGATTCCTTTACAATCCGTACGACCGCAGTGAAACAGAGACAACATATAAATCTAATGAATCAATAGGAATATTTTAAAACCTTATTAGAAAACACAATAACAGAATTAAAAACCTTATTAGAAAACACTAACATAATTTATGAAATTAAAACAATACAATCGTGATTGATGTCAAAATCGCAGAACATATAGCACGATTGATTTAACTTTTTAGAAGGTTCCAAACTTTCGACAACTTATGAAACTTAATCATACAATGGCTATTGATGTTTACGATTTTGGAACTTATATCATGGTTGGTTCAGCTTGTACAAAGCTTCAAACCTTGCATTGGACAAATTTATAAATGCATATCTCGGTTGTAACTTTTACTCAAATTATAAAACTATGAAAAAACATTATAAACTCTTTTTATTTCCTGGTTTATACATTTTATACTCATAAACAGAGGTAAAAACAATTTTCTGAACCTCTTTTATTTTCCCTTACCTATCCTTCCTTTCCTCCGTTGTCAAGCTTTCCCATCGATGCCTTCAATTGTTTCCCTCTCTCAACTCGCAAACATATGGAATAATTCTATTTTAACACCCATATGAGTATAGATACCCATGTAGGTCTTATGTGGTGTGAGAGGAATGAGAGAGAAAGAAAAAATTGAAAGAAAAAGTAAGTGTTTTATGAACCCATATATTATTTATGAAAGAGGTTTGGAGAAAGCTGCTCGATAAAACAGCAAGACCCCAAACATATGTATTAAAGAATAAATTACACAACAGTGCAGTCTTGAAACTATATACATGCCCCATAAACTTTTATATGGGATGAGTATGAATTTCAGGGTAAAGGCATAAAGCATATGTAATTCATTTGTTTTGCAACTGAAGCACTTGCCTGCAGTAACTAGTTCATTTTCCCATTTTTATTTCTTTTACCTTTTTAATTAAATTTTAAACAACACGGTTTCAAACGGAGAAATGTTTGAGTATACAAACTGCTTGCAGAAGTCAAGTGGCAACAGGACAACCTAAGATCCTAAGTTTATCCAATTTCTTTTATTATACGTAATTGAGATTTTGTTGTAAAATTAAAATAAGTAACCTTCATTCTCACTCTGTATATTGTACTAAATTCTTTTGGATTTGACTAATTCAACGTCTTAGTTGCAAAGTTCCGGATCTTAATAAACTAAAAACGATATGCCAAATATTGCAAAGATGAAAAAGACCAACGTACTTCATTAACAAGAAGAAAGTTGAACAAAAAACTTCAGAACAGTAATAAATGACAGAAGAAAACCACAACTACTTTTCACGACTTCAACCAAAAAACCAAAAAGAGGACAACTTCAACCTGCAAGCACACATCTAAGAATCACCATAAATAATTCCAATCTCGTTCATTATACTAGAGACCGTTTCCTTGCTCTCCCTCAGCACTTTGATACTCCTGTTAAGCTTCTCACGCTTTCCAGAAATCGATGGGGATTCCTCCAGCAGCTTTTCAATCCCTCCTCCTTTAGGAGACAACAAATCATGAACAATCTCTTTTTCAAGATCCGTGTTGACAAGGTTGTTGATGCTCAGCATCATATGCAAGGCTATGCTGTCAATAAGCCTCTTCTGGACAATCTTCCAATAAGCAATCATTCTAACTTTCAAGTCAAATGCTTGATTAAGCACACTTGTATATTGCCTCAGATGACCAACATCTATCAGACCAACACCTTCAACACTCACCTGAGATGGGTTATTTGTTGTATCCAAAACAGCTTTGACAAATGCATCCTGCTGCGAAATAAGCTTGTGGTATTCCAAAGTGAACTCAGAGTTGCATGTATAATCAGTTAGCTGTTCCATTTCCACAGCTACCAAAACATGTTTGATGGAATTCTCCCTCATCTTAGCAATAAGACTTTGTCCAGCACGCCGAGTTGACATATGAAGCTGATAATAGTTTTCACAATGTCGCATGAGAACAGAAAGCACCACACTTTCAAGATAGTCCCATACATTATGAACAAATGCTACAGGCATGTGTGCAATTGCCTTCACTCTCCTCTGATGTATGGAAAGAAAAGCAGTGCGTGGCATGAAATTGGGAAGACCAATCCATTTGGCTTCTTCCAGCTCCTTTATCTCTTCCATGAGAAAATTTTCAGTGATATTGGTTTCAGAAAAACAATGAAGTTCACTAGAGTAAGAGTCAAGCATCTCAACCAAGCGTGCAGTACAATGCATTTTTTTCTCATCTGGGTACTCTTCAAATTCCCCTCTAAGAAGAATTTTCCTCAGTGACTCTTTGGACAAACCAATGATGTGCATGAAAGCAGTCATGGCATCGGCAACTGAGGCTAAGTTGGCAGGCAATTTATCTAACTCAGACAAATTATGAGTGAGCCTCTCATTGATCTTCTTGACAATCTCCGGCAAAGTTTTGGATATGATCATAGCTTGAACCTGGACAAGCTTTTGAGCCAACACAGGAATGCCCACAATAGACTTATGTATTTTGGAAAGAAGAGGGTGAGAGTCAAAAAGCCTTGCTTCTTCAATCCTTGCTTCTTCATAAGACTCATCACCAATTCGATTTCTCACACAAACATAGCCGAGTCCTATGTTGACATCATCAGCAGTGACCTTCTCTAACAAGCCTTCAGGAGACTTGTCAGCTTTTGTGACCACAGCCAATGTCCTCAGCCCAGTTTTGTCAACTGTCTGGGACATCCTAATTGATTCACAAGTGGTAAAATCCACAGTAGCAGAAAGAACATTCAGAATAATGCTCTCTTCAGGCCTAATGTACTCCATGATAATATCCTTTATCTGATCATAAATATTCTCAGGTTGCCCGTGAACAGGCACCCGAGTAATACCCGGAAGATCAACCATGGTAAGATCAGGAACACCATTCTTCCTAACAATCAGTGTCAAAGGGTTGTTAGAAATCCCCTTGCCGTTGCCTGCCAACTCATCAGTGGCAATGTTGATGGCGTCAGAAACATTATTTTCATCAGTAGAAAGGGTCTTTCCATTGAACTCCAGCATGAGCTCTGGCATTGGAAGAGGGTGGTTTTGGAGCCTCATAACAAGAGGCACTCTGGTGCATATTCCTTGCCCACGTGGCAAGCTAATGCCAGCAAGAGATTCAAGGACACTGGACTTTCCTGAAGACTGATCACCAACCACAACAATTGTTGGAAGCTGAATACCCTCCTTGGCAATGTTAAGGCGCCTTAAATTCTCAACTGCATCAAGGATTGGACGTATTCTCTCATTGTAAGAAGACACAATTGGTGGAACAGCAGAAAGAGGCTCTGGCTGCTCTGTATGGACAAATTCAAGAAACTCCTCTTCCACACTAAGATGAAAAACATTTTTCTTTCCTACTCCAACTACCATTTTTTCTGCTGCAATGATCACACACAACTGACACTAGTGTTAGTCAAAGGGGGTGCAAGATGGATATACAAGGGCCTTTTTTGGTATGCTTTTGCTGAGTGGAGATTCAGCTCAAATGAGTATATTTGTAGAGGAACTGAGAAGGGTCGTTTGGTTTGGTATCTTAAGAAAAGCAACCATGCGATGAGTTTAACTTGGAGTGAAATTGTTGAGCAGCTGCCAGTAGGGGTCTTCGAAGTTCAAGAAAATAAATTGGGATGCTTACTTGCTAAGTACTTTGTAAATACTAGAATAATTTTCCATTTTAAAAATTTCAAGTAGCATTAACTATTTGTTTTAATTATACTTCCGTTAATGCTATAGAAGGAGGAGGAAAGGAAGATAAAGTTGAATTATTAAAAAAAAATTCAATAAATTACTTTTAACTTTTTTTTTTAACTTTGATGATTTCCTAATTATTTTCTTAACTATGAATGACATTGAAAATTTTAAAAAATAGAAAGTAAAGAATTTTAATTCTAAATCCAAATCATAAATTCAAGCCCAGTTCTAACCGTGGACTTCGATGAAAAAGCAAAAGACCAAACATAAAGTATTCAATTATTTAGGCAGGTTAATTAAAGATAGCATTTTATCTTTGAGAAAATCTAGTGCGATGTCAGGCACCTTTTAAATGAGAAGATAAGAAAATAAATACTCCATCCTTTTCAAAATATTTTGATAAATTTATATTTTAAAATATCTGTTAATTTTTCATTTTTATAAAGTATTAATTTTATTCTTCCAATACTACTCCTAACAAATTTTATATTTTTAAAGTATTCTATTTAATATTAGCATTAAACATTATGCTATATTAATTAATACATAGTGATATACTAATTCATTTAATTAATTTTACTCAATTACTAATATTATTTATTATCTTTCTTAATATTTGTGTTTAGTCAAATTGACAAATATTTTTAAAGGGAGAGGGTACTTATGGATTAAAAAAAAAATTGGTTTACCAGAAAAATTGGTTAAAGTTCCTAAGTCTTATGCATTATCAAAGAATCCAATGAGAGGAAGTGAATTAAGTAGTGAAGGACGAATCGCAATGCTTTAAATTGTTTTCCTTTGTGTTATTAACTTATATTGGGTTCATTAACTGAGACGATACAAGTATATTGGTTGTCGTAACTTCTCCCGTTCTTTTGATTCTATATACAATTTAATTTAGGAAAGTACTAAACATTCAGAATTTTTGCCAAAAAATCAATGTTAGAATAATTTGGGATAATTAATAATCTTTAAATAAATAGATAAATCCTATCGCAACATTTAATTCAACTGTTATTCAGTTATTTGGTATAAAATTCTAGTTATATTATTATGACTACATAGCATTACTTTTAGATTATTAATAAAATAGAACAGCTTCTTTTTATACTTATATCTTAGGAAAAGTTTGATTATTACTAATTTATTCAAGATAAAAATGTTAAACAACCATAATTTTACTAAAATGTTATACTAAGTATGATAGGTTATAATTGATAATTCTTACATAAGTAAATGATTGGGTCATATCTATTTATTTCATATAATAATTATCATAATTTTTATAAATATTTTTCTAAACACGTAACATTACTCTTATTTAAAAATAATATCTTCATTGCAACGACCTTGAAATCGTAAACCCCAAGGCGAAGGCATCCATTACTAACAAATTAAACTCCGTACATGTAAATGTTTTTTATTACATAAAATTCCAAAAGCAAAAGTGAAAAAAGCGAAGGCAACAATAAACCATTATAATTCTATCATCTTTTTGAAAGTTAATGGCTGTGCTTGTCAATAAAAGAAGAAAATGGATCCACCGTGCTTTTCGGAAAGGTCGCCAAAGTGATTCAACATGGTAGAAAGGCATGTGAGTACCTTCGATGTCCATTTTCCTTCACGCGTTCGTCCTCCCATCAATTATCCTCGCTTTGTTTCAAGTTATTATGGGGCTGTTTGTTAATTGTTTTTTAAAACTGTTTTTGATTTTTAAAAACTAAAATGTAAAAGAACTCGCTTGGAAAGAAGTTTTTTGAAGATTAATTTTAAAACAAGAAAAACTGATTCTATGTTTTAAAAACAAGAAACACAGGCAACTTTGAGATGTTTTTTGGAAGTGTTTTTTTGTTTTTGTTTTTGTTTTTTAAAATTGTTTTATAAAATAAGTTTAAGTTTAACTTTTAAAAACAAAAAAATAGAAAAACTTGTTTGGTAATTTAATTTTAAAAATAGTTTTATAATGATAAAAAATAGAAAATCTGTTTGGATAAATTTTTTTAAAAAACAACTTTTAAAATCAATAAAATAAAAAATTGTTTGGTAAATTATATTAAAAACAAGATCACAATCACAGCTTAACAGCAAATATCTTCATTCACCACAATGTTCATCATCATCAACCACGACATTCATCATCATCATCAATAACTCATTTCAATCCCAAAATCTTCAAATCACAATCCAATATCAGAAACATAAACACAAACCCAACCCCAAACCCTTAATCATCATCATCAGTAACCCATTCACACAAAACAAATAAAGATGACAACCACTGCCAACAACCTCGGCTAAGCAGGATCAAAGGGTCGGGTAGCTTCTGCTTAGTTATGAGGAGCCATGAGCCTGGATCGTTGGCGCTCGAGACTGGGTCTCAGACCAAGTGGCGTTAACCGATCTGGGCTGCTGGGTCTTGGGGTCGGTGAATAGGGGAGGGGGACTTGAGGCTTCGGTCGCGGGCTGGCCTTCACAACTAGCGGCGACGGCAGATCTCGACGCTTTAGGGGTCGTGGGGCTGGGCTTCACAAGTTGCCGGATCTGGGGCTTGGGGCGGCTGAGTGCCACAGATCACGGGCTTCGTGGCGAGGTTGGGTGGCGTCTTGGGTCCCGAAGGAGCTTGGTGGCGGAGGAGCTTGGTTTGCGGCAAAGTTACGCACGGAGGAGCTTGGATGGGTCGCGGAGGAGGGTGGGGACTGGTTCGCGCCCCTCGCCAGCGGATCTGCGGCTTGCTGACGGCAAATCTGGGGGTGGCAGGGTGCTGGGGAAGGAGCTGATGGAGTTGTGTATGGTGAGGCAAAATAAAATGAGAGAAACTCTCCTAGTATGAGTCGAAGCAAGCAAAAGAGTGGAAGTTCTCCATAATTGCAAAATTGTCACCGTGTTTTCATCCATCTCCAAAACAATAAAACAACAAAACATGTTAAAATTGTTTTTGTGTTTCAGTTTTTAAAATGCAATTGTTGTTTTTCAATTTTTAAAACCAAGTTTTACAAAACACACGGGCAAACGGATTCTTTTGGTTTTTTGCTTTTAAAATACAACAACTGATTTAAAAAGCGACAACCAAGCAGTCACATGCGTTTTCTTGTTCTGGAATGCCAAAGAAAACACGGTCGCAAACTTGAAATTAAGTTGAGTTTGTGTTCTTTACCTTTCTTCGATTCTTGTTACCACTTTCTCTCTTTTTATTTTGTTGGATTTCTTTCTCACCATTCACGCCTAAACAGGGAGAGTTCCATCCCTCCATTCCTGTCGGCATCCACCTCAGCTGACTCCACCCCATGACCTTAAACTGAACCAAGCTCCACCGTGACCCAACCCAACTCGATTTTAACTTATTGTCATTTTTTTCTTTAGAAACAAAGAGAGAGAAAGAGAGAGAGACAAAGGGATTGATACAGAGAGAGAGAGAGTGGAAGAGAGGGTGAGTGGTGAAGGCAGGGAGGGGACTAGCCCAACTCATGGTAGCAGGCTTGGCCCACGCACTTGACAAAGTCTTGGCTGACCATGAGAACAAGAGCGATGACCAAGAGAGGGGAAGAGTGAAGCTTCGGGGTGGATGGAGGATGGAGCCAACGGTGGCTCATTTTTTTTACTTTATTAGTTTTGATGCCACTAATGTTGATTTGGAACACGTAATTTTGTGCTGTGTCATTTATATTGTGTATGCATAGTGCAATCAAGACAAGAATGTGTCTGTGTTTGCTTTGGCTTCTCAAATGAAACTTGGCTGATCGGATTCACGTGGAGGAAGCTTCATGTGGTGGCTAGCAAGTTCACTTTTGTTTTTTGATTTTTTGGTTCAACTTTTCTTTTTCTGTTTTTTTTATTTTTTATTATTGATTGGTTGATTTCTATGTATGGTTTTGATTTGGGGATTGAAATTTTTATGGACTGAAATTGATTTAACACTTCAGGACTATCTGAGTTTTAATTAATAGAAGTTATTTTTTCTTATGTATTGTTATGAAAAATTGGTACCAAGTTATATTAAAATTATTTTTAAAATAGAAAGTTTGTATTAACATTTTATTTATTATGTATGAAAAATATTATCTATAAAATATAATAGTTAAAATTTGTTATTTGTAATAATGTTTGTCAAATAATTTTTTGTTTTATTAGTTTTAAAAAAAAAATCATCCAAACAGATTTTTTATTTTTCACTATTATAAAATTATTTTTAAAGTTAAATTATCAAACATATTTTTTTATTTTTAAAAACTAAATTTAAAATTATTTTTTAAAATTATTTTTAAAAATAAAAACAGAAAAATACTTCCAAACAGCCCGTATATGATTTTTTATTTTTTTTGGTTACAATCAATTAATCTTATAATTAATAAAATAAGTTCAATTCTTATCTCATTACTTAAAAATCATGCACAATCTACCAAAAAATCTATAAAAAAAAAGGTAATATACATAAAAGGATTTAAAAGGACAATAACATAGAAAATATTTACATTGTTAATGAGTTTAATTTCTTATATTGATAATATAAAAATCATTCAATTATATATTGTTACATTAATAAAATTGATTAAATCTTACTTTTACTATTTACAAAGCCATGGAAATGAAATTACTTGATTGAACGAAATGCATTAAAAATAAACTTCACTATTAGTATATTTACTTTAAATTCATTTTATATATGACAACCCTTGATTTATCGTGTCCACGCATGCCTCCTCGTAAAGGTACTTGGAGCTTAAGTTTCACAAAGGTGTTGTCATATTTCAGCGTCTGCAAATGTAAAGGCGAAAGTTAAAATAGGGGTACTATGGGACGTAGGAACTTGACTTGCCTTCTTGGCATGGTCCCAGTAAACAAAATTACAACCATGCCACCGCATCCATTCATTTTAGTATTTGATGATTTTAGATTTTACAATTTGGGTCTCCTTCTTTTCTAATTTGCACATTGGTTCAGATGATATTCTCCTTACAACTGCCTCTCCGCCTTACTCCGACTTGTCCTCCCCTGTCAAACCCTATCCAGCTCCCTTCCTTGACTTCTCCCTGCCTCATCTCATCTCCCCTGTTGCCGTCGTTAGATCTGACTCGACTCCACGCTACAGCCATAATCACATTCACCGTAGCAACACTCCATCGCCGACGTGAACGGTGAGCCAATTGCAGCCGCGGAAGTAGGTGGTACTGACGGAGGTGGTGATCATGAACGTGAAGATTAGCGACCTCGCCGGGAACAAAATCTCCAGAAGGCTGTACAAGTGGGTTAACTTGGCAAGGTATGGAGGCCTCGGTGGTTCTTGCTCCAAGACGACGTTCTCCCCAACAACAAGATTCATGGTCCCAATAAGATCGTCATCAATCCCGAGAGCGAGAAAGGCTCCAAGGTCATCGACGAGGAGTCCAGGCACAAGATTTCCAGCAACCGCAACAATTCCAATCCCTACCACACCATCGTTGCAAGACTTCCGGTGGAATCCACCTCAAGGTTCCTTTGAATTTCCTTTTTCACTCTAATAAGGTTTCCATTGGAATTTCAATCTCCGATTTTATTTTTTTTCATTGGTTAGTGTAACTAATGTGTTAGAAAGAGAGAAATTGCAGTAAGCATTGTGTTAGAGAGAGTGTGCTTGTAGCAGTGTGTAAAAGGTCGAAGAGCAAAGTAGCAAGGAAAGAGACCCAAATTGTAATATCATCAAATACTTAAATGAATGGATGAAATGGCATTATTGTAATTTTCTACTAGGACCATACCATGGTCCCAAACTATATTGGATCATGTTATCCGGTGCCGGACTTAGTATTTCAATCACATGTTCATCACAGTGGAGGATAATTTGGTCCGCACCTCTTTTGAACCTCCATATGCTCCTTATTCAATTTTATTAAAATTACTAAAATAACCTTTTTTAAAAAATTTCCTTCTTTCTACCAGCCACCAACCACCACTGCTTCCTTCGATCAATGATTCAGTGCCACCGCCACCATCTCCCTTTGGTTGTGATTTGGATTGAGAGAACACATAAGACACAAATCCATTTTTATTGGTTGAATTAATTCCTTGGGATTTTGAGACTTGGGCCTGAGTGAGCAGTGAAGGAGTTTAACACCACCACACACGCACTCTCTCTTAAAGAAAAATGAAAATGAGAATTCGTTGCACACTTAGGCTGAAATGCTGAAAAGGGCAATTGGTTGAGGATTTGTTAGTTGAGGACAAAGGAAGGGAACAATGCCGAGGCTTTTTTCTAGCTAATCGATTTTATGGTTTTAATTTTGCTCCCTTTTTCGCTATGGTATGTGCTTGATGCAGACAAGGAAAATTACAACAACACTTGTTCATGTTTGTATTTTTTTTTTTAGGGGGCAAAAAACAGTTGCTTAATAATCCCAGAGAAAAATAACAATAACATTTGTTCCCGTAGCCAAGCTTGGTAAAAATAAGAATATTTTGACCAGAGAAAGAACAAGAAAGATAGAGGAGCAAAGGCATTGAAAAGCAAGAGAATGGAAGGATGGATGTGTCTTTGAACTAAGAATGGAGGAGAAACATGGACGGTGGGAGTGATAAATGGAAGAGTTGATGGGTTATTTGGTAATTTAAAATTTTTATATTTTATTCCAAATTTGTTATTTTATTTTATAATTTTAGGTAATAATTGTATCTTTAAATCTAGACCCTTTAAACAAAATCTAACGGCTATAAATGATGGACTATGTATTGCTCTAGAACTATCTCTGGACCAAATTATCAGCCACCATTCATTACTGGTGACGAATAATTTAGTCCCACATGTGTTTTGAAGCATTATATGGTTCATCATTTATAACCATTATATTTTATTTGAACGGTCTAAATTTTAAAATTAAACAATTATATAAAAGTACAGAATATAGTAATATTCTTTAAATTAGAAATAATAATTTTGAAATTACCATATTAACCTTATCTCAATACTCAATTTTCCTTTTAACCATTCACCTTTTTGCCTTTCATCTAACCTCACCACCGCCCATTCTGCCAACAAATCTTCCATCTTCTGTCCTACAGTTCAACACCTTCTCGGGGATGGATGGTTTTTCAGGCACAAGGATTGAAAGGGTTGGAGAAAATAAATGGTGGGACTCGATCTTAGTTCCTATACAAGAAGGTGAAGACGAAGACCCTCGGTGATAATAGTTGGCTTGAACATCATTTCCTTTTACGATCTCTAAATTGAAGTGAGCCCAAAAAGACTTTAGAGATTAATTGATAGTCAAAGTAGTGAGTGACACTAGTATGTATAAAAAAAATTGAAAAAAAGGTTGTGTTTATTTGCATTTCATTTTTTTTTTGTTCTCAGAAGATGTGGGTGACGGTGTGGCATACTATGTAGCAGATGGACACACGCGCCAAGTGGTAGCTACAGAGGGGTGTAGCAATTAGAGCGGTTGACGAGCATGTTGCTGTACATGGTTTTTGTGTTATGGCAATAGAGGGGAGCTATTGGAGTTTTTAGTTTTCAAGTAAAGGAAAGGACGATAAGGAAAAGCGCCTGTGGTTTAAACGAAGGTGGTGTGGCCAACGAAGGTGATGAGTGGTGGTGGCGAGAAAGATGTTGTGGTTTCAGGGAGAATGAAAGTGGTTGAAGAGGAAAATTAAACATTAAGATAAGGATAATTTAGTAATTTAAAAGCAAAATTAAAGGGACCATCAAATGTGTCTCAAACATAGGAGGACCAAATTAACATCCACCTTCATTACTAGTTTACTTACTACTTGAATTTTTTAACTTTAAAATAAAGAATAAATAAGTTAAGGATTTATCTCATGATTAAGGTGTTCAAAATAGAAGCTTTAGCATTAAAAAGATAAGTTTCGAAGTTTTTAATTAAAGTATAAGACCTATTGAAAAATTTTAAATCTTATTTTTTTTCTAATGTTCTTAATTGGTGAAGGATATTTTAATATCATTAGATATTATTTAATGGATTACATTTGAAGATCAAATGATTTTATAAAATTATAAAACAAAATAATATTTTTAAATTGAAAATAATAATTTAAAAGTTACTAAATTAATATTCTCTCAATTCTTATTCTTTACTTACAAAATTAATCCTATTTTAACTTTTAATTTAATTTTTCTTCTAATGCCTTGTCTTCTTCCTACCTTTTCATCTCATCACTCTTCCACCATCTCCTATCTCCAATACATCCATTGCTTAGCAAAATGTGTACTACAGAACATCCACCATCATTATTAAAACCTAATGTTGCACAAAACTACAAAAAGAATGAATATCATCACCTCACCACTACCAGCATTGCTATTTGGGGCTAATGAGTTTTAACAAGAAATTCTTTTCTTTCTGAGGACAAAAATAAAAGAACCTAAGATAGAGCTCCTTGCAAACAAAGTGATCCAATCTCAAACACAAAACTTGTTATTCAAATTTCATTCATAGCCATGCATGCGAGTTTCATAACAAATTTTCAAGTTCTGTAATAAAACATGTCATGCGATATTGAAGCTCAACATATTTTTATTTTGTATTTTTTCAAAAAAAAAGACTTTAAGATTTCTCAAATTGGATCACTACCACCATAAGGGATGACGAAGGGGCTATTGAATATGTGAGACTGACCGAGGAAGAAAGCTAGGTTCTAGGGCTTTGTGTTAGGTTCTGCCAAAAAAGGGGTGGTGGTGGAAAAGGGTAAATATGGGTTGTGTGCAACGCATGTCTAGAAGCTTGGATTTGACAGTGGTGATTGCAGGTAGGGGAAGGTAGTGGCGATGGTGGTGGCTGAGAAAAGATGGCCGAAGGAAAACAAGGTGAATGTTGAGGAAGGAAGTAAAAATTAAAAGACGATTAATTTAGTAGTTTTAAGATGAAAAAGTGAGGATCATGTAATGGTCCAACTCTTATGAGGATCGAATTATCCTTCACTTTCTTAATCAGTAGCTTTGGAACATTGGATAGAAAAACTCATTAGTTAATGATTTCAACCTAAATTATGATTGAGTTAACTAATAATGTAATGAATAAATCCCTAAAACAGTCCTAAAGGATTTTCAAATAAGACAAAATGGTCCATAAAGAATAAAAACAAAAAATTAGTTACCCATTTTGAAAAAAAAATTATGCATTAATAATATAAAATAATTTTATATTATCAATTAATAAAAATCCTACAACATGTCGTATCATAGTTAACAGTTATCATATTGGATACTTATGTAAAGTGATTTGAGGTTTTTTTTTAATTTTTATTAGTTAATAATGTAAAATTATTTTACACTGTGTATATAAATTAAGTTTAAAAAATAATTTTCATTAAATTATAAAATATTAATAAATATCTTCATAATCATAAAAAAAATGATAAATTTGAAATAAATATAAGATAAGGATATTTAAATTCAAATATATATATTTTGAAAATAATAAGTAAAATTAATATGTATAATTGAGACCATTTGTTTCATTATATCATTGTAATTATCGTTTAGTAGTTTGTAAATATTAGATTAGATATGCCGGAAGAAAATAGATTAGATAAGCTTGTTGACTAATTATAAAAGTATATTTTCTTTTTCTTTTTATACATTTATTTAGGACGAGCTAATAATAAGACTTATGAAACACTTAACCAAAAGTAGTTAGTTAGTTGGTTAATTAACCAAACTAGTTAGAATTCGATTACAACTATTGCATATATAATTAAGGTACCTATTGTGGTGTATTTTCACTCTCAAGTTTTAATGAATCATTTCACTTTAAAGATAAAAAAAAAAAAAAAGAATCATTTCACTTCTCTCTCTCTCTCTCTCTCTCTCTTAATATTGTTTTGTTCATAAAACAACTATTGTGAAACTTGCTAGAATTTTTGCATAAGAAATTGTCTAAATTGTACATAAGAAATAATTTAGTTTGTTTTATGAACGTACATTTGAGATAAACCTCTTTCTAATCGGTCTACATTGGCTGGTTAGGAAAATGCCGGGTTGGATAAGGGAAGGAGGAAATTAATCAAACAAACGAAATAACCCAAAAAGTCAAAGTTGTTAGAACGGATATAATCTCTAATTATTTATTTGATAAGTAATTTTTGAAAATAATATGTGTGTGTGTGAGAGAGAGATATATATAAAAGTCATACTTCTTGAGCATTCCAGTCCACTCACTAGCCACATCTTATTCCATCCTTGGACAAAATAGAATACAAAAAACTATACAGTGTTTTAATTAGAAAGACAACAAACAAATTGAATGATTAGGTTTATCGAAAGTCTCTTTCGACCTTTTTTTTTTAAAAAAAACTGAAATGATAAAAAATTTGTCACTTAAAACCCCACAATAATTTGTTATCTTGTTTTTCTTAGCGAAGCAATGCTACGAAAATTTTAGTGAAGGAGGTTGGCGGGTTATAAGCTGGGCCTCATGGAAAGAGGGCCACCATGGACCCATCATTTATAACCATTAGATTAGTATTAAATTTAAGGTTGTGTCAGCCTGAAGGACCTACTACTTGTTAAACTAGTATAAGTGAAATAGTCATGAAATTTCAAAGCTATTGTTTACAACCCCACGCCTATTGTTTTTGGAGTTGCAATTAATTAGGGTGGATTTTACGATGGACCTTATATGTTTAGGTGTATTACGGACCATTTATTTATTGACTATTGGATCTAATTATCCAATAAAAATAATATTCATTTAATAGCTAATAATAGGAGATCTATAGTGAATATAAACATATGAGATCCACTTTATAATTTGTCAACTAGTTACTGTCATTTTTTGTTTTGTGCTTTTTTTTTTAGCTTCCACAGTGATAAGCTTGAATATAACAAGGTCAAGGTAGCAAGTGCCGAGTACTATGAAGATAGAGCAAAACCATGATTGCATAATTAGACCGGAAGAACTTGACCAAAAGAAAAGAAAAAAAATAGTCATAAGTCCCCATTTGCCTACCTCAAGATACATTGAGTGACAAATTATTTAGTAACATATTTCAATAATTGTAATTTTCGTTGTTGCATTTGAAATGAATAGAATTCAATATACTCTTTCAATATTTGTAGCAATGGTTCTTCATTTAACTTGATAAAAACCACACTTATTTTTTGACAAAAGTAGTAGTTTAGAGGTTATTCAAGGCCAGATGCCAGCTAGATGTCATGTCTATCTGAGAGTCTAGGTTTCTTGCTTTTTCTTTTGTTTGTTTTTCATTCTATACCAAAAAAAAAAAAAAAGCTTCGAGTTCGTCTTCTATATTTTTGTTTGAACTAGTTGGCCACACCCCTTAGGGAAGAATTAGAACAAGCACTGGATTTGGTCCATAAGCTCACTGTTGGTGGACAATACTCTCGAAAGACATGAAACAACTTCAGGTGCATTGAAGCTCCCCATGATAAATAACAATATAATGTTGGCCATTAGTTTAACTTTTATCATAAATAACACATTCTTAGCAATCAAGTATGGCTTTGAAGATGGCTGATAATTTGGTCCGCTTCTCTTCTAGACCTTCACATGCTCCTCATTTAATTTTAGTGAAATTACTTAAACAACCTTGTTTTAATTATTTCTTCAACAACCATTAACCCTCTTTTCCTTCTTCTATGTTTCCTAAGTCACCATTATTGCCTCCAACAACAGCACCACTATTGCTACCCCAAAAAGGTAGCCGCCTCCGCACTTGCTGGTGCAACCACCCCTACCAGCGTCCCCTTTTTTCACAGATCGAAGATTCTCGTAAAGGGAGTGATATGGTTTACATGCCCTTGATCTTCAATATTGAGAAGCTTTGCCACAATGTTAGAATCGCTTTTCAGTAAGAGCTTCTTATAGCTTGAGTCGAAGGCTAGCTAAAGAACCAAGAAGGCAAGAACACCCACCCCCCTCCACAACACTGCCACAAAAGTCTTACACTACCCAATAAATTCACTTCCTTCACTTGCCCTAGAATGAGTCATAGCTAGTGTTTGAGCAAAGCTGCTAAGAGATTGAACATAATCCAATTCTTAAGATCGAGAGTGAAGAAAATGGTTGAGGTTGTAAGATTTAACAATCTTGTTCAAATATGAGCCACGTACCTTTGGGCAGTCTCCCACCAAAATTAAAAAAAAAAAGGGAAAAAGTAATGGAAAAAATTGTTGTTTGAAGAGGTTGATGTTAAAAATTAAAACAGGAAGAGTAATTTCTTATGGATTGATGATTTTAAATTGATATAGTCTTGGATTATTGTCCGTTTTTATTCTAATTGTATTGTCAATGGTGCAAGGAACATGAAGATGAGATCCACGTGTAGGGCGAGGGGTGAATATGGATGGAAGAAAGATTGAAATGTAAGAAAATGTTAGTTTTGCAATTTGAGAAGTTATTATTTTATTTTCTAATTTTATATTTTTTATATAATTATTATTACTTTAGATATGGAGCACCCAAAAAAGATCTAATAGTACTAAATGATGGGTCATGTAAAGGTCCAAGACTAATGCTGGACCAAAGGTGGAGGATAATTTGGTCCCTACTACTTTTGGACCATCTAATGGTGGGCTCTTTTTAACCGCTAGATTAAGGTTCATTAAAATCACGTGGCTGAGATTCCTCCCGTGTTGATTTGTTTTGGTTTTGCTATTTGACCCCGTTATCATCATTTAATTTTGCAGAAAAGTCCCGTTGGCAATTGCAGAAGTCTTTTTCGAATGGAGCAGAGGATATGATTGGCAGCGGATGACTAAGAAACTCTAACCATTATTTGAAGAAGCGATTGAACATGTTGTGGTTTACGGCTTCCCCTATGGCCAACCTCAACAATGATGTAACTGGCGTTCTTTGATGGCTACCTCAGTCCTTGCCATCTCTGACATTGAGGTAGACGATAATGTAAGTGGAGGACCGGTTCGCAATAGCAGGTGGCAATGACAATGTAGTGGTGAAAAGGGATAGCAGAGTAGAAGAAACTTCTTTTTCTTGTAGAACTATCGAAATCTTCTAATTTGGGTGAGTTGAGGACGGAGGCGGCGTGCTAGATGTAACATCCCTTGTTGCTTTATGGATTGACGACTGTCCTCACAAACCAACACGAGTCTTTTCAGCATGCTATGTCCTCACTCACATGCTTCCTAGGAAAACTTCCCAGGAGGTCACCCATCCCAAAATTACCCCAGGTCAAGCACGCTTAACTGTGGAGTTCTTTCAGTTTGGGCTACCGAAAAGAAGATGCATCTTGTTGGTATAGGTAGTACAAATCAATTCATATAAGCGCTCCTCAACTGTATAGTCTCTACCTATACAGTCTTAGGATCCCTCTCATTTGGGTGTGTAATCGGTTCATTCATGTACCCCTCCGCTTAGAGAACCTTGCAAGGAGCCGCTCCTTGTCCGTGCCCTCTTTTGCACCGGTGATTACTCCTCATCCTCGTCCCCGGGCGTTACATGCCCAGACTTTACTTTGGTTCCTCCCGAACTACACCGTCTTTGGGAGAGGTGCAGGCTCGATACCATTGTAACATCTTCTTGCTTTATGGATTGATTTGTCCCCACAAACCAACACGGGTCTTTTCAGCATACTTTGTCCTCACTCACACGCTTCCTAGGAAAACTTCCCAGGAGGTCACCTATCCCAAAATTACCCCAGGTCAAGCACGTTTAACTGTGGAGTTCTTTCAGTTTGGGCTACCGAAAGCAAGATGCGTGTTGGTGAGGACAAAGCATGCTGAAAAGACCCGTGTTGGTTTGTGGGGACAGTCGTCAATCCATAAAGCAACAGGGGATGTTACACTAGACATAAGACAAAAGGGACATAAAATATAATATATGATGTTGTGGCTGCAAAAAATAGGGGTGTAATTTTAGGGACGTCACTTTTCTTTTCTTGACACTTCTATGTATATTCTTACTTCAGTAACCCTTAATACTTGGTTAATAATAACATGTGTGCCTCATTATGTGTGTACATTGAATAGAAAACATGAAAGAGAACGCAAGGTATGGATTAAAAGTAGAAAGGAATAGCGTTATAGTGGGTGAGAATTGAAAAATAAAAATTGTGCGTAGTGGAATAAAAGCAAGCGTTGCATTGAGTTGGATGTTTACTGAATTTCATGTACATATCTATATGAAAATTTTGTGCTCTATGCCATCTTAGTTTCAAGGCCTAATTGAACACCAATAAAGGTTATTCACTTTGTGTATACTCTTATTACATTATTGATAGGGCAGTGGTATTGGCCGGCCAATGACAGGGTGAGGCTGTGCTTGTGGCGGCCAATGGATGAGGTGGTATTAGTGGAGGCAGTACAGTAAAAAGGGTTTCTTCACAAATTGGGTTATTAGAAGAATAAATTAAATAAATAATAGGGTATGATGGGAGGGATTGAGTGAAAAGAATAAAAGGATCAAATAGAAATTTTTTTTTAAATTGAAATTAGTGTAAGAGAGGATAAATTTATAATTTTTTTCTTGGACCATGTAATGTACTAGAAGTAAAGGGGACTAAATTATCATCCACCTAGACGAAATTATCCGGCACTGGCTTTGAATATCAAACTTCCGTCTTCGATGACCTAGTTTTGCTAGGCCGAGAAAGGAAGATATGTTGGGTCGCAAATCGTATTTAGAAGCTTGTGAGGTTGAAAGAAAAACTAGCAAAGGTTGAATTGTCAATTAGTCAAACCGGCTCTAGCAGGTTAAAAATAGAAGGTCCATGGTGGGCCTCTGAACAGGAGCCCCATGGCAAGACTCGCCCAATCGCACAAGTCATTTTTAAAATCCAAAGTGATAGAAAGGCCCATGCAATGCCGAAGTCTTTATCAAGTATCCACCTACTCCCTTGTCTCTGTTTGGCAAAGAAAATAAATGGAGAGAAAGAAAATGAGGTAAAAGATATTAAAAGAAAAGAAGCTGAGAGGAATTTTGTTTTTCATGAGTTTGTTTGGATAAAAGGAAAATTAAATAAAGGAAAGAAAATAGAAGAAATAGTTTATTTTGTTTGTTTGTGTGGCAAATTAAGAAGAAAAATATAATAATACCAAATAACAAATTTACCCTTATATTATTTTAAGAGAATATTTCAACCAAAACATGTAGTCATGTAAAAAATTAATGGAAATACAAAAATTGATGCAAATATTTCATAAATTATTCTTAAGTATAACGTAAATTACAAATATAACAAGCATTGGTCTTCTATATTTGTATAAAAGCATTCACGTCTACATTTTTAGTTTACATTTAATAACTATATGAATAAATATAAACTAGAAACAGAAAACTTATTTAAAATATAAACATTATTTAAGGTTTGAGAGACTACGACAATCTTGGTTTGCTTAGAAGAGATTCAATTATTGTGTTATTTGGTGATTACTACCTTACACATTGCCAGCTAATGCCTTGTGCTGTAGTCGCTAAGGTACAAGTCTATAAGAAGGTGGGTGTGATGCGTTGCATTTAACCACATTTTGTGAACGTGGTTAAATGAATCGATTAGGTTGCTAAATACCAAAAACTCTTTGCCCTATCTAAATTTCACTCCTCCACTTCCACTATCACTCCCCCACCTCCATTGCACCCTCCGATGACAACCACCCGTGCCACCACACCATTCCCTCCCTCCTCTGCCATCACCACCCCATTATCTGAAAACCCAAATCCCAAACAAAGGGAACATGGCCTGGGCTTTGGGCTATTGACCTGATTCAGTAACAATATCAAGATAGATAGAGAAAGAGGGGATGGAAGAGTCTTGCCAATGGATGCATGCACAGGGCCTCCGCGGCCGTAGTTGCCGCTGCCATTCTTGCTGGCAAGGAGGACCTATGCCTACTAAGATGGCCGTCGCTGTGAACTCTCCACAAGAACTCTTTTCCCTTCACAACAAGCAATATCTATCTCCCCTGCTTTCACCACCCAAGTTTCTGAGCTCACGAGAAAACCCCACATCACAAAATCATAGAATATCATTGAAAAACCTGTGAGCTCCGATTCAATTCCCGCTCGCTCTCTCTTTCACACTAGATTTTGTGATTTCATTTAGCACACGACATATTGAGGGTAGCTCCAAAGTGAACACCTTTAGCATCCAATTCTGTTTTTAATTTTGATCGAATCAGCTCCCCATAACACAAGCCCCCAGGCTCCAAAAAAATTTGATCTTTCTTTTATTCTCTGACCAAATCTGAATCTGGGTAATTTGGTTCATTTTCATTCCAATAACTTTTTTTTCTTCTTCTTTCTTTGACACAGACCCTTGTCCTAAAAAGGGCTCATTTTTTGAGCTTTGAAATAGCAAGCGGAGAGCGTTATACACTTATTGGTGAACAATTGGTGATGGATGAAGCCAAAAACATTGGCAAACTCAGCAATAAGGGTGTGGACAAATTAAAGCCAAGACTTGAAGGGTTTTCAAAGAATGGGGTGATGATGGCAGTGGTGGAGGAGGGAGGAGATGGTGCGGTGTCAAGGGTGGTTGTCATCAGAGGGTGCGGCAGAGGTGGGGAGTAACAATGGAAGTGGAAGAGTGAAACTGAGAGAGGGTGGAGAGTGTTTGGCGTTTAGCCACGTAATGTTGTTAAATGCAAGTAAATTATGAACACGTGTCAGGCCCATGTTCTTACACCTTGGCCACTACAGTACAAGGCATTGATTGACAACTACACGTGAGAATCCGCTTTGTTATTTAACAAACTAAAGATGATAGATTCTGATGGTAACAAGAGACAATATTGGAATGCACAAGATTTGTTCAAATTTTTCCTCTTCTGCCCAGTTGTGGGATTAAAAAAAAAAAAGTGGATCTACCCCTTAATTTTTAGGGTAAATTATATTCATGACTTGTGGAAATTTAACCGACTTCTACTTTAGTCATCCAAACTAAGTTAACTTCCCTTAAAATACCCTCACACTCTCCTCTTCTCTCTTCTCTCTCTCTTTCTCCCTCCCCTTCCACATCCCCAGCAATACCCATCATGCTTGGGACAACAACCTGCAAGTTTTCAAAGCTTAAAACTATTCATCACAGTTTAAAGGTGTATCCTTCCTTATAATTTTAGTCCTCACTCCTTCCTTCCAATTTCCTTCCCGCTAAACAAACCCTGTGACAAACGCGTATTTGGATAGACATTTGCTGGCAGCACTAGCCATTAGTCCAGATATATTTTAATGTAAAAATTCAGCGCCACAGATTAGACAAACAAAAAGATGAACCTGGTCAACATATTTTACGTCAATGATGGTAAATCAACCATGCACCACCACCGTTGCCATTTTCCAGCCAAACCTGCCACGTTTTCCTCTGTTTCCGCTGCCATCATCCGTAATTACAAATGTACTTACCTGTAAGTAGGTAAGGATGCAAGTAGCTCTAACATCCGTATAAGTGAGGGGGTGGGAATGCTGCAAAGACATTTCAAACGCTATTTCAGTCAGTGAATGAAAGAGGCATAGAGTGGTAGAGAATAGCATGTAATAAGGTTATCATACCTGGGGGCGTTAAGCCCCTTATATAGTGTGAGGTGATCCCGTGGTAGATCTGCTATGATCTTCCTTAAATATAGGAGATATACCTGTGATTTAGTTAGTACTAAAGATAATAATCAAATATGATAAGATAATAATAGTATATTATGAGATATATAAAGATCATGTATGGAGAATCTGTGGGAGATACTATGCCATGTGAGTTAGTTGTGAAACCCTTCAAGAGAGTTCTCTAATATTGGGCCGAGGTCTGGGGCCCATATTTCTAATCCAGTACAACAATATACTAAAATGTAACTTGTATAATAATAATTATTATTATTTTGGAAAAAAAGAAGAGGTTAGAAAAATGTGGATTTTCAACCATTCTTGACAAATAAAATGCGAATAAAAGTGTTTATGAGAAAAGTAATTTTAACATAAAGTGACATTTAAAAATATTTATAAATTTTATTAACAATTAGTATATGTTGAAAATATTCAAAAAATATATATTTTTGACATGTACTAACTATTAATAAAAATTTATGAATATTTTTAACTATCATCTTATGTCAAAATTAATTTTTTTAATAATACTTTTATTAATACTTTAATTCCATTAAAAATACTATTTTTTATGCAAACTTCGTTGAAAAAAAGTACTAAACAAACAAATGGATGGAAAGGTGGAAAGGTGGGTGTAATGTGGTCGTATATGTAATTTTCCACTCGCATTCTCATTGGTTGGTCAATCCACTTTCGGCAAGGTAGTTCCCATATGGCATATATCACCATTTCCCTTTCCCTATCAATATTCCCATGACATTTCGTTGGTCAAGTCAATCCATTATCAGTTAATGTGTAATGCATATTGTTAATCATTCAATGAAGAGGCCTATCATCGCAATACTCTGCTTGTAGTGCTGTTACTTACAGACTGTCATGGCAAATCATGAAGTTTCAACTTTTGAAACAAAAAGCAACTACGATGTTTTTCTAAGCTTTAGGGGTGAAGACACGCGCTTCGCATTCACTGGTTATCTTTACGATGCTTTGTGCCGCAAGGGAATCAACACCTTCATGGATGATGAGAATCTCAGGATAGGAGAATCAAGTCGACCTCAGCTCCTTAAAGCCATTGAAGAATCCAAGATTTCAATCATTGTTTTGTCTGAAAACTACGCAGCTTCCACGTGGTGTCTTGATGAACTTGTGAAGATCCTCGAGTGTCAGAAGGAAAAGAACCAACTCGTGTTTCCAATATTCTACAAAGTAGAGCCCTCAGATGTACGGCATCAGAGGAATAGTTATGAAAAAGCCATGGCTGCTCATGCAAATAAGTTTGGTTATAACTCTGAGAATGTGCAAAAGTGGAGATCAGCCTTGTTTCGCGTATCCAACATAACAGGGTATCATTTGAAAGAAGGGTAAGTAAATACTTAGATCGCATGATTTTTCTCAGGTTGCTCTTCGAGGGACAACATGTCCGGTACTACTTGGTTATTAATATTACTATATACCGCGTATCTAATACTCTGATAGTAGTTTTCTAACGATGTGACCAAATATCTTTAAGTTGATATCTTTTGTTAATTAATTTTCACTGTTTTGTATTCTGCTATTCTGAATCAATATCTCGTCTGATAGTGTGTACATGTGAAGTTAGTGCATGTTATTTTGTCCATTGTTGTTTTGAGGAAATAGATCCCCATTAATTTTGTGTAATCAACTTCGTGATTGGAAATCATTTGAGTACTGTATCCGCAGGTACGAATTTAAGTTTATTCAAGATATTGTTAACAAGGTCACAGCCAAAGTATCGCCTAAACAATTACCAATTGAGGAGCATGTTGGAGGACTACCGTTTCGAGTTGCAGAAGTGAAGTCACTTCTAGATATTGAGTCTGATAAGAGCACTTTCATGTTGGGGATTCTTGGAACTGGTGGAATTGGCAAAACGACACTTGCCAAAGCTTTGTATAATTCCATTTGCTACCAATTTGAAGGTGCTTGTTTTCTTTTCGATGTCAGGAAAACTTCAAGTCAAGACAAGGGCCAAGTACAACTGCAACAAATTCTCCTCTCAAATTCTAGAGGAAGGAAAATTTGAGTTGGGCAGTGTTGAAAAAGGAATATCTGTGGGGTTCAGCCGTTGGTTCCCACTATTGAAAATTTGAAACCATAACGTGGAGAGAAGGAATTTTTCCACGCGTGAATAGTGATTTACTATTCACGAGTGGAAAAATTTACTATACATGCGTGGAAAAATTCCTTCTCTCCACGTTATGGTTTCAAATTTTCAATAGTGGGAACCAACGGCTAATTCTCCCCTCCGCCGATGGGGAAATAACACGGGAACAATTATCTGGGATCCATATGATCAACTTCGGCCTGAAAGTTGAAACCTTATCTCGTACTACAACTTCGTCATCATATCGAAGGGTTTTCATCGATGTGAATCTTTTTTCAGCTCAAATTGCTTTTCTTCTGTTGCTTGACACAACCAATGATACACGACATCAATGTGCTTCATCGCTTGAGTGATACATAGCATTCTTGCTCAAATCCAAAGCACTTTGGTATGTAATGGATAACGAGACCTACTGCTTCATTCCCAATTGTTCAGGAATCTTTTCAACCAAAGCATTTCTTTTCCGGCAGTCATAGCAACATATTCTACTTGATTAGTGGACAAACAACACACTTCTGGTTTTATTGCCAACACTGCAGCTCCACACAAAAAGTAAACACAAATCAGGAAGTAGATTTTCTACTATCAGGATCACACCGCCATATCGACATCTGCATAGCCTTCAGCTGGTTACGGTCCTCCAAAGCTCAAGCACATTCTTGAACTACCTTTCGGATATCTTAAGATCCACTTCACAGCTTCCCAATGGTCTTTACTGGATTGGAAAGAAACACGCTAACAACTCCAACCGCATGGCGATATCTTTGATGCAGGACCATAGCATACATCAAACTCCCAAGCTGCGAGGAGGTAAGGAATATCAGCCATAGCCTCCTTTTCTTCTTCAGTCGTGGGACAACTCTTTTTGCTGAGTTTGAAATGATTGGCCAATGGTGTGCTAACTGCTTTAGCATTCTTCATATTGAATCTGCCTAGAACCTGCTCCACATATCTTTCTTGTGACAACCAAAGCTTTCTAGCCATCGGTCTACTTAAAATCTGCATGCCCAGAATTTTCTTTGCAGGGCCTAGGTCCTTCATATCAAAGGACTTTGATAGCTCCTTTTTCAAATCACCAATCATCTTTGCTTCCTGTCCTACTATCAACATATCATCTACATACAACAGAAGAATGATAAACTTATCACCTGGAAACGTTTTCACATATACACAGTGATCTGCATCCGTCTTGGTATATCCATGACCCACCATGAATGAGTCAAACTTCTTGTACCATTGTCTTGGAGCTTGCTTTAATCCATACAAGCTCTTCTTCAATCTGCAAACCATGTTCTCCTTTCCAGCCTCCTCAAAACCTTCTGGTTGATCCATGTAGATTTCTTCCTCCAAATCACCATGGAGAAGCCTTGATCTTCACATCCTAGCCTCAAGCTCCAAATCCAAGCTAGCCGTCAATCAGTATAACTCTAATAGAACTCATTTTGACAAGCTGGAGAGAAAATCTCATCAAAATCTATCCTAAGCTTTTGACTAAAGCCTTTTACAACCAAGCGAGCCTTATACTTCACTAGCTTGTTGCCATCTTTCTTCAGCTTGAACACCCATTTGTTCTTCAAGGCTTTCTTGCCTTCAGGGAGTTCTACCAGCTCATAAGTATTGTTCTTATGCAAGGAATTCATCTCTTCTTGCATGGCTTTGATCCACTGAACTTTATCCTTATGAGTCTGAACTTCTTCAAAACTCTCTGGCTCCCCCTCATCAGTGAGAAGGATATACTCCGATCTGGGGTACTTCTTGGATGGTTGTGGCACTCTATTAGATCTTCTAAGCTGTGGTGTTTGAGTTTGCTCCCCCTGCTCAACACCTCCTCCATCTCCATCATCATCAATTGCTGACTCATCATCAACCCCATGATCTTGGACCTCTCCCCCTGCTGTGGCATTTTCTTTAGGAAGAGAGACTAGTGTAAAATCAACTTTATCACCAGTTTCATCAGTTTTCTTTGGAACAGCAGAATCCGACATAGTTTCTTGCTCATGAAACACTACGTCTCTGCTTCTAATAATCTTCTTCTTTTCCGGATCCCATAGCCTATAGCCTAATTCCTCATCTCCATATCCCATAAATATGCAAGGAATGGCTCTATCATCAAGCTTCTGTCTCTGTTCCTTACTTACGTGAGCAAAGGCTTTGCATCCAAACACCTTCAAATGAGAGTAACTAACATCATGTCCGGACCATACTCTCTCTGGAATGTCAAAGCCCAAAGGAACAGACGGAGATCTGATGTGTCGGGTATATGCCCGTTTGAGCAACTTCACCCGAGAATGGCAAACTGACTTAGCCATTCTCAACATACATCTGACTTTCTCCATAATGGTTCTGTTGATTCTTTCGGCCACACCATTATACTGTGGGGTGCCAGGAACTGTCTTCTCATGCCTGATGCCATGTTCAGAGCCATAGTTCTTGAATTCATAGGAAGTGTACTCTCCCCCATTGTCACTGCGAAGACACTTCAAAGGTTTCCCAATTTCTCTCTCCACCATGGCATGAAACCTCTTGAAGTATTGAAACACCTGGTCCTTCCACTTTAGGAAATACACCCATACTTTTCGTGAAGCATCATCAATAAACGTCACAAAATATCTGCTACCACCCAGAGTCTCCACCTCCATGGGACCGCATACATCAGAGTAAACCATATCCAAAATATTCTTCTTCAACTTCAACCTTTTGCTGAAAGATACTCTATGATGCTTGCCAAATAAACAATGATCACAAGGATTTAACTTTGTACCTTTGGCATAAGGAATAGAAGGATTTAGGCCAAAATCTGCAATCCTTTTCACTCATATGAGCCAGTCTTTTATGCCACAAATTTGGCGGCATCGTCTTCAAGCATTCAGGTCCTCCAATATGCTTAACTTGAGTCTTGTACAAAGTGTTGTACACTTCTCCTCTGGCAATCACCATCGAACCTCTGGAGAGCTTCCACTTGCCATCACCAAAGTTACTATGATATCCGGCTAGATCCAGAGCATGCACGACGGAGATCGATTCAGTGTAAATCACGGCACATGTCATGTACGTTCTTCAATGTCAGTGTACATCCTATATTTGTTTGAATGCACACATCACCAATCCCCACAATGTCAGAATTACTTTTATTACCCATATTCACTTTGCCAAAGTCTCCTTCTTTGTACAAAGTAAAAAATTTCTTGTTAGGAGTGGCATGATCTGGCTTGAGTCAACGACCCATTCAACACATGAATCTGCAACATGACATTCTTCATCTACAAAGAAAGCACCACCACTTTCCATTTATCCACGGGGGTTGTAGTATTTTCATCATCAGCTGCGTCCTGACTTCTCCAATTTTTATTGCCTCTATTCTTCCAAGCCTTACAATTCCTTTTGATATGTCCTTCTTCGCCACAGTGGTAACATTTAAACCTTCTTCTTGACTGGGACTGCGATCGATCCTTTGGTTTTTACGGGCCAGCCCTCGTTCTTGCTTCTCCCCTGTTCTCTTGTGACAGGGCGAAATTATCAATTCCCACTAAGTCTTTTCTTCTAGTTTCTTCATTGAACATACTATCTTTGACTTGGACTAAAGCAGGTTTTCCACTTGACGAGTTGTAGTGATCCCACCAAGGTCTCCCAGCTATCCGGCAAAGAACTCAAAAGTAATAGTGCCTGTAACTCATCATCCAGCACTATCTGCATGGTGCTTAACTGATTCACCATATTTTGGAAGTCACTCAAGTGCTGTGTAGACCTTCCATCTGCGTACTTGAGATTTACCCGACTTTCTAATTGCGAAAGCTTTATTACGTGCAATCTTTCTCTCATAGAGATCTTCTAACTTCTTCCCACAGTATGTGCATTCATCTCTATGGCCACATGGTGGAATCTGTGATATCACCTGCCTAATTAACCCAATGGCCTTTGGGTGCATCTTTTTCCAATTTTCTTGAGACATACGCTTGTGCATCTCCCTTCTCTACAGGATCATATAAATCCTTATAGAAAAGTATATCCTCCATCTTTGGCTTCCAGATGGAGTAATGTTGCTCTTGTTAGCTTGATCATGGTACCCATATTCTCTTCCATTTTAATTTACAGCACAATCCTGAGCTCTATCCTTCGACACCAAGTGGCTCTTCAAGTACCGAGGGAGAAATTCTTTTCGATGTGGAAGATCAGTTAAACGCAACCAGAGCATACTAGAATAAATCCCCTTGTACCAAAGCTACGATACCACTTGTTGGGCTCAGAGGCGATTCATGATGTAATTAAATGTTGCCAATGTGTGGCAATGAGTACCAAAACTAAATATGATAGAATTAGATCTACCAATCGGCACAGCGCAGCGAAAATATGAATCAGGATGAATAGTAAAACTATTCACGTGGGGCCCGCTATTTACTATTCCCGAATAGTACTATTCACATCAGTATCAAGAAATTTGCACACCGAATATTTAACGTGGAAACCCCCAAATACCGGAGGAAAAACCACGGGACAAACCACGGGACAAACTCCGAAAAATATTCCACTATATTCAGGATAATTACAAAATATCCTTTCCACACTCTCCAACCCAAGAGGTAAATATAGTGTATCGGTGAGAACTCTCCTATTCAAATACTACATTTTTGCAGTACCAAAGAGTAATAGAGATGATACAAAAATATGTTTAAGTATATCACACCCTACACTCTCAAGGATTTACTCACACTCTCTATTTTTCTCTCTATACGACTTGTGTTCTTATTGCTCGATGCATCTTCATTTGCTTAGCATACCTCTATTTATAGAAAGGCTCTGTATGAGTGAGCATGTCTGCGTTACTGCGACACCTAACACAAGTGCACAGTAAATTTCACTGTTCACTTGTTGAAAAAACTCTCCTTAGTATCGAACTCTTCACGCGTGAATAGTGATTTACTATTCATGCGTGGAAAAATTCCTTCTCTCCACTTTATGGTTTCAAATTTTCAATAGTGGGAACCAACGGCTGGACCCCACAATATCTACAATAAAAGATAGACTTCGCACAAAAAGACTTCTTATTGTTCTTGATGATGTTGACAAAATAGAACAATTGAAAGCATTGGCAGGAGGGTGTGATTGGTTTGGTTATGGAAGCAGGATTATTATAACAACGAGAGACAAGCATTTGTTAGTTATTCATCAAATCAAAGAGGTTTATGAAATGGAGGTGCTAAATGACCGTGAATCTCTTGAGCTCTTTTGTCAAAATTCCTTCAAAACAAGTAATCCTATTACTAATTATGAAGACCTCTCCAATCAAGCAATATGTTATGCCAAAGGCCTTCCTTTAGCTTTAAAGGTTATAGGCTCTAATTTAATTGATAAAGATTTGAAAGAGTGGAAGTCTGCATTGGCCAAATATGAGAAAAATCCTCCTGCAAATATTCAAAGTGTTCTTCGAATAAGCTATGATAGTCTGGAAAGTAATGAAAAAAATATTTTCCTTGACATAGCATGTTTCTTCAATGGGTAGAGATTGGAATATGTAAAAGGAATACTAGATGGGTGTGACTTCTATGCTGAAGATGGTATTAGAATATTAATTGATAAATCTCTCATAACTGTTGAGGATGGTTACTTGAGAATGCATGACCTAATACAAGACATGGGTAGAGAGATTGTTAAGCAAGAGTCACCAAAAGAAGTAGGTGAACGGAGCAGATTATACTTTTATGAAGATGTTCTTGAAGTACTCAATGAAAATACAGTAAGAACATTACCAAATTTCCCTCTTCTTTTTTCCTTTGTTTTTTAAATGACAAGTGCTAAGGTTATCTACTTATAACATGCAAACTTTCCAATCTTGTCTCCATCAGGCAGTAGCACAATCTTCATAACTTTTGACTACCCCTCCCCCTCTTCATGTTCGACTTAAAACTTGGAATACCTAATTAATGTCTCATACTTTTGTTGAAGGGGAGTAACAAAATTGAAGGAATAAAGCTTACTTGCAGTGAAGAAGTTAATTGCCTTAATACTGTCTTTGAGAAGATGAAGAAGCTTAGAATTCTCATTGTCCAAAACACAAAATTTTCATCTGGTCCTAGTTATCTACCGAATGAATTAAGGCTGCTTCATTGGAAGGGGTACCCTTCAAAGTATTTTCCAGCAGGCTTTTATCCTAAGAAAATCGCTGCGTTGATTTTATGTTCTAGTCCAATTGTATTGGAAAAGCCATTTCAGGTATAATTGCTTGTAGTTTGATATTATGCTAGTTACTTGCATTTAAAATTTAACAAAATTTACATATATTCTTACTTTTATTGTTTTTTTTTTGGGGTAGAAATTTGATCAGTTGACCTACATGAATTTCTCTGATTGTCAATCCATCACTCAATTTCCTGATGTGCCGGGCGCCAAAAATTTAAGTAAATTGATACTTAATGGCTGCAAGAAACTGGCAAAGGTTGATGGATCAGTTGGATTTCTCCCTAATCTTATTTACTTAAGTGTTTCGGAATGCACTCAGCTAAAAAGTTTTCTGCCGAGAATTTGTTTGCCATCTCTCGAATACCTTTCCTTTGACTCATGCAAAAAACTTGCATGCTTTCCAGATGTGGAGGGAAAGATGGATAAGCCATTAAAGATTTCTATGAAACATACTGCTATCAAGGAGCTTCCTCATTCCTTCGCTGATCTTGGTGGACTTGGATATTTAGATATGACAAGTTGTAAGGGACTCCAATGTCTACCAAGTATCTTATTTCTTTTGACAAAGGTTGTCACGTTGAAAATTGGAGGATGTTGTCAACTTCGAGAATCATTAACAAGATTCAAAGGAAGCCTTTCAATAGCAGAATGCTGGCCAAATCTAGAGACTTTGCATTTCAGCAATGCATGTCTATCAGATGAACATGTCCAAGTAATTATGCAGAGTTTTCCAAACTTAAAAGACTTAAATGTGGCTTCAAATTTTTTTGTATCATTCCCACCATGCATTGAAGAGTTCATTTGCCTGACAAGTCTTGATGTGAGTTATTGTCTGAATCTTAAAGAAATTCCAGAACTGCCACCTAGCGTTCAGAAAGTAGATGCAAGACACTGTTATTCCTTAACTGCTGACACAATAGGAATGCTATGGTCACAGGTTCGCTGTTACCTCTCACTTCACTCATTTCATTTCATTTTATCAAAATAAAATTGCAGATAAAAGACGAATGAAGTTTTCAATAAGCAACTTTTTGTTTAATATCTTCCTTGATGGGACAGGTGCTTAAGGAGAAAAATAGATTAGAAGTTGTGATGCCCCATACAGAGATTCCGGAATGGTGGGACTATAGAGACCAAGGTGGGATCCCCACTTTTTGGGCCTGTGGCAAATTCCCTGTTGTGGCTTTGGTATTTGTGTTTGGCAAGATGAAGTACCAAGCTGTTCGTCTGCACTTGTACATTGACGGTGAGCATGTAATATTCCACCATCAGCAGTTGCACAATTTCACTGTTGCAGAACATCATGTTCTGTTGTGTGACCTGCGAGTGTTATTCAGCAATGAGGAATGGGAGAGGCTTGACGCACGTGTTGGGCATGACAATGGATGGAGGAGCGTGCAGGTGAATTGTGAAGCTGACATGATCGTAAGACACTGGGGAGTTTATGTGAACCAGCAAAAAACAAGCGTGGATGGCATCCAATTCAAATGTCCATATCCCGATTATTCCTCAGAGGGACACATGTTTTTGATGGCTACGAATGCCACAACGGGACCAATAGATGAGGAGGACGAAGGTCCAAGGGATGAGGAGAAGGAAGAAGAAGAAGAAAGTGAAACAACTTTAAGCCAGGAGGAAGATTATTTACTATTCATGCGGCGAGTGAGAAGGATTTTTCCCCCTCACAGTAGAGATGGCCTAACTGCTAGAGCTTTTTCAAAAATGGTGCGTCTAGATACCTACGAAAAAGCAAATTGTTTGATAAAGGAAACAGCTACGTCGTGCTTAATTGTGGCCTTCTTTGTTTTATGTGTTGCCAGCGATGTGGCCACCCTCCAAAGTGGGTGTGAAAATAGGATCCATGACTGTTATCATCCTCTTGTGCTTCTCTTTTTCACTGATTTTTCCTTGGCACTCATTATTTCTATGGCATACCTGAGCTTATTGCCTTCAATGTTGATGTTCATGTCAGTCCTAACTTATCCACCTGAGTTGCCGGATTTCCATAATAATATCCCTAGAAAACTCAAGCTGGGATTTGTGTTTCTGTTTCTCTCATCGGTATGCACAATGCTAGCATTGAGTTCAACCATTTTGCTCACCATTCGGTTTGAGAAAAGGGAATACTCTTACATTCTGTTTTACGGTGCCGGCTTCTTTCCTGTGGTCATAATATTTCTGTTGATGCAATTCCTATTTTATAAGGAGGTTCGGAGACTAGTTAAGCGGCAGCAATTCCTGGCGCTTAAACAGCTGGCCCCAACTACATTGATCAAGGATTTCATTCAGTTGAGGAAGAGGAACTTTCCCAAGCGTAAGCCTATCACCAAAGAACAGTACCTGGACTTGGCGTTGATGTTATTCTCGTGTCTAATCTTCATTTGCATGCATAAATTTGAGGCAGGCGTTGAGTTCGGCAAGTGCAGGTATTTGTTAGGCGCGTGCCAGAAAAATGAGACAGGATATACAGTTTTCACTCTATGTCAGTATGTCCTCAATCTTATGTAATTTACGCTTTAGTCCTTGAAGTTAAAAAATCTATAACATAATTTTTTTTAATCTTTTTTTTAACATGTATTTTAATCATTTGGTTAAATTTTTTATCCTATGAACTTTGAGTATGAGCCCTTTAGTCTCTATTATTAAATTAAACAAAAGTAAGGTTTTATCTCTTTTTTTTTTTTCAACATGTACTAGTTTTATTATCAATATATAAAAATTTAACAAATGAACTAAAGTGTAGATTCAACAACTTTTAAGAATTATATTGCACATCTTTTTTAATTTAGGAATTAAAATGCATATGACATTTGATTGAGAGAGATAAGTGGAGTTTTAGACACAAAAACAAGTGAATAAATAAGGAAAGGATGGTAGAGGAAAGAGGACGTCACTGCTTGGTATTGATATGGCTTTAAAAAGAAAATTGCTCTAAACAAATATAATATCATTTGGTAAAATTATATAAAAAATTTTTAATGAATAAAAATTACAATAATAATGTTTGGTAAATATGTTTTAAATACTTAAAATAATATTAATATACATACATACTAATGAAAGCAATTTCTATATTTATTGTTATCTATTAGAGTAAATTTTGAACCAGAAAAATAGAGTAACTTCAGATCAATCTTTTCAATCATAGAGAACAGAAGTTAGATTTGAAAATTAACACATGAGCTCATCCAAAGCTGAAGAACTTCAACTTTATGAGCATTCCAAATCCACCCATGGTTACATTGTCGTAGAGCGAGGCACGAGTGAGGAGAATGCAGCAGGGATCTCCCGAACTTCCCCCCCAATTTGTTCTTGTTCGTCAGTTATTCTCAGGTTCTTCTATATCCTCAATCAAAGGCGCTAAAAGTAATATATACGATTCTACATTTTCATACCATTTTTCATTTATTTCTCTTATCCAGTTTAACAAGTTCCCACTTTATAAGATGGCTCAAAGGCTCGATTTGTAGTGCAATTCTCACAATCCTTGCTCTGAGGAGATAATAATAATAGTACGTGGCATGTTCTGCAACAACCAAACACTGAAATGTTGATAGTGATAGAAGTGCTTGGATAGGGGTGGTATTGTAAATTTAAATATTATTGGGAAGAATAACAAATATTATAAATTTTAGCTATTTTTATCTTTACTATATGGAGCTAAACATCTTCTCATTGAGCCTACACATTACTCACTTTAGGACTGATATTAGGCAATGTTTTGCTGCTGTCCATCTTGCTGGAAAGTTCATCCAAGAAAGTCTATAGTACTATATGTAATTCATCAAATTCCTTGTGAATTGAATCATTCTACGAAGTACATCATTAAAAATACTCTGCTTGTAGTAGTAGTAGTGCTATTCCTATTGCTTAGATGGCGGATCCAGTTTCAACTTCTGAAAAAACCAAGGGTAGTAACAACTATGATGTTTTTCTTAGCTTTTGGGGTGAAGACACGCGTCACACCTTCACTGGTTTTCTCTACGATGCTTTGTGCCGCAAGCGGATGTACACCTTCATGAATGATGAGAATCTGAGGATAGGAGACGCAATTCGACCTCAGCTCCTTAAAGCAAGCGAAGAGTCAAAGGTTCCAATCATTGTTTTCTCCGAGAACTATGCATCTGCCATGTGGTGGTGTTTTGATGAGCTTGTCAAGATCCTCGAGTGCAAGAGGCAAAAAGACCAGGTCGTGTTGCCAATATTCTACAAAGTAGAGCCTTCAGATGTACGGCATCAGAGGAATAATTTTAAAAAGCCATGGCTGCTCATGAAAACAAGCTTGGTCACGATTATGAGAAGGTGCAAAAGTGGGGGTCAGCACTGTCTCGGGTATCCAACAAATCAGGACAACATTTGATGATTTGAAAGAAGGGTTAGTAAATAATACTAAGTATGCCCATGTATGTTTTCTCTATTTGCTCTTAAGAGTGACAAAATGTCTGGTACATGCTTGTTAATATAACTAGATGCAACGCTCTTAAAGATCTGTAGAAATGCCAATTTTTTGTTACCATAGTAGATCTGAGGTACAATTTAGATTTTCGGAAATGTCAAAGTGTGCAATTTCTTAGTCATTTAAGAGCAAATGTCCAAAAAAATATCTGAGCAAACTCACCTTAGCTACAACATGTCATTAATGCTATGACCAAATATCTATTTGTCGTTCTCCTTTGTTCATTAAGTGTCACTATTTTCTACTTCTGTTGCTCAAAATAGATATCTGGGATGATAATATGCACTTTTACAGGTTAGTGCAGTTTGCATAGTAAACTTTATTATTTGAATACCGTTTGTATGCTGCATCTGCAGGTATGAATTCAAGTTTATTCAAGATATTGTTAGCAAGGCCACCAAAAGAGTATCTCCTAAACAACTACATATTGAGGAGGACGTAGTTGGCCTGCAGTTTAGGGTTGCAGAACTGAAGTCACTTCTAGATATTGAGTCTAACAACAGCGCTTTCATGTTGGGGATTGTTGGAACTGGTGGAATTGGCAAAACGACACTTGCCAAACTTTGGTATGACTCCATTTGCAACCAGTTTGGCGGTGCTTGTTTTCTTTTCAATGTCAGAAGATCGTCAAATCAAGACATGGGCAAAGTACGCCTACAACAAATGCTATTGTCAGAAATGCTTTGAGGAGGGAAAGATTGAGTTGGGCAGTGTTGACAAAGGAAAATCTACAATAAATGACAGACTTGGCACAAAAAGAGTTCTTATAATTCTCGATAATGTTGATCGAATAGAGCAGTTAAAAGAATTGGCTGGAGGATGCAATTGGTTTGGTTATGGGAGTAGGATTATTATAATGACAAGGGATAAATATTTGCTAGTAGCTCATAAAGTTAAGAAGATTTATGAATGGAGATGTTAAATAAACATTAATCTCTTAAGCTCTTTTGCCAAAATACCTTCTTGACAGGCCAACCGGCTACAAACTATGAAGAATTGTGCAATCAAGCAATACGTTATGCCAAAGGCCTTCCATTAGCTTTAAAAGTTATAGCCTCCAATTTGATTGAGAAAGATTTGGATGAGTAGAAGTCTAGATTGGACAAATATGAGAAGAATCCTCATAGAGATATTCAAAGTATTCTTAGAATAAGATACATTGGAAAGCAATGAAAATGATATTTTCCTTGACATTGCATGCTTCTTCAATGGGTAGAGATTAGAATATGTTAAAAGAATACTTGATGGGTGTGAGTTCTTTGCAAAAGATGGCGTTAGAATACTAGTCTATAAATCTCTTTTAACGGTTGAATATGGTTATTTGAGGATACATGACCTAATACAAAACATGGAGAGAGAGGTTGTAAAGCAGGAGGCACCAAAAGACGGTGGAGAACGTATCGGACTATGGTTTTGTGTAGATGCTCTTGAGGTACTAACTGAAAATACAGTAAGAACATTGTCAACTTTATTTCTTTTAGTTTTCATTTTCTTAATGATGGTACAGAGGTTTTCTAGTTATATAATATGCAAACTATGCAATGCCCTCATCATTAAGCGTTAGCGCAATCTTAATAACATTTGATGTTTATTTTCCCCTCAAGTCTGCCTTAAAACTAACACATGTAAATATGTAATTAATCGCACATATACTCTTATTAAAGGGAAGGAGTAAAATTAAGTTGGGGCAGTGTTGAAAGAGGAATCTCTGCAATAAACGCAGACTTAGCACAAAAAGAGTTCTTATAGTTCTTCATGATGTTGATAAAATAGAACAATTAGAACAATTGGCTGGAGGATGTGATTGGTTTGGTTCTCGGAGCAGGATTATTATCACAACAAGGGATAAACATTTGTTAGTAGCTCATCAAGTAAAAAAGATTTATGAAATGGAAGTGCTAAATGACCGAGAATCACTTGAGCTCTTTTGTCAAACTGTCTTCAAAACTGATAGTCCTGCTTCACATTATGAAGACCTATCCATTCGAGCAATACGCTACACCAAAGGTCTTCCATTAGCTTTAAAAGTTATAGGTTCTAATTTGATTGATAAAGATTTGAAAGAGTGGAAGTCTGCATTGGACAAATATGAGAAGAATCCCCATCCGGATATTCAAAGTATTCTTAGAATAAGCTATGATTGTTTAGAGCGCAATGAAAAGGAAATTTTCCTTGATATTGCATGTTTTTTCATCGGGCAGAGATTGGAATATGTAAATAGAATACTAGATGGGTATGATTTCTACGCAGAAGATGGTATTAAAGTATTGGTTGACAAATCCCTCATAACTATTGAAGATGGTTACTTGAGGATGCATCACCGAATACAAGACATGGGTAGAGAGATTGAAATGCAGGAGGCACCAAAAGAAGCCGGTAAACGTAACAAATTATGGTTTGGTGGAGATGTTCTTAAAGTACTAACTGAAAATATGGTAAGAACATTGTCAACTTTCTTTATTTTTAATGATGGTGTGAAAGTTTTCTACTTATATGAGAAATGTTATTTTAACATCCACTACTTCATATTACGTGTAGACACCTAATCTATTACCCTTAAATCTTATGAGACTCCATTTTAACATTTTCTTTCTTATTCTCCACTCTTGGATATGAGTCGGTGTCTATGAATACCTAATTTTTAGGTGTCAAACCTACTTATAATATGTAAACTATTTGATCAATGCATCATTAGGCATTAGCAAGATCCTACTCCCTTTGTCCTCCAATAAGTGTCAATTTTCACTTGTAAGCACAAATTAAGGAAATAATTGGGAAATTTAAATATATTTTATAAAATTATCCTCATCATTTGATCCCTTCATTTACTCTCTGCCCTATTCATATTTGATAAGGACGTAAAGATAAAATGTAATTAATATTATCTAAATTTCTTAAAAGGATAAATAATTATAGAAAATAAAATTTTTAAAATGGACACTTATTAGACTTTTGATTTTTTTTTTTTTTTTGGGTCTCTAGCTTAGACTTGGTGCATAATTAATGTCACATACACTTTTGTTATAGGGAAGTAGCAAAGTTGAAGGAATAAAGGCTAATTGCCACGAAGAAGTTAACTGCATTATTGATAGTCTTTGAGAAAATGAAGAACCTCCGAATTCTCATTGTTCGAAATACAAGCTTTTCATCAGTGCCCATTTATATTCCAAATCAATTAAGGCTGCTTGATTGGAAGGGATACCCTTCAAAATCCTTCCCACCAGGTTTTTATCCCAAGAAAATTGTTGCCCTTAATTTACGATGTAGCCCTCTTGTATTGAAAAAGCCATTTCAGGTACAATAGTTTATCTTCTTTTTCTTATAAAAAATTACTCCCTCCATTTTTTTTAACTATCTTTTTAGGGGGAAAAAGTTCCGTTTAACAATTCAGTATATATTATTTGAGAGTTTTAAGAAAGTATTAATTATCTTTTTTCGCTTTTATCCTTTGCACATATTTCTCTCTTCACACACAAACTTTTAATGCAATAATTATTGCATAATTTCCTAAAAAGGTAATTATTGCATATATATATATATATAGTGCATTTTTAATGATTTCTTAACCAGTGTGTCAAAAACTTAAAAGACTATTAATGAAATTAAAAATGGAGGGAGTACACATGATGCTAGTTACTTGCATCTCAATATTGACATATTTTAGATATAATGTTACTGACATTAATTAACTGATTTTTGTTTTGCAGAAATTTGAGCATTTGACCTACATGAAGTTCTCCTATTGTCAGTCCATCACTCAATTTCCTAATGTATCTGGAGCCCAAAATTTAAGAAAATTGATACTTAACAGGTGTGAGAAACTGGTTAAGGTTGATGAATCAATTGGATTTCTCCGTAACCTCGTTCACTTAAGTGCTTCAAAATGCACTCAACTAAGAATTTTCCTGCCAAGAATCAGTTTGCCATCTCTAGAATACCTTTCCTTTGACTTGTGTAGAAGACTTGCACACTTCCCAGATGTGGTGGAAAAGATGGATAAGCCATTAAAGATTTGCATGAAACGTACTGCTATTAGAGAGCTTCCACATTCTTTTGCTGATCTTATTGGTCTTGGCTATTTAGACTTGACAAGTAGTAAAGAACTCCGAAATCTTCCAAGTGGCTTATTTATGTTGCCAGAATTTGTCACATTAAAAATTGGAGGATGTCCTCAACTTCGAGAATCATTAACAAGTTTCAAAGGAAGCCCTTCAAAAGCAGTGTGCCGGCCAAGTTTAAGGACTTTGCATTTCAGCAATGCAAGTCTATCAGATGAAGATCTACACATAATTATAGAGAGTTTTCCCAACTTGAAAAACTTGTATGTGCCATTGAACCACCTTGTATCGTTTCCAACATGCATCAAAGATTCTATTTGCTTGACTAGTCTCGATGTGAGTTATTGCCTGAAGCTTGAAGACATTCCAGAACTTCCCCCAAGTGTTCAAAATGTAGATGCAAGACACTGCAATTCCTTGACTGCAGACACATCTAGCATGCTATGGTCACAGGTTTACTGCTTTCTCTCACTCATCTCATTTCTTTCTTGCAAAATAAAATTCAAAAGAAAAAAAATAAAAGGCAGAAAATTTGCAATGAAGCACTTCTTCTTCTTTCTTTTTTTTTTTCTCTCTTCAATGTCACAGGTGCGTAAAGAGATAAATAGGTTAGAAGTTGTGATGCCCAAAACAGAGATCCCGGAATGGTTGAACTTGTGTCACCCAGGTGGGATCCCCATTTTCTGGGTACGTGGCAAGTTCCCTATTGTGGCTTTAGCTCTTGTTTCGGCCAAATGAACTACCAAGCAGTTAGGCTGCACTTGTTCATTGACGGTGAGAATGTACATTTCCAACACCAACAGTACCATATTTTCAATGTTGCAGAGAATCATGTACTATTGTGTGACCTACGAGTATTATTCATCGATGAGGAGTGGAAGAGACTTGATGCACGTATCGGGCATGATAATGATTGGAAGAGAGTGCAGGTGAAGTGTGAAACAGACGTGATCCTAGGACGATGGGGAGTTTATGTGTATAGGCAAGAAACAAACATGGATAATATCCGGTTCACGTGTCCATATCCTGAGTCCTCGGGAATACAATCGATTTTTGCAGGTACAGATACTATAATGATACCAAAGGATGAGGTGGAGGAAGGCAGTGCAATGGCTTCAAGCCATGGGGAAGATTTGGATGCTACTATAGTACTATGCAAGAAGAGGACGAGGTACCATCATCAGAATATGCTGAGGTACTTGATGATTCCAATCCTCACCTTCGAACCCGTAGTCCCCGCTGCTCAGAAATATTGTCAACCCTCAAGAAATTGTGTTGCTGTAAGGTTAGGAGCACAGTTCCAGAGGACGACTACTGGATGCCACCAACATTGCCATCGCGACTGGGGCCACTGCAACTGCCATCGCCACCAACTATAGGTAGCGGTAGTACTATTCCTTGAGCCAGGAACGATGCTTATAGGATGGCATCCAGGGACACGGATGATGGAATCAGGGTTGAAATCTTCCTGGTCAACGAAACTGCGACGGGCACCGCGGTCAGCTATAAAACAGGATAATTGGTTTGAACAGATGATAAGGGAGAAGAATAAATGGATGCCAATAACTTCAGACTCAGATGAAAACGTTGAGGAGGAATACAAAAATTTTGATTTCGAAGGTGGTGATAATGATGAAGTTGAGGAACAAGTGCCTCCTGCCTTCTCAGCAAGCTTCCAAACTGTGGTGGACAACTTCATGGCTCCAATACAATTCAAAGGCTCAGACAGCGGAGACTACGAGGAGGATTATAACTTGGAATGGTCTGCAGAGACAGCGATATCAAGCGACGATGATGAAGAGTTAGAAGGAGAGTCAGATATGGAAGCGTATCTCATGTGATTCGAACACCTGCACCCTCTTACCAATATTATTGGGGACGGAATCATTTGTTACCAAATCATATCCCTTTTTTGGCTTATCAATTACTTACATTTTATGACATTAAAGATAATTAAAACTCTCTCTATTTCAAAATAAATATTATTTTTTTTTTACATTTTAGGTTCATTCATAAAGTTCTATATGTAAACACAATTTATGTCCAGATACATTATTTTATGGGAAAAATTACCGAAATAAAATGAAAAGAGAAAGATGTTACGTGCTTCTCCTGTTTCTCTATTTGTTACATAAATGTCCTGTTTTTTTTAAATAGAAGTCGATTTGAATCGACTTCCGTTTACATCCATTTTTTTGCGCAAAAATCGATTCTGGAAACATGTCAGAAGTTGTCGGTAACAGTGTGAAGTCTATTCAAATCGACTTCAGTTTTGCTTAGAAGTCTACTCAAATCGACTTCAGCATTGCTGAGAAGTCTATTCAAATCGACTTCTGTATTGCTTAGAAGTCTACTCAAATCGACTTCTTTATAGGTTCGGTACTCAATGTAATATTGTTATTTTCCTTTGCATTTGTGGTGTACTCTCTGTATGTAACTTCATTGTGGTATCTTATTTAATGTAACTCTTAATGTTTCATTAATCTACTTATGTGTTTCACTCTCTTGCAATTTTCGTGCAATATGTAACATGATTAATAGAAACAAAATATAAACACTACCCTTATCAACACTATGTAATATAAGAAGTCTGAATTACAAGAAGTCCAATTTACAAAAGTACAAATTTACATGCTATAAATAATAATATAATCCTAATCACTGTCCTCCCTGCCTAGTGCGTCTAGGTCCAATGAAGTGACTCCCTGTGAAACAATGATGGGGTACAATATGTCGTACAAGCCGGGACTCCTGCTGCTCCTGCTCCTGATCCTCCACCTCCCGACCCTCCTCCCCCTCCTCATGCTCCTTGTCATCCTGATCCTCCCCCTCATCCTGCTCCTCGTCCTCATGATCTTGGTCCTCCTCCTCCTAATCCTCGTCTTGATCCCGCTCCTCCTTCTCCTCCTCCTCCTCCTGAACCTGGTCCCGCTCTAGATCTGGCTCCACCTCATGAAAAGACCCTTGCTGTGAAGGATCTGGGATATGCTCCACTAACGGTCGATAACCATGAACTGGTTACAACCGATTCTGGAAATATGTCAGAAGTTGTCAGTAACAGTGTCAAGTCGGCTAGAATCGACTTTCGTATTACACAGAAGTCGATTTGAATAGACTTCTAGATAATACAGAAGTCGATTTGAATAGACTTCTAAGCAATATTGAAGTCGATTTGAGTAGACTTCTCAGCAATACTAAAGTCGATTTGAGTAGACTTCTAAGCAATATTGAAGTCGATTTGAATAGACTTCACACTGTTACCGATAACTTCTGACATGTTTCCAGAATTGATTTTTGCGCAAAAAAATGGATTTAAACGGAAATCGATTCAAATCGACTTCTATTTAAAAAAAATAGGACATTTATGTAACAAACAGAAAAACAAGAGAAGCACGTAACATATCTCTCTTTTCATTTTATTTCGGTAATTTTTCCTTATTTTATGAGTGAACCTAAAAAGTGAAAAAGCCATTTATTTTGAAACGGGTGTAGTACCTAGTCAATAATAATTTTGTTTGTAATCTCATGCATTCAAAATAGTGTCTGTATCACGAGTGGTTTGCTTGTAATCTACTTGCAGGCGAGGAGGAGGAGCAGGAATGAGAGTTAGATTTGAAGCATAGAAGATGTCGAGAGTTCTCATGGTCCAAACATTCTCACCCTCCTGCTAACAAGATTGGCACCTGACTTCTAACCCCTCCTGCTTATCAATGTTATCAAATTTAAAGATATTTATGTTCTGGCTTTCTATTTTTCTTCAACAATTTGTTTTCTTAGACTCAAGCTCCCTGACTCTGATTTTGGTTTAGCCTTTTTGCATTTCTTCTAACAGAAGCTCTGCCTTTTGCTGCAAACTTTTCATTATCTTAGACCGTAGCAGAACTCCACTCTCTAGCATATTAAGCTTTATACATGACGGTATCTCGTAATGGGGCAAGCATACCCGTAGTTTTTGGACTGCTAAGTAAAAACTAGTAACTTGTAAACATCATTTGAGTGAAAAAGATGAAGACATATTGTTTATATTACCACTTCCCTTTTTGTTCTTCAGAACATGATGTGGAAAACCAGTCTATGCCAAATAGGGTCAATATTACCATTTCCTTATTAACATAAAAGAGAAAAGCTTACCTTGAGCACAAGTTCCACTTGCAAGGCAAGGCTTCAATTGCAATCATATGCAGATTATTTTTCAGTTCCCAAAATAAGCAGACTTCTTCAGCACAACCTTAGCCATCGTTGGAGTTTTAAAACTTCAGCTTGATACCGTCCATGTACTCCAAAGCACATTTTCGTAGATCAAAGTTGCACTCATTAAATACATACGGGTTTTAAAAAATAATTTCGAGGCAAAAAGACTTGAAATTTAGAGGGGGAAAAATAGCAAAGTTACAATTCAGCGTACAATTGAATGAATTAATGACAATGACAATATAGTTCCAACATCATAAAAATACATTTCAATTTTTTATTTAATAAAGATTAGGTGAGGAAACCTAAATCCTTAGACCTAGACATAATATCGATACGAATCCTTTCTAAAAAAACCTTTCCAGGAAGCGATCCCCAACTTTATAAAGTTGGCCCAGAACTTAACTCACTTCCATTGAGTTAACTACAATTGACTAAAAATATTTTTCTATTTAATTTAGTAAAGACACGCTACATGATCCTACCAATGTTGTTTGGAATCCATTTCACAAATGAGCTGTGACACAGCACGACACGCTGGTTTTTATAATAAGATGACTTGTACAGCATCTTGAAAACAGAATGGGCCGTGGGCTTTGGTATCAAAGTGTCAGGACGTGTTTTTTTCTTTTAGGGAGGGGGAAGGAAGAAAATTTTTAAGTGGGGGGCATTTTAGTAATCTTGTTAGGTTTTTTTTTAAGAAAAAAAAGGAAAGGGAAGGGAACGTGGTTTAAAACCACAGAACCCTCCCTTCCCTCTAAATCTCTCACGCTCTCTTTCCCTCTCTGTCTGCGTTCTTCTTCTTCTTCCTTCTTCTTTCGTTTTTCAATTTTTTTTTTTCTTTCTTCCACTTTCAACCACCAAATCACATAGTTGTTAATTTTTATCATCAAAACTTGATACCCTCTAGCTCCCAAGATTCAAGGTAAGTCTTTAATCTCAATCTCATTTCTTTTCTTTGTTACTCTAGGGTATATCATAAAACTAGTGAGCTCTCAAAAATGATAGATGAATATATGTTTGATATTTTAAGTATGAATCTAGTGAGTTAGAGGCTCTAATATTAATAGGTTGCAGTGGGTAGTGTCAAGAGATGATTTTTCTCTAATTCTTAGGAACCCTTGGTTCCATAAATTGGGGATTTTGTTCAATAAGCTCTCTAATTGATAAATTGTTTTGAAATAAATTATTTAAACCCTTCAAAATGCTTATATTTGCTAGATTGTGTTGACGTGGAGCGAACTACTCCCTCCGAAGCTGTCAGGGAGAGGCCCAGTTGATTCAGTTGTATTGTGAGTGGCTATTTACATAGTGGCACTGTTTTAAATTATTTATTGGAGAAACTATATTGTTATATTGATAAAAGAAAAAAAAAATATATCTATTCTAAGCTACTTGAATTATTTGGTAAGCTTGATTGATTGATTTTCTTTGATATAATGGTTATCAAATATGACTTGATGACTTGATTGAGATTATTACTAGCTCTCTTTGCTGATTTTATTAATGCCAAAATTTTTGCTATATATGTATATTGTTTCAATGTGCATTGGAGAAATTTATTATGTTGATACTTACAAGATTGAATTAATATGAGGGTTGAATTTTAGATTTTTAAATTATGTTTGATAAAACTTTATTTAAGAAAAACCATGATGGGTTCTAAGATGGAATTACCGCTAGCCATAGCGAAGAGAAGTAATGGCATTACCGCTCGCCATAGCGAAGAGATATAATGGTCATACCGCTTGCCATAGCGAAGAGATATAATGGCTTTACCGCTTGCCGTAGCGAAGAGATGTAACGGCTTATGTGCACATAGATTTTCTTAGTAAGATATTTGAGAAATAACAAATCTTATGATTAACGGGTTGAGAATACTCCCCAATTAAAATTTATGCTTCTTATGTAACCCTCATGAGAAATTGAGTATTTGATGTTGAAGTTAATTCTTATTTGACAAGTGAGCAATAGGCAAGAATAATGAGAAAGTGTATTAAGTAACTATTTTGAGACTTTACTTAGAAATGAAAAATTCAAAAGGTACTTCTGTTAAAATTATAGAAGAAATATGAAAATTGTGAACTATTATTCTTATTCATGAGTTTTACAAATTTGCATGGTTTACAAGCTACTTCATTTCATTTTAAATGCTCGTGCGTTGATTGGTTTCTCCTCCTTGTCCACTTTGTTTATAGCCCTCACTGGGTCTGTTTGACTCACCCCTCGTTTTTCCTCCAGATTTTCAGATAGCTGAGTAGCAGGTCCTGGGATTGCTATTGGCCTAGGATATTCTTTTTGGTAGGCCTCTATGATCAGTTGAGGCTTTTTGATCATTGACTCTAGTATATTTTGCAGCTATAGGACCTAGGTTAGGTATTTTGGTTATGTGTAGGAGCAAGAGCTAAGCATGATTCTTTTGTATAACTGGTCCTTACTATGTCAATAACTGAAAATACTGGAATGTACTGGCTGTTGATATTGATTTATGATATTACATTGCTTAACAGGTTAAATTTGATTTATGGATTGTTCAGTTTTTAGGGGAGGTGCTACCGAATTTTCGGGAGCCAAATTAGTTAAGTTTGAGATTTATTTTAATGAGATCATGTCTTTAGGCTTACTGGGCTAGGTGGGTTCATCTAGCCTGTGCGCCGGTCACGGCCTGAGATTGGGTCGTGACACAAAGTGAGTTGCTCCATGAAAAGAAACACGTGATCCAGCATCAGACAAAAATTAGTTTCAAGTGCACTGGATGCCACCTTCAAATAAAATTTAACAAATGAATATTAAAAGCTCATACTTGACCTAGTATCGTCCCACACCTCCCGCTGTTCTTTATTAGTCAACACGCTTCCCTGTCCATCTTCCAAGAAAGTTCATCCAATACATCGCTGCCAGTTTCATTGATAAAGGTACTTCATCAAGTAGTTGTGTATCACTCTGTGAAGCACATCACTACGCCACTACAGCACTCCTGCTACTTTGCTTGCTGTGCTGCAATTACATTTACAGCGATGGCAAGTCCAGTTGCAACTTCTAAAACCAAGAGCAGCCACGATGTTTTCCTGAGCTTCAGGGGTGAAGACACGCGTCACGCGTTCACTGGTTATCTCTATGATGCATTGTGCCGTAAGGGAATCAACACCTTAATGGACAATGAGAATCTGAGGACAGGAGAAACAATTGGACCTCAACTCGTTAAAGCCATCGAAGAGTCAAAGATCTCAATCATTGTTTTCTCCGAGAACTATGCTGCTTCCACTTGGTGCCTTGATGAGCTTGTCAAGATCCTCGAGTGTCAGCAGGAAAGGAAGCAGCTCGTGTTTCCAATATTCTACAAAGTGGAGCCCTCAGATGTCCGGCATCAGAAGAATAGTTTTGGACAAGCCATGGCTGCTCATGAAGATAGGTTTGGTCATGACTCTGAGAAGGTGCAAAAGTGGAGGTCTGCCTTGTTTCGGGTATCCAGCTTGTCAGGACATCATTTGAACCAAGGGTAAGTAAATTAAGGGTGCCTATGTTTCAGAGTTTTTAAAATGTGATTATCAAACTTCAATTCTATAGATGATAGAAAAAATAGAAAATTGATTTTTTTTTTTGAAGTTTGTTTTTAACTTCTACAAAAAGGTTAACTTTTTTTAAAGATTTTAAGCGGTTGTTTGATTTCAATATCCAGTTTTCAATTTTTTAGTTTTTCAAATTTTGTTAAGAAAATATTGAAAATTCTGAATTGGCGTATTTGATTTAAATTTTCAGTTTTTAGTTTTTTCTTCAAAATTCCTGGATTCTTGGAAACTGAAAAGCTGAAATTAAAAATTGAAATAAAAGAGCCATTTAATATTTTTTAAAAATTATCAAAATATATGAAAAATAGTTTTTGGAATGAAAAAAAACTGATTTTCACCTCAAAATGTCCATCCAAACTCTCCCTAATACTAAGTATGCATAGATTTTCTCTATTTCCCTTGGAGACTCAGTGCACAAAATGTCAGGCACTCGGTTAGTAATATAATTAACTTTATAGTTTATACCATCTTCTTAAAGATTTGTAGGAAATTAGAAATACCTATATACGGAAAACAATACTTCAGATATGTAGAAATGTCAATTGTCATACGAGATCTCTAATTTAACGATGATGTGTGATCAAATATTTATAAGTTGATCTCCTTTCTTCGTCAAGTTTTTGCACCATACTCTACTTCTGTTGTTCTGAATAGATATCTTGAGTGATATATAGTATGTACTTGTGCAGGTTGGTGCAGCTCAATTTGCCTGTTAATTATTTGAAGAAATAAATCCTAATCAATTGAGATAAAACAAAATTTTGCATAATCAACTTCATGACCTGAAAACCGTTTGTATACTTTATCCGCAGGTATGAATTCAAGTTCATTCAAGATATTGTTAGCAAGGCCACCACTAAAGTATCTCCTAAACAATTACCTATTGAGGAGCATGTAGTTGGACTGCAGTTCCGAGTTGCAGAAGTGAAGTCACTTCTAGATATCGAGTCTAATAGCAACACTATCATGGTTGGGATTGTTGGAACAGGTGGAATTGGCAAAACGACACTTGCCAAAGCTGTATATAACTCCATTTGCAACCAGTTTGAAGGTGCTTGTTTTCTTTTTGATGTTAGAAAAACCTCAAATGAAGACAAGGGCAAAGTACGCTTACAACAAATGCTACTGTCAGAATTGCTTGAGGAGGGGAAAGTTGAGTTGGGCAGTGTTGAAAAAGGAATATCTACAATAAAAGAAAGACTTGTTACAAAACGAGTTCTCATAGTTCTTGATGACGTTGATAAGATAGAACAGTTAAAAGAATTGGCAGGAGGATGTAATTGGTTTGGTCGAGGAAGCAGGATTATTATAACAACAAGGGATAGATATTTGCTAATAGCTCATCAGGCTGAACAGATTCATGAAATGGAAGTGCTAAATGATCGTGAGTCTCTTGAGCTCTTTTGTCAGAATGCCTTCAAAATGAGTAGCCCTGCAACAAACTACGATGACCTATCCAATCGAGTAATACGTTATGCCAAAGGCCTTCCATTAGCTTTAAGAGTTATAGGCTCTAACTTGATTGATAAAAATTTGGATGAGTGGAAGTCTGCATTAGACAAATATGAGAATAATCCTCATACAGATATCCAAAGTATTCTTAGAATAAGCTATGACAGTTTGGAAAGCAACGAAAAAGAAATTTTCCTTGACATCGCATGCTTTTTCAATGGGCAAAGATTGGACTACATTATGAGAATACTAGATGGGTGTGAGTTCTATGCAAAAGTTGGTATTAGAATACTAGAAGACAAATCTCTTATAACCGTTGAAGATGGTTATTTGAGGATGCATGACCTAATACAGGACATGGGTAGAGAGATTATTAAGCAGGAGGCACCAAAAGAGGCAAGTGAACGTAGTAGATTATGGTTTCATGAAGATGTTCTCGAAATACTAACTGAAAATACAGTAAGGAACATTGTCAACCTTCTTTCTTTGATTTTTCTTTTTATTTACAAGGTTTTCTACTTACAATACACACACTATTCATCCTCCTCATCATTAAGCATTACCACAATCTCAATAAATTTTGATTCCCTCCTCCCCCCCCCCCCCAAAAAAAAAACAAAACTTTGCTTTAAAACACAGCAATACATAATTGATGCCACGTATCCTGTGTTTAGGGAAGTAGTAAAATTGGAGGAATAAAACTTGATTGCCACGGAGAAGTTAATTGTATTGATACTACCTTCGAGAAGATGAAGAAGCTTAGAATTCTCATTGTTCGGAACACAAGTTTTTCATCTCAGCATATTTGTCTGCCCAATCAACTAAGACTGCTCGATTGGAAAGGATTCCCTTCAAAGTCTTTCCCACCAGGTTTTCATCCCAAGAAAATTGCTGTCTTCAATTTACGATGTAGTCCTATCGTGTTGGAAAAGCCATTTCCGGTACAACTGTTTGCAATCTTTTTCTTATATATGTATATAGACATAATTTAGATATGTTACTGATTGATTATATTTTTTTGCAGAAATTTGAGCATTTGACCTACATGAATTTCTCCTATTGTCAGTCCATCACTCAATTTCCTAATGTATCTGGAGCCAACAATCTAAGAGAATTGATACTTAATAAGTGCAAGAGATTGGCTAAGGTTGATGTATCAGTGGGATTTCTCCCTAAGCTTGTTCACTTTAGTGCTTCAGAATGCACTCAACTAAGTACTTTTCTGCCAAGCATATGGTTGCCATCTCTCGAGTACCTTTCCTTTGACAACTGTAGAAGACTTGCACATTTTCCGGAAGTGGTGAGAAAGATGGATAAGCCATTAAAGATTTGTATGAAACATACTGCTATTAGGGAGCTTCCACATTCCTTTGTTGATCTTGTTGGGCTTAACTATTTAGATATGACAAGTTGTACGGAACTCCGACTTCTTCCAAGAGGCTTGTTTATGTTGCCAAATGTTGTCACGTTAAAAATTGGAGGATGTTGTCACCTTCGAGAAGCCTTTACAAGTTTCGAAGGAAGCCTTCTGATTGCTGGGTACCGTCCACATTTAGGGACTTTGCATTTCAGCAATGCAAGTCTATCAGATGAAGATCTTCTTTTAATTGTGCAGAGTTTTCCAAATTTGAAAGACTTGAATGTGTCATCCAACTATTTTGTATCATTCCCAGCATGCATTAAAAAGTCTATTTTCTTGACAGGACTAGATGTAAGTTGTTGCTTGAAGCTTGAAAACATTCAAGAACTACCTTCTAGTGTTCAGAAAGTAGATGCAAGGCATTGCAATTCGTTAACTGCAGAGACATCAAGCATGCTGTGGTCACAGGTCTAGTACTTCCTCTCACGTATTTCATTTTATCAAAATACTCTTAAGCCTGCAACAAACCACTTTCTTCATTGATATGGCAGGTGCTTAAAGAGATATATAAATTAGAAGTTGTGATGCCCAAAACAGATATTCCAGGATGGTTGGACTATCATGACCAAGGTAGTATCCCCATTTTCTGGGCACGTGGCAAGTTTCCTATTGTGGCTTTAGCCTTTGTGTTCAGCAAAATGAACTACCAAGCTGTTGGGCTGCACTTGTTCATTAACGGCGAGCAATTTCATGTCCGACGCCAACAGTACCATGTTTTCAATGTTGCAGAGGATCATGTACTATTGTGTGACCTACGAGTTTTATTTAGTGATAAGGAGTGGGAGAGGCTTGATGCACGTGTTGGGCATGATAATGATTGGAAGAGAGTGCAGCTGAAGTTTGAAACTAACATAATCCCACGACAATGGGGAGTTTATGTGTACAAGAAAGAAACAAAGATGGATGATATCCGATTCGCATGTCCATATCCTGAGGCCTCAAGTATAAGACCGCTTCAATTTACTGAGATGATATTGATACCAAGGGCGGAGGAGGTAGAGGAAGGAAGTGCATCGGATTCAAGCCATGGGGAAGACTCGGAGGCTGTTATACCAGTGGAAAAGGCATCATGCGCAGAGGAAGAGGAAGGAAAGGCATCAGATTCAACCCATGGGGATGACTTGGACACTGCTATACAAGTGGAAAAGGCATCATACGCACAACATGTTAAGCCACTTGGTGGTTCAAATCCTCCCGCTGGAACTTGTAGTTCCTGTTGGTCAGCAGTAATGTCAATTTTCAGGCCACTACTTTGTTGTAAGGTCAGGAGCAAAATTAAATTAGAGAGCCGCAGATCACAACCATCTCAAGCAAAATCAAGACTCCGACTCCCGCCAAAACGAGGACAGATTAAATCGAGATTGAGACCGTGGAATCGGGCGAGGACACGGATGATGCGACGACGTACTGGTTCAGTATCAAGGGGATCCTGCTTCGATGATGAAGATGATGGGACATACTACTTGGATGGTGATGATAGTGATACTGAGGATTACTATGACTCTGAAGATGGTGATAATAATGCTGATGTTGAGGAACAAGTGCCTCCTTCCTTCTCAGAAAGCCTCCAAACTGTGGTGGACAACTTGAAAAGGGTTGTGGCTCCAAGACAAGAGAAAGGTTGGGATGATGGAGAAGATGAAGACGATGTGTATGACGTGGAATGGGTGGCAGATACAAAGATATTGAGCGATGATGATGAGGAGGAGGAGAAATGAGATCATAGTTTCGGAAGAGCATAGAAGATACTGACATCTGTCATGGTTCAAAGACATCACCCTCACGTGCTAACTATATCAGCACATAGCTTGCTTATCAATGTTATCAAATTTAAGGATGTTTATGTTATGACTTTCTATTTTGCTTCAACAATTTGCTTTGTTAGACTCAAGCTCGCTGACTCTGATTTTGGTCTTTTTCATTGCCTTTGTTCCGACAGATGCTCTACCTCTTGCTGCAAATTTTTCACTTAGACCATTGTAGAAACCCACTCTCTAGCATATTAAATTTTTTATACGATGGTGTCTGGTTATGGGATGAGCATTCCCACGGTTTTTGAACTGCTAAGCAAAAACTAGTAACTTTTAAACATCATTTAAGTAAAAAAGATGAAGGCATATTGTTTAAATTACCACTTCCTTTTTTGTTTTTCAGATCATGATGTCCAAAATCACTCTATGCCCAGTAGGGTCAACATCACCATTTCTTGATTAACATGAAAGGGAAAAGCCCACCTTAAGCGCAAGTTCCATTTACAAGGCCGATACCAAAATTTTACAAGGCATATGCAGCAAGGTAAACCATATGAATTAGCTACAGGGCGGTGTTGCATTGAGTTAATGGCGTAGTTGTGGTTGACTAGGTGCATGAGGTGACCAATTTTCTATAGGTAGCCAGTGTACAGCCTCCACGCCAATTTATTAGATTAGTTCAAATTTTCGTCGTAGAATTTTATTTGTGTGTTTTTGCATTTATTGATGAAGAAAGTTGTGTTTTTCTTTTCCCATCTTTATGTGATTTTCCTTTCTCAAAGGCGTTGAGGAGAAGATACATGCTTGTGCCTTTGCGTGGTGTTTATTCTGCGTTTTTATGTTTTCTTGAATTGTGTGAATAATTTTCTTTCATTTGCATTGTTTGTGTGTTATGCCATTTTATATGCGTTTTCATGTTTCCTTGGATTTGTGAGCCCTGTTTTTTCCTTTTGCATATTTGTTTTTATACGTAAGCAAATAAGACCCAAAAAATTAAAAAACAAAAAGGACAACTTCAAAGCAAAATTTATCTTAGATGGAGAGCTCTAGCAGAATCCCTAAAGAGAATAAGATGCATGCCCAGCAACAGTTGATGCCAAACCATATCACAAACATTCAAAGAGGCACCCAGCTTAGTAAGAAAATCAGCAACTTGGTTACTCTACCCTACGGCAAAGAGTGCAACTGTAGTCATGAAGAAGCATTTGTCTAATGTCTAAGATCAAACTACCATAGATGTGGAAGAAAACTCCACCTAAACCACCTGTGACAAGACGAACAATTTCAAGCAGTCCACCTCGCAAATGACTGCAAAATAGCTAGCTCCACTCTTTGTTATGCATTTTCTTTCTTTCTTTTTTTTTTAACTTCTGATATTGTTATGTGCTTGCTAGCCGTCCTTGGTTGGTTTTAGCTTTTCTACTACTGAGAAAGAATTGGGGGAGGGCTGGGGGAAAGACGGAGGGGGACTCCCACTCAAAAGGTGCCTGTAGGAGACAATCACCTCCACTCGGGCATGGAGGGAGGTAGGGGGCAAGCAGGGGCTTTGGCCCCCCTCCCCTTAATGTTTCTAATCTATGTATGCGCGCGTGTGTATATATATATATATAACAAATAAAATATAAAAAATACTTAAGCTTACATGTTAAAATAAATAAATAAATCATTGCGATTGGGCTAATACTAAGAGTCTAGATAATATACATGTAATCGTAGATTTACCTTATTGGCTTCAAATTTCATTGCACCAAAAAAAAAAAAAAGCACATTGAAAAAATAAATAGAAGATCTATCGCCTTATTTTTATTCATTTAGATATACTCAAATTCAATTTTATTAATTCCTTGTAAAATATTAGTTTAAAAAATAACTAATTGAAGCCCTGCTCAAAGGATGGCTTGACTTTTCAATAAAGTGATAAACTTTTTGAACAAATTTTCAAAGAAGGAGGCTCAACATCTTCTTTTTCTATGTTTTCCGTGCCAACCAAAGTAATCTAGAGATTTGGTTTGAAAACTAAAAATGATGTAGCTGAAGTTAGGTGGAAGTTTGACATTCTAATGCCTATACAAAGGCTTGCTCTCCTTGCTCAAAATTATCAATGAAAACAACTGAGTATCTCCTCACTTCATTATTTCATTTAGGTTCTTATTTTAGTGAGTTGAGAGTATATACCAATGAAAATAATATTGTGAGGTATTCCGAGTGTATTTGAGATTTTAGTTGAATGAAGTGGGTTTATTTTTTATATTTTCATCATATTTCTATAGTAAAATATTTGGTTATCGTCTTTACTCATAGGCATAGGTTTTAAGCTGAATCACATAAATTTCTGGTGTCATTTATTTTACGTTTCTACATATTTATTTTGCGTTACTTTATTTGTACCTTTTGGTTCCGCCATTTCACAACAAGCTCTTAACCATCCTACTAAAATATTTTAATTTGGAGTTTATACTTGGACTTTCAAAATATATTTTACCACTGATAAATTTTATATATTGTACAAAGTTTGATATGATAATATATATATATATATATATATATATATATATATATATATATATATATATATATATATATAACTTTTTATATTAATATGTATTCAAAAATAGTTTATAATATGATTGTGGTTTAACCTTTTCGACTCCTCCGTTGAACCATTTGTAGGTCCGTCCGTATACTTGGATGGGACAGATGCATAGGGAGATAAATAGATTAGAAGTTGTGATGTCCCAAACAGAGATTCCAGAATGGTGGGAGTATCATGATTAAGGTGGGATCCCCATTTTCTGGGCCCGTGGCAAGTTCCCTATTGTGGCGTTAGCATTTGTATTTGACAAGATGAACTACCAAGGTATAGCATTTGTATTTATTGACGGTGAGCATGCACAAGTCCAATGCCAGCCAGACCGTAATTTCACTATTGCGGAAGATCATGTGCTATTGTTTGACCTATGAGTTTCATTCGGTGATGAGGAGTGGAAGAGGCTTGATGCGCGCATTGGGCTTAACAATGATTGGAAGAGAGCGCAGGTGCAATATGAAACAAACATGATCCTAGGACAATGGGGAGTCTATGTGTACAAGAAAGAAACAAAGATGGTTGATATCCGATTCACATGTCCAAATCTCGAGTCCTCATGGATGCGGTCGTTGCTAGGTACAAATGCTATAACCATACCAATAGACGAGGCGGAGGTAGAAAGTGCAACGACTTCTTCAATCGATACGGAACACTCAGCTAGTATTTTAGAAGGGGAAGAAGCATCACGCTTAGAACAGGATGAGGTACATGATGATTCAAATCCTCGCCCTCAAACTTGTAGCCTCTGCTGTTCTACAATGTTGTCAACTTTCAAGAAGATGTTTTGTTGTAAGGTTGAGAACACTTGTCAAGTGGAAAAGCATATGTCACAGCCACAGCTATCGCAACTCTACGCGTCAGTTCCAATATCTGGGGATATGGATCGGGCGGAAAGAATGCGTGAGAGTCACATAGTGACACACAATATAGATACAAGATATCTTAGGGGCTATGGTGCAGTTAATGATGATGTTGATGAGTTATATAGAATTTTTTTGCTTTGTGCTGATGATGAGGAACAACTGCCTCCATCCTTCTCGAAAAGCCTCCAAACTCTGGTGAAAAACTTGGAGAGGCTGCGATTCCCAGACAAGAGAGAGGTTGGGGCATGAGAGACGATGATTATAGCTCGGAATGGTTGGAAGGGCGGACAAAAATATTAAGCGACGATGATTATGAGGAAGAGGAAGAGGAAGAAGAGTCAGGCACAGAAGCGAAACGTTGGGGCATGGGAGACGATGATTATAGCTTGGAATGGTTGGAAGGGACAAAGATATCGAGCCATGATGATTATGAGGATGAGGAAGAGACAGACAGCGACCCGTACGTAGGAGATATTGAGGTTTCTTGTGATTCAAACACACCCGCTCTCATACTAGCATTGGCACCTGACCATATATATAACCCCTCCTGCATAGCAATATTGTGTAATTGAAGGAAATTCTCTGATTCTTTTGATCTGACATTTTGTTACGCTTCAACAATTGCTCTGTCTGACTCACAAGGTTTTTTGACTGTTTTTATTCTTTCGCAATGCCTTTGTACTTGCAGGCGTCTACCTATTGGAGATCAAAGTTCACTCATTACAGCAGAATGATCATATTCGTCCCTCATCCTCACAACTGTTATGATATCATCAGAGTCGGGTACATCCCAAGTGTAATAAACACTTTCCGGATGTGAGCGGAAGCGCGTCCAAATTGAAGAGAGGGAAAAATGGAGCACGGTAAATAGTAATTCGCAGTGGGGCCCACGTCACTATTCACGTGAATAGTACTATGTAGTGTGACCCGCTTCACTATTTATGAATAGTACTCGTTACTATTCACACCACAAAATAGATCAAGATAACTGCACACCAATATTTTTAACGTGGAAAACCCTCCTGTAATTTTGAGGGAAAAACCACGGGCCAAACTCCGAAAAATACTCCACTATATTTAAGAGTAATTACAATATAGTGTATCCCCAATGAGACTCTCTTCTACTACAATTAGTAGTATTACAGAGATCTAGAGAATATATCCAAAACCCTCAGTGTATACTCACACTACACTCTTGGAATTTTCTTACACACACTCTCTATTTTTCTCTCACTACAAGAAGCCTACACTGCTTCTTTCTTTACAACTGAGGAAATGCTTCTCAGTTCAGGATTGCAAAAATCGTCTGCTTCAAGGCTCTATTTATAGATGATTTTTGAAAATTACTGTGTATGTTACTGTGCATATTTCTGTGATACAACTGTATTTCACATTACTGTGCATATGCACAGTAATCTCTTTTTGATTTTTCAACAGTCGGTGGCTGCAAAATGCACCGCCACCGCCACTTTTTCTACAACAACTATCATGAGCATTAATTATAGATCCTACAGGCGTGGGGCGGAACACATGCACTATCTATAGCCTTGCTTGATGCTGTGGAATTAACTATTGCAGAGGTCAAGGTGACACAAAGCTCACCTGCTTCTTGAACATGCCCCATATTTTTGTCGTACCATGAAGACCACAGCGGAAACAAAACCTTCGAGAATGCTGAAAAGGAATTACTGAAAAGTGAAAATGAACCTAAGATGAGTTCTGAATCAAGATTTATTGATGTTTTGCGAGATAAAATGAGTGTCGGAGATACTCTCAAATTTTAGCGTTGGAGTTATAATGGAATTGTTTACTTGTCAATGGGCACTGGAGATCAGTGCATAATTTATTAAATTAAATGCGCACAATTATATTAGTTTATTTTTAATACTATGTGTTTGGTTTTATGTTAATCTACACTGATGATTTTTGACATATTTATAAAGACAAAAGAAATTTAAATTTTCAATATTTATTGGACTAAATATATATTTCTAAAATATTTATAACGACTTTGATATAATTTACAGCGTGAAGACAAAACTATAATATTACATTAAAAAAAAAACGGAGATAGTTACTTAATAGGTCCTCGTAGGTAAATGGTAATTTCTGGACTTAGAAGTCTAGAAAGAAACTTTTTTTTTTTTCTCTTTTTCCTTTCTTGGTTTTGACGTCCGGCTGACTCTTCAACCAGTTACGTTGTAGCACAGCTTCAGATGAAAAACTCGATGAACTCAACGCAACAGCTCGGCGGCATATGCGTCCAAAATCTCTCTCCATGCAAATAAATAGTAATTAGTCTTCCAAGCATGTCCGTCCATTATGGCTGCCAGCTATTACATTGGTATATATATATATATATATATATCATTCAAAGAAGCACATGGTTACAGCGAATACTTTTCTTCTAGTGCTAATCTAATTCAGTTGTAATAATGGAAAATCCTGGCGAAACTTCTTCTGGAACCAAGAGTAACTATGACGTTTTCCTGAGTTTCAGGGGTGAAGACACGCGTTACGCATTCACGGGTTATCTCTATGATGCTTTGCGCCTCAAGGAATCAAAACCTTCATGGATAATGAGGGTCTGAGGGCAGGAGAAACAACTCGACCTCAGCTACTTAAAGCCATTGAAGAATCAAAGGTTTCAATCATTGTTTTCTCCGAAAACTATGCAGCTTCCCCGTGGTGTCTTGATGAACTTGTCAAGATCCTCGAGTGTCAGAAGGGGAAGAACCAGCTCGTGTTTCCAATATTCTACAAAGTAGAGCCCTCAGACGTACGGCATCAGAGGAATAGCTATGGACAAGCCATGGCTGTTCATGAATATAGGTTTGGTTGTGACTCTGACAAGGTGCAAAAGTGGAGGTCAGCATTGTCTCACGTATCCAACATCACGGGATATCATCTGGAAGAAGGGTAAGCAAATACTACGTATGCATATATTTTCTCTTATTGTTCTTGAAATGATTGAGTTTTTGGTACTTGTCTACTTGATTTTCACTATAACTATATACCAAATTTTTAAATATCTGCAGAAATGTCAAATTTTTCTCTTTTTTTTCTTTATTACATAGTAGATATAAGCTTAATTCATCTATTATTTAGACCTCATTAATCAAAATAAGAAAAAAAAACTTTTGCATGATCAACCTCGAGATTTGAAAGCCATAAGCATCTGCAGGTACGAATTCAAGTTTATTCAAGATATTGTAAGCATGGCTGCCACTAAAGTATATCCTAAACAATTACCTATTGAGAAGCATGTAGTTGGACTGCAGTTTCAAGTTGCAGAAGTGAAGTCACTTCTGGATATCAGTTTCAGCACTTCCATGTTGGGGATTCTTGGAACCGGTGGAATTGGTAAAACGACACTCGCCAAAGCTTTGTACAACTCCATTTGCAACCAGCTTGAAGGTGTTTGTTTTCTTTTCAATGTCAGAAAAACTTCAAATCTAGATATGGGAAAAGTACGCCTACAACAAATGCTCCTGTCGGAATTGCTTGAGGAGGGAAAAATCGAGTTGAACAGTGTTGACAATGGAATTTCTACAATAAAAGCCAGACTTAGCACAAAAAGAGTTCTCATCGTTCTTGATGACGTTGACAAGATAGAACAGTTAACAGAATTGGTAGGAGGACATGATTGGTTTGGTTATGGGAGCAAGATTATTATAACTACAAGGGATAAGTATTTACTTGCAGCTCATCAAGTCAAAATGATTTATCAAATGAAATTTCTAAATGACTATGAATCTCTTGAACTCTTTTGTCATAATGCCTTTAAAATGACCAGTCCTCCTACAAACTATAAAGACTTGTGCAATCGAGCAATACGTTATGCCCAGGGCCTTCCGTTAGCTTTAAAAGTTATAGCCTCCAATTTGATTGATAAAGATTTGAATGAGTGGAAGTCTACATTGGACAAATATGAGAAAAATTGTCACGACTCAACTTAGGTCATGACCGGCGTATAAGGAACACCTTCACTAGCAAGTCTTAAAACTCCAAATTTTTCAGAAAAACGGACAGAGTCTCCTCTATTTCTTTAACATTTCCCAAATACAATTATAACCTGTCATATCCATAAATAAATTTACAGTACTTGGGCATCAAACATTATCAGAAATGCGCCATTTCAGTATATAGTATCCCAACATATTCCAGATTTAATACCAAATTAGTTTTACAAATCTATTAAACATAATACATTATATAGTCCAAACATAAACTAAATTAAGTTTACAAATCCTTTTTATAACATAATTTAAATATCTAATTCATAGATTCTCAACCTACACATAGCATAGATCCGAGGACCCTGCCTGTGACACATGGAGCAACTGACAAACTAGACAAAATAAGGTTCTAACATAAAAGCCTTCTCAAGAAGGCTCACCAACTTGAAATGCACTTATGGCTGAGCTGGAGGAACAGAACTAGATCCAGCACCAGCGCCTGTATCTGTAAAAAAAAATGGAATACAACAGGGTGAGTTTTGCAACTCAGCGAGAGATAGGATATCCATAGTTTACTAAATACAATCATAGAACAATATAAGCATAATAATGTATATATACTCATAAAACATATATATATAACTATAACATGAGATATCTTAAAAACATAATTTTACATAATTACATAATTTCAAGTATAATGGGGAGTTATCCAAAGCAGAACAATAATAAGTCCATACATGATTGGTCCGTAGCCATACAAGTTCAGAAATGACAAAAATCATGTACGGGTTAGCATCCCTCCTGCTAACTAGAGTTGGCCCTAAGCCATATACAAGTCCAGACATAACAAAAGTCATGTGTAGGTTAGCATCCCTCCTGCTAACTAGAGTTTCTCACGATGCACTGAGGCTAATGTCCGTGCCGTTAACTACATGTTCTAACTAGGAATTTTCCCCCAAATTAACTCAAAATCATGCACATTCCACTTCCACAATATTTTCCAACACAAAATCCATTCTCATGTTATATGAAATACATTAGACATAAAATATAATCAAATTTAATAATTAATATAAAATGTTCTAAAATTCAATATTTATTACATTCCAACCCAAAAATATTTAAATAAGAATAACAATCACATTATGACCTTAACAATTCTCTTAAATACAATCATTGATGTTTCTAACACAATTCCAATTCCAAGATACTTTTACAACACCAAAAATCCATCCTCATGATCCAATGAGCACAAAATAAACTCAAACTTAATAATTTATAAAATGAGTTAAAAATTTAATATTCATTACAATTTAACTAAAATTATTTAAATATGCATAATAATCATATTCTGGTCTCTAAATATATTTTTTTTCACTTCAAACATAATCCTCCTTTTTGACAAATAAATTATTTTCTTCTGTATTAACATACTTTCGGCTATTTATATAATTTTATATTGTTTATCCTGCATAAAGTAACCTACAGATACACTATCTACTCACAATTACTGGTTCAAAGAACCAAAGAACAATGCCTTTGATGCCACCAACTCAAGTATTGTCGTCTGATTGCTCTATCGCTCTAGGAACAAAACAATATTAATATTTGTGAGCTAACTACGCTATCAATTAACATCAATTAGCCCCAAATCATAAAAAATCCCAAATTCATGGGTTTAAGAACCCTAACAATATCCTAAAATAATTAGAAATTTCAATAATTTAAATGGAGTATGGTAGAAATTTACTTACCACTTGGAGAGTGTAATTGGTGAAGGAAATCACTTCAATATGTTCCTAATCTTCAATTCTCTCTAATGGAGTTAGAGAGAAAAAATAGAGTAAGGAGAGGAAAAGAAAGAAAAGATGATGAAGAGGAGGAGGAGATGATGATGATGGAGGTGGTGGTAATATTTAATTGTGAATTTAAGAAGAAGAAAGGAAGGAGTGAAGGAGGGAGAAGAGAAGAGAGAAAGGAGTGAAGAGAGAAAGAAGAAAGGAGGTCTCTGGAAATGATACGGGGAAGAGAAGGAGAAGAGGAAATAAAGAAAAGAGAGAGACCTATAGTGGACTATACCACTTAAGGTGTACGGTGGTCCTTAGTCAAATTTTCTTTTTTTTTTTCGGTCATCACAAAAATCCTCACACTGATATTCAAAGTATTCTTAGAATAAGCTATGATGGTCTAGAAAGCAATGAAAAGGATATTTTCCTAGACATTGCATGCTTCTTCAACGGGCAGATAATGGAATATGTGAAAAGAATACTAGATGGGTGTAGTTCCTGTAGGGTGTAGTTTCTATACAGAAGATGGTATTAGAATATTAGTTGATAAATCTCTCATAACCATTGAAAATGGCTACTTGAAGATGCATGACCTATTACAAGACATGGGTAGAGAGATTGTTAAGCAAGAGGCGCCAAAAGAAGTTGGTGACCACAGCAGATTATGGTTTCATGAAGATGTTCTTGAAGTACTTGCTGAAAATAAAGTAAGACGTTAACTATTTTTAATGACGATTGCTAAGGTTTTCTATTTATAATATGCAAACTATCTAATAGCTATCGTTATTTATGAGCACAATGTTAATAACTTTTGATTTTCCCCTTCCCAGGTCTACCTTAAAACTTGAAATATGCAATTAATGTCACATATTTTTGTGTTAAAGGGAAGTAGAAAAATTGAGGGAATAAAGCTTAATTGCTGTGAAGAAGTTGATTGCATTGACACTGCCTTTGAGAAGATGAAGAAGCTTAGAATTCTCGTTGTTCGAAACACGAGCTTTTCATCTGAACGTATTTGTCTACCAAATCAATTAAGAATGCTGATTGGAAGGGGTACCCCTCAAAGTCCCTCCCACCAGGTTTTTATCCCAAGAAAATTGCAGCTTTAAATTTACGTTGTAGTTCTCTCATGTTGGAGAAGCCATTTCCGGTACAATTTCCTGTCCTCTTTTTCATATAAGAAAAGTTAGCTGTGATGCTAGTTACTTATCTCCCAAAAATGATATAATATCTAGATATAACATTGTTATTGATTAATTAATTTTGTATTGCAGAAATTTGAGCATTTGACCTACATGAATTTCTCCTGTTGTCAGTCCATTGCTCAATTTCCTAATGTCTCTAGAGCCAAAAATTTAAGAGAATTGATACTTAATAAATGCAAGAAACTTGCTAAGGTTGATGAATCCGTTGGATTTCTCTCCGAACTTGTTTATTTAAGTGCTTCAGGATGCACTTTACAAAGAAGTTTTTTTGCCAAGAATCTATTTACCATCTCTCAAACACCTTTCGGTTGACTTGTGTAAAAGACTTGCACACTTCCCTGAAGTGGTGGGAAAGATGGATCAGCCACTAAAGATTTGTATGAAACATGCTGCTATTAGAGAGCTTCCAAACTCATTTGCTAATGTTGTTAGGCTTGGCTATTTAGATATGACAGGTTGTAAGGAACTAAAAAATCTTCCAAGTAACTTATTTATTTTGCCAAAGTTTGTCACATTAAAAATTGGAGGGTGTTCTCAACTTCGAAAATCATTAACAAGTCTCAAAGGAAGCCTTTCAATAGTAGAGTGCTGGCCAAATTTAGAGACTTTGCATTTCAACAATGCAAGTCTAACAGATGATGATCTTCATGTAATTCTGAAAAGTTTCCCAAAGTTGGTTAAACGTGTCATCAAACTGTTTTGTGTCGTTCCCAGCATGCATTAAAGAGTCTACTCAGTTGACCAGTCTTGATGTGAGTTATTGCCTGAAGCTTCAAAAAATTCCGGAACTGCCTTCAGGTGTTCAGAAAGTAGATACAAGGCACTGCAGTTCCTTACTTCCAGAAACATCAAGCATGCTATGGTCACAGGTTTCCTACTTTCTCCCATTCATTTGATTTCGTTTTAGCGAAATAAATTTTTAGAAGAGAGAAAAAAGGGAAAAAGAAAGAAAGCATGCAATAAACCACTTTTTATTAATCTCCTCTTGGATGTCACAGGTGCATAAAGACATTAATGGATTAGAAATTGTGATGCCTAAAACAGAGATTCCAGGATGGTGGGACTATCGTGTCCAAAGAAGGGACCTCATTTTCTGGGCACGTGGCAAGTTCCCTATTGTGGCTTTAGCATTTGTGCTCAACAAAATAAACTACCAAGCTTTTGTGTTGCACTTGTTCATAGACGGTGAGCATGTACATGTCCAACACCAAAAGTTCCATACTTTCACTATTGCAGAAGACCATGTGCTGCTGTTTGACCTACGAGTTTTATTCAGTGATGAGGAGTGGAAGAGGCTTGATGCACGTGTCGGGCATGATAATGAGTGGAAGAAAGTGGTGGTGAGATGTGAGACGGACATGATCCTAGGACACTGGGGAGTTTTTGTGCACAAGAAAGAGACAAACATGGATGATATCAAATTCACTGATCCATTATTCTCGGAAATTTCGGATTTCGTTGAGTTCTATAAGTTGGGAAGGCGCTTAAAGAGGTCACGAAGTTCAAAGCGAAGGAGATATGGTTATGACGTTGGCACTGTGAAACATGCTCCTCCTTCCTTCTCAGAAAGCCTCCAAACTGTGGTGGAAAACTTGAAGAAGGTTGTGAGGACTCCAAGACAAGAGAAATTAGGCTTGGGTGGTAGAGACGACGACCACGAGCATAACTTGGACTGGTTGGCAGAGACCACCATATTGAGTGATGATGGGGAGGAGGAGGGAGTGTCAGATATGGAAGCATAGAAGATGTTGAGGTTTCCCTAGATTCAAACAGTAGTATCATCAAATTGAAGGAAATTCCTGATCTGACTTCCTGTTTTGCTTCCACACTTTGCTCTATCAGACTTAACCTCTCTCACTCTCTGATTTTGATACTCTGCAATGCGCTCCTCCCTTTGCTGCTAACTTTTCAAATTCAATATCTCATTCCGTTGCCTGAAGAACTCCATCCTCAATTCTGGTAGTGTATTTTATGTATGAAAATGATGGTGTCTGGTTACTTTCGCTACCTTTTTTAGGCCAGATTAATTGTATTTTTCTCTAAACTTTTATTTCACTCCTTTTGTTATGCTGGCTGAAATTACTAGTCTCATTGAATCTCTCTCTACTATTGTCAATTCACATTTCTTTTGTTCCTCTGCTACCTTTTCACGTTTAAATCACTAATCCAATGTTCTCTACTCTCTGTATTATTTCTACCTTGAAAGAAAAGTAAGATTAAAAAGCAAAAGCTATAATAATAATAATACCAACAACAACAACACACTGACTTGATTGGTAGTTGTTTGTTTTTGTAATATTATGTTATTCAACCTGTTGTTATTGGACCAAACCAGGTTATTTCACCTGTTCCTTGTTCTTCAACCAGTTGTTGTACAGCTTCGGGTCGAAAACTCGATAAACTCTGCCAAATGTAGCAACTGTTGGGTACCAGAGTAATGGAAACAGATCAACGCAACTAAAATAGAGCTGAGAGTAATAGAACTGACACACAATATTTACGTGGAAAATCCCCTAATGATGAGGGAAAAACCACGGGCAAGACCAAGAAAGATTTTCACTATGTGGAAGATAAATTACAACTCTCTCTAAATATAAGGAGAGAACAATAACACTCTCTCTATAAAAATAGGAGAAACTCTCAGAAGACACTATATATTTTTCTCTCTACTATGCTTTCTCCGTTTCTGTTGTGTTGTTCTTTAAAACCTTCAGCAGCTTGCTATTTATAGAGGCTCGAGAGTTACTGTGTAATCAATGCACAGTAACTTCACATGCATTTCGGTAGGTGCACCGAACCCTCTCACATGTGCACAGTAACTTAGTTACTGTGCATGTTTGAAATTTTCGTCAATCAGCATGCATGCACAGTAGAAATTCTACTGTGCACTTTGAAAATTTTGCTCCGTGCATGTGCTTCTGTTTTCCTTCTTTGACTTCCTTTTTTTTTTTTTTATAAGTGGCTTTACGCCACTAACAATCTTCCACTTAAAGCCACTTTTGGTAAGCTTTCTAAACCTTTTCTCATCTTGCCAGTTCCATGCTGCCTACGTTTCTGATAGGCCATAGGAAGATCTACACCATTTAAACTTGTCAGTGTTGATCGGCTTTGTCATGACATCTGCTAGGTTATCTTTCGTATGAATCTTCTGCATGTCCACATTTCCTTCTTCCACTACTTCTCGAATAAAGTGATATTGAACTCCTATGTGCTTTGTCCTGGAATGAAAAGCTGGATTCCTTGCAATGTGCAAGGCACTCTAACTGTCACAATACACAGTAATCTTTGACTACTTGTGCCCGAGTTCCTCCATTAACCTTTGAATCCAAATAGCTTCCTTGCAAGCTTGTGTAGCTGCCATATATTCAGCTTCTGTAGTAGATAGAGCTACAACAGTCTGTAACTTGGATAACCAACTCACAGCTCCGCCTGCAAATGTAAACACATAGCCTGTAGTAGATTTTCTTTTATCAAGATCACCTGCAAAATCTGAATCAACATATCCTCTGACAACGAACTCTGATCCTCCAAAACATAGTGTAAAACCTGAGGTTCCTCTAACATATCTCAGGATCCTCTTCACAGCATTCCAATGCTCAGTATATGGATCTGCCATAAACCGACTGACCAATCCAACTGCTTGAGCAATATCTGGCCTGGTACAAATCATGGCGTACATAACGCTTCGCACCGCTGATGCATATGGTACTCGAGACATTTCTATCCTCTCTGCTTCACTGCTAGGACACATACCTGAGGATAATTTGTAATTCACAGGAAGTGGGGTTGATACTGGCTTGCAATCTTGCATGTTGAAACGTCGCAAGATTTTCATCAAGTAATTCTTCTGTGAAAGCCAGATCTTCCTGTCCTTTCTATCTCGGTGAATTTGCATCCCTAAAATCTTGTTTGCGGGTCCCAAGTCCTTTATATCGAACTCCCTAGCCAACTGTGCCTTTAATTCTTGGATTCGATCTTCGTTGGGACCTACTACCAACATGTCATCCACATACAACAACAGAATGATGAAAACATTGTTATCAAACCTCTTGTAGTATGTACAATGGTCTGAACTCAATCTGTTGTATCCGAGGCCAATTATGAAGGAATCAAATCTCCTGTACCAACACCTTGGCGCCTACTTTAGACCGTACAGAGATTTGGTCAACCTACAAACCAAGTTTTCTTTTCCTTTTTCCTCAAAGCCTTCTGGTTGGAGCATATATATCTCCTCTTCAAGTTCTCCATGAAGAAAAGCAGTTTTCACATCTAACTGCTCAAGATGTAAATCAAATGCAGCACACATAGCCAATACTACTCTGATAGTGGTAAGTTTGACAACTGAAGAAAATATCTCATTGAAATCAATACCTTCCTTCTGAGCAAATCCTTTTACCACCAGTCTTGCACGATATCGTTCCACTCGATCATTGCCATCTCGTTTGATCTTATAGACCCATTTGTTGCCGATGGCTTTTCGACCTTTTGGAGGTGCAACAAGTTCCCATGTTTTATTCCTATGCAAGGCCTCCATTTCTTCCTGCATTGCTGTCATCCACAGAGAAGCATATGGTGTAACATCCCTTACTGCTTTATGGATTGATGACTGTCCCCACAAACCAACACGGGTCTTTTCAGCATGCTTTGTCATCACTCACACACTTCCTAGGAAAACTTCCCATGAGGTCACCTATCCCAAAATTACCCCAGGTCAAGCACACTTAACTGTGGAGTTCTTTCAGTTTGGGCTACCGAAAAGAAGATGCATCTTGTTGGTATAGGTAGTGCAAATCAATTCATATAAGCCCTATACCAACAAGATGCATCTTCTTTTCGGTAGCCCAAACTGAAAGAACTCCACAGTTAAGCGTGCTTGACCTGGGGTAATTTTGGGATGGGTGACCTCCTGGGAAGTTTTCCTAGGAAGCATGCGAGTGAGGACAAAGCATGCTGAAAAGACCCGTGTTGGTTTGTGGGGACAGTCATCAATCCATAAAGCAGCAAGGGATGTTACATATGGACTATTCAAAGCCTCCTGAAAGGTTGATGGCTCTCCTTCTTCTGTTAGAAGACAAAATGCATCGTGACTTGCCATAACATAGTCTGAATGCCATGATGGTGGCTTTGTCTGGCGTGTTGATCGCCTAACTTCTGTATCATTGGCCTCAACTTGTACTTGTTCATCATACTCTGGTTCTGCTTCAGAATCTTTTTCTTCAGATTTCTCATCTATCTGAACTGTAGTTATTTCCTTAATAGGGTTGTCATTTCTTTCTTCACTTTGCAGTTCATTTTCTGCAAATATAACATCCCTGCTGACAATAACCTTGCGGGCAGTGGGATCCCACAAGCGATACCCCTTCACACCGTCAGCATAGCCCAAGAATATACATTTCCTGGACTTCGGGTCCAACTTTGTTCTTTCTTGGGAGTTGTACATCACATATGCCGGACATCCAAACACTTTTAGAAAAGAATAATCTGCCAGCTTGCCATTCCACATCTCCATTGGTATCTTTAAACCAATTGCAGTTGATGGCGACCGATTGATCACATAACAGGAAATTTTGACTGCTTCTGCCCAGAAAGACTTGGCTAAACCTGCTGTTCTCAGCATGGCTCTTGTTCTTTCTAGAAGAGTCCTGTTCATCCGCTCTGCTACACCATTTTGCTGAGGTGTATGTGCAACTGTGAATTGTCTTTGAATACCCTCATGCTTACAAAATGCTAGAAAATCTCCATCTGTATATTCTCCTCCATTGTCTGTCCTCAAACATTTGATCCTCTTTCCGAATTCAAGTTCTACTCTTGCTTTGAAGTCTTTGAATATTAGAAACACATCTGACTTCTTCTTGATTGGGTACACCCATAGTCTCCTGGAGTAATCATCAATGAATGATACAAAATATTTTGCACCTCTCAAGGACATTTCTGGTGACTCCCACACATCAGAATGAATCAAGTCTAGAATGTGCTTACTCCGGGCAGTTGATCTATCAAACTTCAATCTATGCTGCTTGCTTGTAACACAATGCTCACAAAATGGTAAGTTCACCGATTTGAGCCCAGGAATGAGATTACGTTCTGCAAGAACCTTCAAACCACGTTCCGACATGTGGCCTAGTTTGCGATGCCATATCATTGTCATTTCTTCTTCATTTGCTGATGCATCTGCCTCCTGCAACGTATCTCCTTAAAGTCTGTATAGATTTGTTGTGGTCTTTTCTGCTTTCATCAACACAAGAGCACCTTTAACAACTTTCAAGATTCCCCCTTCAGTACAGGTCTTGCACCCGAGATCATCCAGTTGCCCAATAGACAATATATTCTTCCTCAATCCGTTCATGTGTCGCACTCCTTGAATTGTTCGAATGGAACCATCAAACAATTTTATTTTGACAGTACCAACACCAGCAATTTCTAAGGCATGGTCATCTCCCATGAACACAGATCCTTCTGAGACAGGTTCATAACTGTAAAACCAGTCACGGTGTGGAGTCATGTGCCATGATGCTCCTGTATCCATTATCCAAATATCAATGAGCCTTTTATTGCTTCTAGAACCAATTGCTGCCTCGCTACATAGGATTTCTCCATCCTCAGAGGTACTTGCAACACATCCTAGAGAGGTTGATGCTTCTGGGGCTTTATCTGCATTCTTCTTGTTATTTCGACAATCTTTCTTCAAGTGCCCTCTCATGCCACAACGGTAGCATTTGAAGTTCTTCCTTCTTCTTGACTTTGATCTACTCCGACCATGACTCCCACTAGAATCACGCTCCATTGATCTCCCCCTCATCACCAACAACGCCTCTCCATGCTTTGAGCTCTCCAATCTATCTTCCTTATTCTTGCACCTGGATTCTTCTTCAAGAATAGCACCGGCGACATCATCAAAGGATAAATAGTAGGCAATATTATTATTTGTGATGTTGATAATGAGTTGATCATACGAGTCAGGTAGACTTTGAAGTAGAAGCTCCGCACGTTCATTCTCCGCTATTTTATAATCGATCTTTGTAGTGGGAGAATAATGTGTTGATTGTTGATGTGGTCCGTTTCCGACGTGGACTCACTCATCCGAAGAGTATACAGCCTCCTCTTTAGAAATATTCTATTGTGAAGTGACTTGACCTCGTACAATTTGACAAGAGCATCCCAGATCTCCTTTGCTGTCTTCTTTTCTGCAATACTGGATAATACTGAATCTGCCATTGCAAGATGTAGATTGGCAACAGCATTATCATCCATCTCCTTCCACTTTTCATCAGTAACTTCAGCTGGTCAACCTTCAATTGCTGGTAAGCAATTGTCCTTCCTCAAGATTGCCTTTATCTTCAGTTTCCACAGGGAAAAATTATTCCCATTGAACTTCTCAAACTCAAATTTTGTTGTCATGGTGTTTACCGGAATCTGTTTCTCTACTAGACTGATCACTTTTTTTTTTACTGTGAATTGTACCGTATACGTGAATAGTGCTTTATAAGTGAACAGTACTGTATATGTCAACAGTACCGTATATTTATACCATATATGGAACAAATCCAGTATACGTTAACAATACTATAAAAGTATACAACTACACGTATAAACAGTGACCAAGAGTAGTAACCCGCAGCGTGAACTATAACCAATGGCTTTGATAAGTACCTGGTAAAAATTCTTTTCTGATGTGGAAGATCAGCCTAAGCTGCAACCACAGAGCATACTAAGAATAAATACCACCAAACCAAAGCTCTGATACAACAGCAACAGCTTGCGCGGCGGCATACATATGACCCCAAAATCTCCCCGAATAATAACCAAACAAAAAGAATTTGCGGACTTTATATTTATAATCCGTGCTAATAAAATATAATTGGTCTTCCAATTAAGCAGGTTGATCCATTATCACTGCCAGTTATGACACTGGTAAATCCGCAAGTTAGTTCATCAATATACATATTTGCTTCTAGTGCTAGTACAGTAGTAATGGCAAGAGTAACTAAGTAACAACTATGATGTTTTCCTGAGTTTCAGGGGTAAAGACACGCGTTACGCATTCACTGGTTATCTATCTCTACGATGCTTTATGCCGCAAGGCAATCAACACCTTCACGGATAACGAGAGTCAAGGGTAGGAGAAACAACTCGACCTCAGCTCCTTAAAGCCATTGAAGAATCAAAGGTCTAAATCACTGTTTTCTCAGAAAACTATGCAGCTTCCCAGTGAAGTGGTGTCTTGATGAACTTGTGAAGATCATCAAGCGTCAGAAGGAAAAGAACCAGCTGGTGTTTCCAAGACAAGACAAACGCTGGGGCTCAAAGCAGCTGCTAGTAGATGGAGATGACGGCGAAGATTGTAACTTGGAATGGGTGACAGAGAAGCATATATTGAAGATGTGGATGGTGCAGAGCTTCTAACCCCTCCTGGTTAGCAGTATTGTCAAACTTATGGATATTTCTGATTCTGATTCTTCGAATCTGGCTTTTTGTTATGCTGCAGCTTCAACGATTTGCTCTGTCTTATTCTTTTTGCAATGCTTTTGTTCCGACAGGCTTGCAACTGCTTACTAACACAGGCTCCTGCTCATGTGTGGCATGGCATGCGCCACATTTTAATGCCAATGGCTACAAGTGTGGGGCGGAAGGAACACCTTGAACGTGAGACAAGATTGCTATGCTGCCTTTGAGTCACTAAAAGGAAGAGCCACCCTTGGCATCCCTGCAAGGAATTCATCAAATGATGCTTGGCCCTCAACCAAAGAGACGAAAATGACCCCACATGCATTGTCTTTAGCCTTGATGCCTGATCATTATTCCAAAGGGTATGTACTAGAGTCTGGTGAAATCAATGCAAGAACGGCACTGTAAACAGGAAATAACCCTTCTTGCTCTTGATCCAAGCATGTATCTAGTTAGCGTATATTATTATAAAAGGCACACAAAAAAATTATTTTGTCATGGAAATAGGTTATATACAATTGTATTAATTACTGGGTAGTATAGATTCAACACGCTGCAAATGGAAGTTTAGAATTTCGACAAATTAAAGTCAACTGATAGTCCATATCAAGAGATGTTGTACCAAAAATTCTTTTCATATACAGAATTGAAAAGTTGTTGCAAGAGATTGGGGTGGCTTTGTAAATTTAAATATTATTGGTAAGAATAGAAAATTTAATAAACTAGCTAATAATGTATTCTACTGGTTATGTCTTCTTTTGAGTCAGTCAACTCACTTTGGGTATTGAAACCAATTCTAATTAATTTCAAGTACAGTAGAAGCCACCTTCAGATAAGATAACAAATGAATATTGAAATGTAATGTAAGATTTAAGTTCATACTGGTAATGTTGTCATGCATGTCCTGTAATATTTGTTTCAACTACTCATTGAGTCAACGTTTTACCCTGTCCATCTTCCAAGAAAGTTCATTCAATATCCTTGCCAGTTTCATTGCTCAATCCATAAGTCAACGTAATTAGCCGTCGCGAATGATTATATCTACCAATCATTACAATACTCCTGCTTTTAGTGATACTATAGTGATGGCAAATCCAGTTGAAACATCCGAAACCAAGAGTAATTATGACGTTTTTCTGAGTTTTAGGGGTGAAGACACGCGTCACACATTTACAGGTTATCTCTATGATGCCTTGTGCCGAAAGGGAATCAACACCATGATGGATGATGAATATTTGAGGGTAGGAGAAACAATTCGACCTCAACTCCTTAAAGCCATTGAGGAATCAAAGCTTTCGATGATTGTTTTCTCTGAAAACTATGCAGCTTCCACATGGTGTCTTGATGAACTTGTCAAGATCCTGGAGTGTCGAAAGGAAAAGAATCAGCTCGTGTTTCCAATCTTCTACAAAGTAGAGCCCTCAGATGTACGGCATCAGAAAAATAGTTATGAACAAGCGATGACTGCTCATGAAAAGAAGTTTGGTCATGACTCTAAAATTGTGCAGAAGTGGAGGTCAGCCTTGTTTGGCGTATCCAACATAACAGGATATCATTTGAAAGAAGGGTGAGTAAATACTAAGTTTGCATTGATTTCTCTTAATGCTCTTAAAGGGGCAAAATTGTGGTACTTGATTATTAGTATAGCTATATAGCATGTTCTTAAAGATTTATAGATATGTCAATTTTTTTTTTGAACGTCGTGGATAAGGGAAACAATTTTCAGTCTGTAGAAAAAATCAGTCGTCAAACTTCTAGTCTCCTAATGATGTGACCGAAAATATATAAGTTGATCTCCTTTGTTAATTTTCACTATATTCTACTTTTGTTGTTCTAAATCGATATCTTGTGTGATGATAGTACTTGTGCAAGTTAGTGCAACTTAATTGGTCTGTTGTTGTGAAGAAACAAATTGTCATCAATCAAGATGATAGCAACTAGTAACAGAGAAATATAAAAGAAACTGAAAGTGTCTATTAATGGAGCTTAAGAGGTATCAGTGTGAAACCGTCAAGCTCTAAATTTGGAAATACAATAAGAAATGTAAACAATTCAGCTAGTTAGTCATTTTCCTTTCCCTTTTTATGTTGCTTCATGCTGAATGGGCCCAGCCCCCTTTTCTTCCCCCCTCACCAATGAAGGTCTTTTTTGGTTTAGGAGCATTAAAGTCGATTGGGGTCTCTAACGCTAAGACAAAATAAAATTTTGCATCATCAACATCATGAATTGAAAACCATTTGTATACTCTTATCTGCAGGTATGAATTCAAATTTATTCAAGATATTGTTCGCAAGGCCACCACTAAAGTATCTCCTAAACAATTACATATAGAGGAGCACGCAGTTGGACTGCAGTTTCGAGTTGCAGAAGTCAAGTCACTTCTAGATATTGAATCTAATAACAACAGTTCCATGTTGGGGATTCATGGAACTGGTGGAATTGGCAAAACAACACTTGCCAAGGCTTTGTATAACTCCATCTACAGCCAGTTTGAAGGTGCTTGTTTTCTTTTCAATGTCAGAAAGATTTCGAATCAAGACAAGGGCCAAGTACGTTTGCAACAAATGCTCCTGTCGGAAATGCTTGAGGTGGGTAAAATCAAGTTGGACAGTGTTGAAAAAGGAATCTCTACAATAAAAGACAGACTAAGCACCAAAAGAGTTCTCATAGTCCTTGATGATGTTGATAAGATAGAACAGCTAAAAGAACTGGCAGGAGCATGTGATTGGTTTGGTTCTAGAAGTAGAATTATTATAACGACAAGGGATAAATATTTGCTAGTAGCTCACCAAGTTAAAAAGATTTATGAAATGGAAGTGCTAAATGACCGAGAATCACTTGAACTCTTTTGTCAAAATGCCTTCAAAACGAGTATTCCTGCTACAAACTATGACGACTTATCCAATCGTGCAATACGTTTTGCCAAAGGTCTTCCTTTAGCTATAAAAGTTATAGGCTCCAATTTGATTGATAAAGATTTCAATGAATGGAAGTCTGCATTGGATAAATATGAGAAGAATCCTCATCCAGATATTCAAAGTATCCTTAGTATAAGCTACGATAGTCTAGAACTCAATGAAAAGGAAATTTTCCTTGACATCGCATGCTTTTTTAATGGGCGAAGATTGGAATTTGTAAAATGAATACTAGATGGGTGTGACTTCTACACGGAAGATGGTATTAGAATACTCATTGATAAATCTCTCATAACTATTGAAGATGGCTATCCTCATGATCTCACACAGGACATGGGTAGAGAGATTGTTAAGCAAGAGGCACCAAAAGAAGCTAGTGAACGTAGTAGATTATGGTTTCACAAAGATGTTCTTGAAGTACTGACTGAAAATACAGTAAGAAGATTGTCAATATTCTTCTTTTTCATTTTTGTAATCATTATACTATGGTTTTCCACTTATAATTTCTAGACTATCCAATCCTCGCATCATTAGGCATTAGCAAAATTTTAATAACTTATGAATTTTTTTTTTTAAATTGTCTTGAAATTAGCAATCCTTTAATCAATGTTACGTGTACTTGTGTTAAAGGGTAGTAGTAAAACTGAAGGAATAAAGCTTAATTACCATGAAGAAGTTAGCTGTATTGATACTGCTCTCGAGAAGATAAAGAAACTTAGAATTCTCATTGTTCGAAACACAAGATTTTCCTCAAAGCCAATTTATCTTCCGAATCACTTAAGGCTTCTTGATTGGAAAGGGTATCCTTCAAAGTCCTTCCCTCCAGGTTTTTATCCCAAGAAAATTTGTGCCTTCAATTTACATTGTAGTTCTCTCGTGTTGGAAAAGCCATTTCAGGTACAATTTCTTGTCTTCTTTTCCTTATAAAAAGTTAGATATTATGCTAGTTACTTGCATCCCAAAATTGACATATTTTAGATGTAATGTCACTGTTATTAGTTAGTTGAATTTTGTTTTGCAGAAATTTGAGCATTTGACCTATATGAATTTCTCCTATTGCCAGTCCATTACTCAATTTCCTGATGTATCTGGAGCCCAAAATTTAAGAGAATTGATACTTAATAGATGCAAGGAACTGGTTATGGTTGATGAATCAGTTGGATTTCTCCCTAACCTCGTTTACTTAAGTGCTTCAGGATGCACTCAACTAAGACGCTTTCTGCCAAGAATGTGTTTGCCGTCTCTCGAATACCTTTCCTATGACTGTTGTAGAAGACTTCAATACTTACCCGAACTGGTGGGAAAGATGGATAAGCCATTAAAGATTTGTATGAAACACACTGCTGTTAGGGAGCTTCCACATTCTTTTACTAATCTTATTGGGCTTGCCCACTTAGATATGACAAGTTGTAAGGAACACCAAAATCTTCCTAGTAGCTTATTTATTTTGCCAAAGTTTGTCACTTTAAAAATTGGAGGATGTTCTCAACTTCGAGAATCATTAACATGTTTCGAAGGAAGGCTTTCAACAGCAGTGTGCTGGCCAAATTTAAGGACTTCGCATTTCAGCAATGCAAATCTAACAATGAAGATCTTCACGTAATTATGCAGAGTTTTCCAAACTTAAAAAACTTAAATGTGTCATCAAACTATTTTCTGTCGTTCCCAGCATGCACTAAAGAGTGTATTTGCTTGACAAGTCTTGATGTCAGCTATTGCCTGAAGCTCAAGGACATTCCAGAACTGCCTTTCAGTGTCCAGAAAGTAGATGCAAGACACTGCAATTCCTTAACTGCAGAAACATCAAGCATGCTATGGTCACAGGTTTTCTACTCTCTCTCTCACTCAGTTGATTTATTCTCACCAAACTAAAATTGAAAAGACAAAGACAAAGAAAATATGCGATAAACCACTTGTTTTTATTTCTTCCGGGATGTCACAGGTGCGTAAAGAGATCAGTAGGTTAGAAGTTGTGATGCCCAAAACAGAGATTCCAGAATGGTTAGACTATAGTGACCAAGGCGGGATCCCCGTTTTCTGGGCTCGTGGCAAGTTCCCTATCGTGGCTTTAGTGTTTGTGTTCGACAAAATGAACTACCAAGATGTTGGTTTGCACTTGTTCATTGACGATGAGCATGTATACGTCCAACGCCAACAGTTGCTCAATTTCACTGTTGCGGACGATCACGTGCTGTTGTGTGACCTACGAGTTATATTCAGTGATAAGGAGTGGGAGAGGCTTGATGCACGTGTTGGGCATGATAATGATTGGAAGAGAGTGCAGGTGAAGTGTGAAACAGACATGATCCTAAGCCACTGGGGAGTCTATGTATACAAGAAAGAAACAAACATGGTTGATATCCAATTCTCTTGTCCATATCCCAAGTCCTCAGGGATGCAATCATTGCCAATGACGAATACCATAACCACACCAAGGTATGAGGCGGAGTTAGAAAGTGCAACGGCTTCTTTAAGCCATATGGAAGACTCTGATAGTGATACAAAAGTGGAAGAAGAAATATCATGCATGGAACATGTTGAGGTACTTGATGATTCAAATTCTTACCGTCGAACGTAGCCCCTGCTGTTCAGCAATATATTCAACTTTCAGGAAATTGCTTTGCTTTTGCTGTAAGGTCAGGAGCGCAATTCAAGAGGAGGACCAAGAGGACCACTGGTACATGACAGCATGGTCATCACCACATAGCGCCTCACATATTTACCAGCGATCGCAGAAATTTGCGGAACCTACCCAAAGGCGACCGCAATGGCGACAGCAACAGGCTGTGTCACCATCAGGCTCGGAATTAGAATACAAAGTTGCAGAAGACAGGAGGGTCGAGGAGTATGACAATTTTGAAGATGGTGACGGTGATGCTCTTGTGGAACAAGTGCTTCCTTCCTTTCCAGAAAGCCTCCGCACTGTGGTGGAAAACTTGAAGAGGGTTATGGCTCCAAGAGAAGAGAAAGGTATGTGTGACAAGGATGGCGGCGAAGAGGATTATGTTAACTTTGAATGGTTGGCAGAGACAGAGACATTAAGCGATGATAATGGGGAAGGAGATTCATACGGGGAAGCCTAGAAGTTGAATCACATTACGAGTCTTATTGGTAGCTCTACTAATGTCAATTCACATTTTGTTTCTTTCTCTGTTATTCACATGTGAATCACCAAAGCAGTGCTCTTTGATCCTTCTATTTCTAACTTAACAGTAAAGGAAGTAAAAAAAAAGAAAAAAAATTAATATAATGCTTGATTGGTTTTGTGGTAGCTAGAAATATGCTTCCCTGCAATTGCTTGGTTAGGTTAAACGCAGGTACCTTGAGGAGCACTAAATTGATCTTCTTCTTTTTTTCCTCGTGTTATGGCATTATGGCAAATGGTATGAGCATAGTAGCATACCCACAATTTTTAGACTACTAAGAACTAGTAAACGTAATGTAATGGAAAAGATGAAGCCATATTTGTTTAGATCACTATTTCCTTTTTTGTTGGTTCAAGTCATAATGTGGAAAACCACTCTATGCTGAACAGGTTCAACATGACCATTGTTTTAATGGCAAATGTTATTTCTACACCCGACACCTACTTGTAGGTGTTGAAATAGCAATACATTTTTTTTATTAAGGAGAGAATTGCCCACCAAAAGCACAATTTTCACTTCCAAGGTGGATACCTAAAATTTATAAGGCATATGCAGCAAAATCAACTTAACAGCTACATATGCACATTATTATTCATTTCCCAAAATAAGCAGACTTCTACGTCACAACCTTATCCATCGTTGGAGTTCTCCACTTCAGCTTGATACCCTCCATGTACTTCATTACACACTTGTGGAGATCAAAGTTGCATTTATTAAATACACACAATTTTAAGAAAGACTTCATGTGCAAAAAAAAAAAAAGAAAAATTGAAATTTAGAGCCAAAAACAATTCACTATTTAATGAAACATAGTCTACATACAATTGAATAAATTGGTGAGAACATTTTACACCTTAAAAGCGAATAGATGCGAAGCCTCTAGAAGTATAACATTGTTGATAAATTTAGAGAAACAAAACAAATTATTCTTTTATCATTGAAGCAGAAAGACTACGTACATACAATTAAATTAAAAGTATTTAATTAACATCTTATTAGTTTGAACAATAAAAGAATATATGAAATTTAAAACAATGAAAGGCTTAATCTTCTTCCACGGTTTTCTTTCTTTTCATGGACGATGGAGCACAGGCATAGTCATGGCCACTTAGACTAGTGTGTGTCTTCTTCTTCTTCTCAATCTTTCCATTTTTTATTTTTCAAAATGAAAAAATCACAACCTTCCTCCCCTCAAGCCACAAAATACACAGATATACACTTATTGATCGAAAAAAAAATCGAAAATGACAAAGGCAAAGAACACAGAGCTTACTCCTCCTAGACTGGCTTTCAATGATTTCAATTGCAAGTCTCAACCTGAATGGAGATGAAAAATGCGAAGCTTTCCTCTTCCTCTCCCTCCGGCCACCAACACCCACTTCGCAAGGCTTCTCTTGCTGGTTACTACCGACAACACTGAGAAGATGAAGAGGGCAAATAGAAAGGTAGAGTTTCTAAATGAGTGAATGTATTCAAGTTAGATTTTAGATCTCCGTATACCACTTGTGTTTTATTGATGATTGATGGGGATTGGGGAATCTTTTCTATTTCTTTTTCAGATCTGTTATCTGTGAAGAATCTTTTCTTAGAAAAATTAAAAAAGGCGAAAATATTGATGTACGAAAGGCTGGCTTAAACAGAAACACGGGACATTTTACGTGATGCGTCCTGTTGCGGCCACAACGCCGTTACATTGTGGTTTTCTTCGTGATTTAAGTTCACACCGTGACTGTGGTACGATGCTGTTGCAAGCACTGCCGCAACCACAATATTGTGGTCGCATCATGCAATGCGGTCCGCAATCTAGAACATTGATACTATTGTGTCTGAATATAGCAAAAATCCTATAACCTTTAAATTGGACTTTGCAGTTGCTAAGGTGAAGATGGGAGATATTGAACCTTTAACTGGGTCAGCTGGGATGATAAGAAGGATTTGCAGTTCTGTTAACTAAGTTCTTGAATCTTGAACACTAGTTGTCATTTTGTTGTTTTAAGTTTTATAAATTCTTAATGTTCTGCCTAAAAAGGTGTTAAACTTCCATATATATATATATACCGACTCATTGAATTGTATGTGGTCTCTCTCTTTTGTATTAGTACCAAGGAATTGTAAGTGTGGTTTGTTTCTCTAAATTTATTTGTCCTTGACTCCTTTCGCATAAAGTCTTACTCTTAGCTTGTGTTCGGTTGTTTTTCATTATAATGGAACAAAACATAACTAGTACTCTAGTAGGAATGACTTAGAAAACAAATTAGAGGAAGAATGTATGGAAGTACGTAACAAAATTATATATCTTCTATACATCTAGTTTGTGAGATGAATATATTGGAATAGAGTAGAACTTAATTGATCTTGTTTTAATGTTACATTATAAATGAATAGAATGAAACTGGACCGAACCAAAACAAACTACGAAATGTCATCTAAAACTTCGTCAATTTGGTCATTGGATTTGGAGCTTGTTTGAATATACTTCTCAGAAGATATCCTTTTTTAATTGATCTTTTTAATTAAGTTCTTTTGAAAAAATAAAAATTGATCTATGTTTGGATGTTATGTCAATTTTTATGTTTAGATGTAATATTAAAATATCTTTATTTATTATCAAACATCTTTTTATGTTATTAAAAATATCTTTTTCCAAAAGATAAAAATTATAACTCATTAAAAAATATCGTTTTTAACCTTTTCTAGTAATTATAATTTTATTTAAAAAAAATTATCCAAAAACATACTGAAAATCACCCAAAAAAAAATCTTTTGTTAAATAAAAATACACATTCAAACGAGCTCTTTGGACAATATAATAGTATCACAAGTGATGTTTTGATTAGTCCATCTCTCGTGGATAAAGATGAGGCCGAACTATTAACATATGGACATTTTCTCCTCTATATATATATATATATTTTGAACTTGAGATGCACGTGAAAATTAAACTATACCCTATATGGGGTTGAAATTTTAAATGAGTGGTGAAATTTCACATTGATTTAAAACAGACTTACAGTATGTCTTATTGGGGATTAAAAAGGTAAAAAAATTTATAGATAAATTGGGTGTTAGAGTATAAAACTATTTATATGTCTCTATCCACTAGTTTAAATTTATATGTATGGTTTCTTAACATGATATCAAAGCATTTATGACTAATCATTCAGGGGGATGACCATTGTTATCTTCCATTATGATAAATTGTTTACACTTTAAGCTTGATAAAGACTTCGCATTAAAAAGTGTGTTAGAATATAAAGTTAATTACGCGTTTCCTTGTCATATTAAGTGTTTATTGCAGAATTTGACACTTCTATATCGACAATAAATAATCGACAATTTCTTTATGCAAGAAGCCAAACATGCTTTAAACCAGGTGTTTATTGACAAACTTTTGGATGTCAGCCTTTGCTTTTCCATATCTCAATTCAGAGAGCAAAAAGCTACTCCTCTTGGGTCCTACACCTAAAGAATCGAGTGTCAAACTGTTTTAAATATAATGAGGATGGAATGAATGAAGTGATTCGTGTGTGTTGTGTGAGATATGATTGACGAATTGAAATGTAGAAAAGTTGCAGAAATGTAAAGGAATTGATTCACAAAGTGTAAATAAAGTACAAAAATTGTAAAGAAATTAAAAACAATCTAGTCCTAAGAAAGCAAGAAATGGGGTTGAGAACAATATTCAGTGGACTTTGGACTCTGTTTTGTCATCAGGTGACATTTGTAGAGTGATGTGTGAGTAAATATTCCAAACATTTACAAATGTACAGAACTAGTATTTATAGACATCTCAGGACTCTAAGATTGTGACACTTGTCTTTGGCTATGTCATTAAATGTTGTCCACATGTCTTTGACAATTTCTTTGTTTGTCACACGCCTCTGTCATTGACCAGTTACCATTTTGTCATGCTTTTACCAACCTTTTGTCTGTAACTACTGAAAATCACTAATAACCGTCGATCGATGAATGTGTCTTCTTCTTGTCATCATGTCAATCTCCCCACGATCTTTAGAAATTTTCTACGTCTCAAATCACAAACTCTCATATTGACTAGTCGAGCCTGGGCATGAGATTTGTCATCATTAGCCTTCAATTCAAACCTCGCTCTTAGTCACTCCAATAAGTTTTGACCTGTTAATTGACTCACATAGAACTTTGTTAGTTTTGTACAGTTTGCCTGTTCTAATATGCCCAACTCTTAACTGGCTTTTGGGCTAACTAAGGTCGAATATCAGTTCAACAATCTGACACTTAATAAAATTTGGTACTAACATTAAAATTTTGAGAGAGATATTTTATGATACAGCGAATATTCTAAACCCAATAGTAAATAAATCTGTCAACTTGAGAGGCAATTGCATGACAAGGAGCATCCATCCACCTTTGAAACTAGTTTGTATCGATTTTTCAGTTTGCACCAAAAAAAAAAAAAATGCCAGCTGCTGGTTTTATTTGATCCAAACTTTTGATAGGTCAATAATCTCACACCCAAGCATTGTAGACTGTAGAGAGTGGAGAAATTATGATTAGATATATGTCGTCACGTAAAATGAGAAAGTAATTAATAAGGGCACAAAGAATTATCAATTTAATTAGAGTTTCTCAAGTTTTTTCCTCCTGAGAAAAAGCTAGGCGAGCTTCAGAGAGCATATATCATCCGTTAATGCTTACTGAACCAAATTTCAAGAGCAATGAGGAACTGCATGTTATGACTAGTAATTTTGACTCCTTTCGTCCATTAATTTCCTTTATAGTGTACATATTAAGATTAAGATATTATGTTCGAAAGAAAATATTGACAAAGTCTTCTTAATTAATGCCCTATGAATTGGTATATATCTGGCAACTAGAAAACCCAAGGAGAATTTTCAAAATGTTTCCTATTTCCTAAAGCGCCACCTTTGTTTAATTCACCTTTGCTCCGCGTTTTAGCTGACATTAGTGACTCTATGACAAAGGCAAAGCCGAATTAATAATATATGGACATTTTCTCCTAATTTTTTTTAATAAACATGTCAAAGATATTAATTAAAATTTTGAATTTGAGATGCACAAGAATATTAAACTCTGCTATATGCGGTTGAAATTTCAAATGTGAGTGGTAAAATTACACATTGATTTATAAAAGAATAGATGTGTTTGGTTGGGATAAAAGAGCGTAAATTTTCAAGTATGGTGGGTGCCACCTTGAGATAAAATATGACAAAATGAACATTAAAAAAGTTAATGTATGTTTTGGAAAACTGCAGGATTATACTTATTTTAATAATAATTTATTTATATAATCAATTTATGTTTGGGTACTTTAATTATTAAAAAGTTATTTTGAGTTAACCTGTATTGTCTGGATTATTAAAAAAACATTACTTTTTGTGTTAAATGCTAAGAAAAACATTTTTTAAAAAATAAAACAGCTTTTTTTCCCAAAAAAAATGTTCAGGATATAGGTTAAACCTTTTTTTTCAATTTTTCTAAAAACAACTTCTTTTTTTTCCCTAACGCAAAACAGCTTAAATTCTTGAGTGAAATTACTCAAACTAACTTATTTTTCCCAAACAGCGTTTCTTGGAAGGAAAAAGCTGGTTCACCAACTTCCGCGTAAGTTGAAAAACTTGTGCTGTTGTCGCACATCTCCCGCTACCTCTTTTTCCAGCCATCTTCCAGGAAAGTTCATCCAATATCACTGAGATAGAGTTTCACTCATAAATGTACCTCATCATCAATCAATTAGTTGTGAATAACTCCGTGAAGCACAACACAACACCATCACAATACTCTTATTACTTTGCTTGCTGTATTGCAATTACATTTACAGCGATGGCAAGTCCAGTTGCAACTTCTAAAACCAAGAACAATAACTACGATGTTTTTTTGAGCTTCAGGGGTGAAGACACGCGTTACGCATTCACAGGTCATCTCTACGATGCTTTCTGCCGTAAGGGAATCAACACCTTCATGGATGATGCGGAACTGAGGATAGGAGAAACAATTCGACCTCAACTCCTTCGGGCCATTGAAGAATCCAAGATGTCGGTCATTGTTTTCTCTGAAAACTATGCAGCTTCCACGTGGTGTCTTGATGAGCTTGTCAAGATCCTCGAGTGTCAGGAGGAAAAGAACCAGCCTGTGTTTCCAATATTCTACAAAGTAGAGCCCTCAGATGTACGGCATCAGAGGAATAGCTATGAAAAAGCCATGGCTGCTCATGAAACTAGGTTTGGTTGTGACACAGAGAAGGTGCAAAAGTGGAGGTCAGCCTTGTTTAGGGCATCCAACATATCAGGACATCATTTGAGAGAAGGGTTAGTAAATACTAAGTATGCATAGGTTTATAATTATTATTATTATTGTTTTTTTTTAACGGGATTATTATTATTAGTGTTGTGATGCTGTTAGAGTGACAAAATGTCTGGTACTTGGTTATTTAATTAATATTAATGTAATTGTTATACCATGTTATTAAGGATGTGACCAATAATATCTATAAGTTGATGTCCTTTGTTAAGTAAGTTTTACTCTTTTATACTTCTATGTTGTTTTAAATCGATATCGTGTGATTATATGTACAGCTGTACTTGTGCTTAGTGCAGATTATTTTGAAGAAATAGATCCCCCCTTAACCAATATAAAATAAAATAAAATGTTACATACTCAAGCTTTCGGGATTTGAAAACCATCAGTATATTTGCAGGTATGAATTCAAGTTTATTCAAGATATTGTAAGCAAGGCCATCAAAAAAGTACTTACGAAGCAATTAGATATGGAGGAGAACGTAGTTGGACTGCATTATAGAGTTGAAAGACTGAAGACACTTCTACGTGAGTCTGATGGCCGCCCTTCCATGCTGGGGATTCTTGGAACCGGTGGAATTGGCAAAACGACACTTGCCAAAGCTTTGTACAACTCCATTTGCAGCCAGTTTGAAGGTGCTTGTTTTCTTTCCGATGTCAGGAAAACTTCAAGTCAAGACTTGGGCACAGTACGCCTACAACAAATGCTCCTATCAGAAATTCTTGAGGAGGGAAAAATTGAGTTGGGTAGTGTTGACAAAGGAATCTCTATAATAAAAGATAGACTTCGTACAAAAGGAGTCCTGATAGTGCTTGATGATGTTGATAAGATAGAACAATTAAAAGAATTGGCAGGACGATGTGATTGGTTTGGTTATGGAAGTAGGATTATTATAACAACAAGGGATAAAAATTTGTTAGAAGCTCACCAAGTCGAAAAGATTTTTGAAATGGATATGTTAAGTAAACACGAATCGCTTGAGCTCTTTTGTCGGACTGTCTTCAAAAAGAGCCATCCTGCAACAAATTATGAAGACATGTGCAATCGGGCAATACATTATGCCAAAGGCCTTCCACTAGCTCTAAAGATTATAGGCTCTAATTTGATTGCTAGAGATTTGGATGAGTGGAAGTCTGCATTAGACAAATATGAGAAGAATCTTCATTCAGATATTCAAGGTATTCTTAAAATAAGCTATGATAGTCTGCAAAGCAATGAGAAGGATATTTTCCTCGACATCGCATGCTTCTTCAATGGGCAGAAATTGGATTATGTTAAAAGAATACTGGATGGGTGTGAGTTCCACACAAAAGATGGTATTAGAATATTGGCCGATAAATCTCTCATAACTTTTAACAATAGTTACTTGAGGATGCATGACCTAGTACAAGACATGGGTAGAGAGATTGTTAAGCGGGAGATGCCAAATGCTAGTAAACTTAGTAGATTGTGGTTTCATGACGATGTTCTCGAAGTGCTAACTGAAAATACAGTAAGAACATTACCAACCTGCTTTCTTTGAATTTTCTTTCCTCATGACATTTGTAGGTTTTTTTTACTTTCTTTAATAATATGGAAACTATCAAATCCTGTCATCTGTAGCATTAACTCAATCCTAATAACCTTTTGAAGTTTTTTTCTGTTCCTTATGCCTTTTTATTTGTAATATGTAACTAATAATGTAACATATACTTGGGTTAAAGGGAAGTGGTAAAATTCAAGGAATAAAGCTTGATTGCCTCGAAGAAGTTAATTGGACTGATACTGCCTTTGAGAAGATGAAGAAGCTTAGAATTTTCATTGCTCGCAGCACAAGATTTTCATCATGTCCCATTTATCTTCCAAATCAATTAAGGCTGCTTGATTGGAAGGGATACCCTTCAAAGTCTTTACATCCAGGTTTTTATCCAAAGAAAATTGCTGCCCTCAACTTGTGTTGCAGTCCTCTCGTGTTGAAAGAGCCATTTCCGGTACTACTGCTTGTCTTCATATATGAAGTTAGACATGTTGCTAGTTATTGGCATAATTTAGATATGATGTTATTGTTATTAATTAATTGATTTTTGCTTTGCAGAAGTTTGAGCATTTGACCTATATGAATTTCTCCTATTGTTTGTACATCACTCAATTTCCTGATGTGTCAGGAGCCAACAATCTAAGAGAATTGATACTTGATAGATGCGAAAAGCTGGTTAAGATTGATGAATCAGTTGGATTTCTCCCTAACCTTGTTTACTTGAGTGTTTCAGAATGCAATCAATTAAGAAGTTTTGTGCCAAGAATCCGTTTGCCATCTCTGGAATACCTTTCCTTTGACTTGTGTAGAAATCTTGCAGACCTCCCAGTCGTGGTGGGAAAAGTGGATAAGCCATTAAATATTTGTTTGAAACACACTGCTATTAGAGAGCTTCCACATTCCTTTGCTAATCTTATTGGGCTTCGTTATTTAGACATAACAAGTTGTAAAGAACTCCGAAATCTACCAATTAGTTTATTCATGTTGCCAAATTTTGTCACATTAAAAATTGGGGAATGCCCTCAGCTTCGAGAATCATTTAGATGGCTCAAAGGAAGCCTTTCAGTTGCAGAGCGCCGGCCAAGGTTAAGGACCTTGCATTTCAACAATGCATGTCTCTCAGATGAAGATCTTCACGTGATTATACAGAGTTTCCCAAACTTGACAGACTTGAACGTGTCATCAAGCTATTTTGTATCACTCCCAGCATGCATTAAAGAGTCTACTTGCTTGACAAGTCTTGATGTGAGTTATTGCGTGAAGCTTCAAGAAATTCCAGAGCTTCCCTCTAGTGTTAAGAAATTAGATGCAAGGCACTGCAATCTGTTAACTGCGGACACATCAAGCATGCTATGGTCACAGGTTTGCTATTTTTTCTCTTTGCTCTTTTCATTATTCTCCATAAAATTTTCTTAGATGTTCTTAGAACAAAAGAAAATATTTACTCTGCTTTGTTTATTAATTAACATATTAGCTATTCCATTAAAAATATTAAAAAAAAAAAGTGAAGGACAATAAAGACTTGCAAAACTAGGGGTTGTTTGCTTTCAGCTTTCTAGTTTTCAGAAAATTGTAAAGGAAAAATTGAAACTGTAATTTCTAGTTTTCAAAATTTTTAATATTTCCTTAAACTGAAAATAAAAACTAAAAACAAACAACCCCTAATGTGTCAATTAGTCAATAAAATAGAGCAAGTGTTTTCTCTGCCTCTTAAACCTCCAAAGTATTTCTCATTTTTTATTTAGTTTTAGCAAATTAAATTTGAAAATTATAAAAGGCAACGAAAGTATGCACAATAAAGCGCTTTTTTAATTTCTTTTATATATATTAAAAAAACAAACTCTCTTCTTGCTTTAATTTGTCACAGGTGCGTAAAGAGACAAATAGACTTGAAGCTGTGATGCCTGAAACACAGATTCCAAAATGGTGGGACTTTCATCAGCGAAGGTGGAATGCCCTTTTCTGGGCACGTGGCAAGTTCCCTGTGGTGGCTTTAGCGTTTGTGTTCGAGGAACTGAAGTACCAACCTGTTCGTCTGCATTTGTTGATTGATAACGTGGATGTACCGGTGAAACAGTTCCACGATTTCCATGTTGCGGAAGATCACATGCTATTGTGTGACCTGCGAGTATTATTCAGTGATGAGGAGTGGAAAAGGCTTGATGCACGTATTGGGCATGATAACGAATGGAAGAGAGTGGAGGCAAAGTTTGAACCGCATATCACCCCACGAGGCTGGGGAGTTTATGTGTACAAGCAAGAAACAAGTGTGGGCGATGATATCCTATTGACGCTGCCATATCCTGTGGTATTTGATTGGGAATTAATATTCGATTATTGGAACGAGCCCGAGTCTGCATCCCGGATGAGGGGTTGGTCAGTGCAGGATTGGCTTCGTCTATCCAGTGATGTGGAGTGGGATGATTACGATGACTCACTGTTGACGCCAGTGACTCCTCAATCATATGTTGATCCTCCTCCTTTCTCCAAAAACCTCCAAACTGTGATTGACAACTTGAGGAGGTTTATGGCTCCAATTCAAGATAAAGGCTGGGGTGACGACAGAGATGACGAGAATTATAACTTGGGATGGTTGGCAGAGACAGAGATATTAAGCGATGAGGATTACAGGATGACAAAGGATACAGAAACATAACAGATAGATGTTGAGGTTTCTCGATCGTGAGTGATTCAAACACACATTATTGTGAGACTCAACCTCTCTGCCTCTGCATGTATCTTTCTGTCATGTTCTCTCTCCCCTTTGCTGCAAACTTTTCATTTCTTAGTCCATTGCGTAGAACTCAAACTCTCAAATAAATCCGGTATATTTTATTTTATATATGATGGGGGCTTGTTATTTTCCCTACCTTTACTAGCCAGATCTCTTTTTATTTCTTCTTTAATTGTACCTTTCTACAAAGTTTCATTTTTGGGTAGGATTGCTACATTTTTATGGTGGCCGAAATTCCGAGTCTCATTTGAATCTCTACTAAATACCAATGTTAACTTAATTGACTTAATTCACACTTTGGTTTCTTCCTCTACCCTTCACATTTAAATCACCAGATCAATCCCTCCATATCTAACTTCAAAGAAAAGTAGGGAGAAGAAAAGAAACAAAATGATAATAATAATAATAATATGATTGATGGGTTTCGTGGTAGAAATATGCTTCCTCTGCTATTGTTAGGTTAGGTTATATGCAGATACATGTAAATGGGGTGAGCATACCCACAATTTTTGGACTGCTAAGTGAAAACTAGTAACTTGTAAACATCATGTTATTGTTAGGAAAAAGATGAAGGCTTATTTTATTTTATTTTTTTGACGGGAAGAAGGCATGTTGTTTAGATCACTAATTCTTTTTCCTTTTTCATAATGTAGAAAACCACTCTGTGCCCAACAGGGCCAGCATCACCATTTCTTTATTAAAAGAAAAGAGAAAAGCCCACCTTAAGCCTTAAGGACAATTTCCATTTACAAGGCATATGCAGCAGGGCCTCAATTGCTATCCATATGCAGATTATTATTCATTTCCCAAAATAAGCAGATCTTCTTCAGCACAACCTTATCCATCGTTGGAGTTTTTCCACTTCAGCTTCATACCGTCCATGTACTCCAAAGCATATTTTCGTAGATTAAAGTTGCGCTCTTTAAATACATACGGATTTTAAGAAACACTTTCTAGGAAAAAAAGACTTGAAATTTTAGAGGGAAAAATAACAAAGCTACAATTCAACGTACAATTTTTTTCGGTTACAATTCAACGTACAATTGAATAAATTGATGACAATGACAATATTTTATGTCTCAAGAGTGCGTTTAACCAAACGATAAACTCGTCTATAAAAACTTAATCCTCATTACAATTCAACTTGAACCAAACACATAATACACGTGAAGGCTCTACAACTATAATATTGTTCTAAGTGCATTGGAGCATGTATTGTCATAAGCAGTAGTAGGAAGTTGAGCATTACATGTGCCTAACAGCAACAACATCAAAGCAAGAGCACTAAAATAATATTGACCGAAATACTTTATGGCTTAGGATTTGTGTTTAAATAATCTCTTTTGATCAAGGACTAAGTTTGGCACCCAAAAGAAAATGCTTTTCAAATCTAGTTAAAGAACAATTGGTGTTGAATGTTGATGGTGCAGCCTCGTAGTGCTCCCCTGGTAATATATAAGGAAGTAAACCGTATCAATTAGATAGAGCGCGGTGTCGCATTGAGTTAATGGCGCAGTTGGGGTTGACTAGCTAGGTGAGGGGACCAATTCCCTATAGCTAGCCATATAGCCACCACGGCAATTGGTGAGATTATTTCAAATTAAATTTTCCTTGTAGAATTTTTTTTTTTTTTTGCTTTGGTGAAATTCCTTGTAGAATTTTATGTGCTCATTGAATTATTATATGCATTTATTGATGAAGAAAAGTTGTCTTTCTTTTCCCTATTTCATCTTTATATGTAATTGTGAATCATGAATGTGGCTTGTATCATTTCACATCCCTACCATTCCATGCATTGCACTCTATTATTAAGAATAGTAAGCTTCGTTGAAAGAGACATTAGTCAGCTTATCCTTGCATTTGCATTTATGTTCGTGGTTACAAACTTCGAAATTGTCATCCAAACCTCGTCAATTTGGTGATTGATGTTGGACAAGTTAATAGTATCCGAAGTGATGCTTTAATTAGTCCAACTCTCTGATATACAGGCGAAGCCGAAAACAATCAAGATATGGACCCAAAAATTTCAAATTTTCTCCGAATTTTATTAATTAAGAAATGTTTTGAAGATGTTAATTAAATAAGATTTTAAATTTGAGAATTAAACTAGACGATATGTCAATTATTTTCATTTCACTCACATTATTTGGCAAATTCGTTCAGAAAAAAACGTTAAATGATCTTGTTCTTACACGACCCTCATAAAATATTAAAAATATAGTTTTAGGATAAAGGAATAAAGTGTAGCAAATCAATATATTTATATAAAACACAGTTTATTCAAATAAGGAAATTCAATGTGCCAATCCCTCCTTTATTCATCATTAATTTAATTTGATTATTAAAATAAAGTGAATTATTTAATTAATATATATTTGATTAAAAGAAAGTAACATAGATTATCCAAATTAATCCTATTTGTAAAATAATTATTATCTAAAATTAATGTCGGATTCACATATATTAATATATGATCCACCAATATATTTAATATTTTTTCTTACTAATATTGATTCTCTAATATTATGCTTTAGCCATATCATTCTTATGAATTTGATATAATTTCTAATAGTGATATTAATTTTATGAATCTGATTTAATTTTCAATTTTTATGAACCAAAATTGGACAACTAATATCAATTGTTCTATCATTCTTATTCATAATTAATTTTTCAATCTTATTTAATACTAACTTTTAATATTATAGTCACTTGATATGTTATATTAATATGATATCAAATTTCAATTTATATCCTAAAAATTAAGATTGTCATTATTGTTATATTCCAATTTCCATTATTTTAATAGTTGAAATATGATTCAAATCTCAATTATATATATTTATAAGGAAAATGCTACGTGACAATTCCTCCTTAGCTTATTTTGCTGCTCGAAATTCTAATTACTTTTATTTACCATTTTATTTTATTTTTTATATTCTTGATTATTTATTTTAAAGAAAAGTAATATATGATTCAAATCTCAATTAATATATCATTTTATTCTTAATTTATATATGATTGAAAGTAAGATCCTTTCAATATAAATTGATTCAATTTACAAGAATAAATAAATATATTTTGATTGCTTTTATTCTTAATTTTAATTGTACTTACTATTTCCATTAATTTTTACGATTTCCACTTTTACGATATATGAATATGAAATTTCAAATTTTAATTTTGATTTCAATATTTAAACTTAACACATATAAAAGCTAAAACATCAAACTAACATAAAATTAATCTCAACACAATTTTGTATTATTTATTTTAAGCAAAATTAATATATGATTCAAATCTCAATTAATATATGATCTTAATCTATCTATCATTGGTTAAAAATATCTTTCTATTCTTTTTTATTTTAATTCTTAAATGTTTATCTATCTGTATTATTAATTTTTAATAATTATCATACTAATTAATATTATTACCTTTTTCAATTTTCCTTTAATTCTAATTGATTTGATGCACTTAATTTTTTTGATAGATTTGATGTGCTTAATTTTAGCATATATATATATATATATATATATATATATATATATATTTGATCATTGCGTATTAATTGTAGCATAGTTAACATTTTTTTCTGCACATCCTATTTACACATATATATTTATATTATTTCCTTTTTTATCTTTTTTATGGTTTTTCCTATTGATTTAATGTTTTGATTTGTTTTTTGTTTCTTTCATATTTAGGTAATGTGTACCGAGTTGTTTGGAGCCATTTGGCAAAACCATTATGGTATATTTATCGATCATATCTATTTTGATTTTTTATTTTTACTTTGTATATAGTTGTTGTATTTATTTTTTCAATTCAATATAACCAAATTTAGAATGATCTGTCAGTAAATTTTTCTTTGGTTCAACTTTGCCTCTTTCCTTTTGCAGTAGTATTAAGGCTCTCCAATTATATTGTTAGTAATTTTCTTCAAAATATTTTTCTTTTATTTGATTTGAATCTTACTATTCTTCATTCATCAAGTTTTTATTTTGTTTTCTTTTTTAATATTTTAATTTATATAGCTCCCATAGATTCAAATGATTTTGATTTTTGGATTAATTGTTTCTTTCAGTATTTTTTTGTGAATTTATTTATTTTTGCTTTTGATGTATTCTTTCTTAGGATTTAATACTATATTGATTTGAGTTTGAAATTAATCAATGATAATATATTGTTTTAAATAAGTTTTAAAAATTATATTATTGAAATTTAATATTATTTAAAATTATATCATATTTCCATTTTTAAACATTTTCTTAATATTATATTCGTCTTTTAATATTGCCACACTAATTATATTAAATTATTCTTAATCTTCAATATTGTACTCTTTTTTTTATAAAATTAGAATATCACATCCACATTTCAAATAAAAAATTCAAAACATTTCTTTATAATCTTATATTCCAGGTTGATTTAATAATGAAATTAGTTGTTAATATTACTTTAATTCTAAATAATTTTTATTTTATTTTATTTTAAAAGAATCAAATCAATTAAACAATTATCTATTTTTAATTATGATTTCAAATATTTTAATTAAATCTTCACTTATTCTTTTAATTGTCATATCGATCAGTAATTTATAAATTTATAAACATTTACATTAAATATTAAATTTTTTCATTTTACTCAAATAAGTCTTAATTATTAAATCATATCCGTCTTTTACAATATTAGAAAATCATATCTCCATCAATTATATTTTTTTCATATTAATTTAATTCTTAAATATTTCTCTTTCTCTTGATTTTCAATAAATGATTTCTAATAATTATTATATAAACTAAAGATATTTTATATGTATCTCATATCTCAAAACTCAATCTCAATATCAATTTCAATCTTCAAATTTAATATGTAATTTAATTTTTAAACAAAATATTATTGATATTTGCATCCATGTCAATTTGTTAATATCATGTTATTTGATACCAATGTTTTGATATTATTCTTAATTGATATAATTTTAATCTAATATTGATTCTAATATCATGTCTAAGAGATTTAATTACAAATGAGAATTCCTTTCAATCAATTACAAATGATAAATGGTTATAGAATAAAATATTTTATCATAAACATAAAAAATTCATTTGCTTAGTATACAAAACATATATATTATTTATAATAAATATAAAAATTATAATAATGATCTTAGCATCAATTAAAATTAAATATACATACAATTTCACTAATTTTATCATTTTTTAATAACAAAAATATAATGATATTTTTTTCCTAACTCAAACAATCTACAACACAAGTAGTGATAAATATACCTTTCATGGGTAATGAAAACATATGAATCGTATATATAACAATTAATGTACCATATATATACCAAATTCATATATTACATGAGTACTAACAAAAATATGCATTATATGGGTAATAATTTAGTTACAACCTGACTAATATTGATTTATGCTAAATTAAAATTAGTCCTAAGTTACAAAAAAAATAGATACAACCACATATTAATATATAAATGTAAAATTTTGGTAATTATTTATCTTAAAAATAAAACATATTTATCTTAGAAAAAAGGTCATGATAAATTATTTTCATAATAAATTATACAAAATTAATATATTATAATTCAATTCAATTTTATAATATATATTTTATCAAATTTCTTTAAAATTTATAAACGTAAAATCCCGGGCATCACACGGGTAAAACACTAGTATTTAGTAAATTACCTAAAATGTAATGTAACTGTAATGTGGAGAAGAATTATACTAGTATGAGTTTCATGAAATATTATAAAATAAAATAATTGTAGTCTCTGCTCCTCTCCGTCAGGAGAATTAATTTTGAGCCCCATTCAATTATTAAAAAGAAAAAAAAAATGTTTAAGTTATACGAAACGTATATATAAACAATAGAGAATGGGGTCTAGCTCAAACTAATCCATCATGGGAGATATAATTAATAATTAATTGCCTATCTAAATAAAGGAACTTAGCGAAGATCCCTAAACTCATGTTGACAATTTCATGACACAGAATTAACATCCACTTGCTTCAAAGATCTTCACGCATTTGAAACTCCGTATATATCCTTAATATGTATCTATTTTTGCAGCGTAAACACTAGTTACCATTATTTGATCCAATCTTTTGAAAGGTCAACCCCACAACTAAGCATTATAGAGAGTAGAGACTCATTGCAAAAGGAGTATATATCCTTTAACGTAAAATGTAAAAAGTCGTTAATTACGGCTTAACCGCTCAAGGATTAAAACTTATTTTATCAACTTATAGTTTAATTTCTCATTTTTTTAAAATCTCTAGCCTTCTAAGAATAAGCTAGGCAAGCTTCAACGTGAAGCTGCATGTTGTGATCGGCAATTTTGACTATCTACGTGTATTTACTTATTAAGAAATATTCAAAAGAAAATGCTGGAAAGTCTCCTCATATTAAACACCCTATGAACTGGCATTTGGCAACTACAAATTGTCAAAATTAACACACCTTTGCTAGCCCTGCGTCGTAGCTGACATTAGTGACTCCATGACAAATTCTCACACAACACAACTAAGTATCCTATAAATTATTCATGGCCTCTCATGCCTCTTTCTCCGTCATCTCTTCATCTTATTCACTAGCTAGTTCTCTTCCTTGTCATAAATTCTTCTCTGTCTCGATCGTGCTAAGGAAAATATACTAAATTTGTTGTTACCTTCGAACCAACTCAACAATATCATGGTGGCTTTTAGAATTTCAAGTATCACTACTTTTGTTGTCACATTGTTGCTCTTAGCAACAATATGTGACGCACACTTACCTTCTAAATTTTATGACAGTACATGCCACAATGCACTTAGCACCATTAGAACTGTGATTCGCACTGCGGTATCTAAGGAGCGTCACATGGCTGCATCTCTCATTCGCCTTCATTTCCATGACTGCTTTGTTCAGGTACATATTTCTTATTAATTAAACTACATGTTGATTATTAGACCAAGCTTATACCTTGTTAATAGAATCATATATGTCTATAACAATTGAGGGTCTATTCATTTGCAGGGTTGTGACGCATCAATTTTGCCTGATGATAGCTCCGCTATTGTGAGTGAAAAGACTGCAATTCCTAATAACAACTCATCAAGAGGATATGATGTTATTGATCAAGCTAAAGCTGAGGTCGAGAAGGCATGCCCCGGGGTAGTGTCATGTGCAGATATTGTAGCAGTAGCAGCACGTGACGCATCATTTGCTGTATAAGTATCGATAATAACATTTATATATGATTAAGATAGTTGTAATGACTTATAAACTAACATGCAAAATTAAGCACACATTGTTATAATAGTAAGACTCATATTTCTTTTGTCTCCTTTGATCAGGTGGGTGGTCCATCATGGATTGTGAAGCTTGGAAGGAGAGATTCCACAACTGCAAGCCACAGTTTGGCTAATAGTGACCTCCCACTTTTTACAGACGACCTAAAAACTCTTATCTCTCATTTCATTAAAAAAGGACTCAGTGCAAGAGACATGGTCACTCTATCTGGTAATTAATCTATCATACCTATTTCTAACTTCTTATATGTGCCTGATCACGGATAGTTTAAATCATATGTATGCATGTTTCATTATTTATAACCATTTGTGTTTTATGATAATTAAATCAAATATTTTTTTCACTAAACGCAGGAGCTCATACAATTGGACAAGCTCAATGTGCCACATTCAGGGGTAGAATATACAACAATGCAAGTGACATAGATGCTGGATTTGCTAGCACTCGCCAACATGGTTGCCCATCCCTGAACAACAATGATAATAATAGAAAGTTGGCACCACTAGACTCAGTCACACCTAATTCCTTTGACAACAACTATTTCAAGAACTTGATTCAGAAAAAGGGCCTTCTTCAATCAGACAAAGTTCTTTTTAGTGGAGGATCTACAGATACTATTGTGTCTGAATATAGCAAAAATCCTACAACCTTTAAATCGGACTTTGCAGCTGCTATGGTGAAGATGGGAGATATCGAACCTTTAACTGGGTCAGCTAGGATGATAAGAAGGATCTGCAGTTCTATTAACTAAGTTCTTGAATCTTGAACATTAGTCGTCATTTTGTCGTTTTAAGTTTTATAAATTCTTATTGTTCTGCCTAGAAAGGTGTCAAACTTTCATATATATATATCGATTAATTTAATTGTATGTAGTTTCTCTTTTGTATTAATACCAAGGAATTGTAAGCGTGGTTTGTTTCTCTAAATTTAATTGTCCTTGACTCCTTCTGCTTAAACTCTTACTCTTAGCTTGTGTTTGGTTGTTTTTCATTATAATGGAACAAAACGTAACTAGTAGGAATGAGTTAGAAAACAAATTAAAGGAAGAATGAATGGAAGTACGGAACAAAGTTATATATCTTCTACATATCTAGTGTGTGTGAGATGAATATATTGGAATAGAGTAGAACTTAATTAATCTTGTTTTAATGTATGTTATACTATAAATCAATAGAATGAAACAATCAAGTTTTATTCCACTAGATCAAGTTCGCTACATAGAATACAAGATGTTATAGGTCTTTTTTTTCAATAATTAATAATGCTAGACTTTCAAAGAGAACAACATAATGTACATCAAAAGTACACAAACTCGGTAAAAGGGCTAATGAAAACAACAAAAAACAATTAGAAAGCCAACCATTTTACAATTGAAAGACAAAAAACCTGTCCCAATTTACATTGAAACCCAATCGAAAATTTAATTACAGCATCAAAATGGACTTCATCAAAATACATCAATACATTGGGTCTGAACTACAGAATGTCACCCCATGCACCCCATCTATTACGTGCATTGCACCAAGGGCACAGTAAGCAAGAGGCTAGTATCTTATTGTTAATCTATCATGTATGCAATCAAACCATTTAAATCTAACTTTGCCAATACTATACTTCATTTCAAATATTTATATAAACTGTACCAAGCCCAAATACAATAGAAAATGGCTCTTTAGATATTTTACAATCCATGAAAATCTTTGTATCAAATCTCTGTGATATTTTTATGAAGATGGTACAGAATTTTTACAGAATTTTAATAACCTTTTTTTTCAATGTTTTTAGCAACATTATATATGTCATATGTAAAATACAAATTGTCATTAGTGTATTTGGAATTGAAAAAAATAATAATAATTTGAATTCTCAAATCTAATAGAATTCCAATTTTTTTAATTTTGAAATCTTTTTTTTAACATAAAATTTGATGAGAAAAGTATTTTTTAAAAAATATTTTAAAAGACTGTATTTTGCCTTTCTAAATTTTAGAAATCCTAGAGGAGAGATATACGATACAATAAGGATAAGTAAGTAAAATAATAAATTCAAATCAATCCTCATTAAATTAAATTTCAATATAATATTTAATTTATTATTCAATTCCAATCTTTATTTTATAAAATTAATTCTAAACATCATATTTAATTCATTATATATTCAATTCGACTGAACTCGATTCAAATTATTTCTTCTTCTTTCTTTTTTTTCTATTTCAAACACATTGTTAGTGAAATATACCTGTGCAAAGCATTCATATACAGAATCGCCCACAGAGCTCGGTGTTGCAATGAGTTCTTGGCGAAGTAGAAGCTGACTCGGTGATGAGGTGACCGATTCACTATACCTAGTCAGCATATTGCGATTTGTTAGATTATTTCAAATTTTCCTTGTGGAATTTTATTTGTTCATTATTGGACGATTCTTTGTGTGTAATGATGAAGAAAAGTTGTCTTTCTTTTCCCTTTTTCTATCTTATTCTATCTATACATGCGAATCATGAATGCGACTTAGCTTGTTGCACTTACGTAAACTATTGTTAACATCAGTATGCTAAGCTTTCGTTGAGAGAGACCTTGTCACCTGATTACATTTGCATTTATGTTTCGTGGTTTAACAAACTGGATCGGACCAAAATAAACTATCAAATGTCATCTAAAACTTCGTCAATTTGATCATTGGATTTGGAGCTCGTTTGGACGTGTTCTAAGAAAAGATTTTTATAAAATATAAAAGTTGATCAATTTTTGATATAATATTAAAATATTTTTATTTATTGTCAAATATGTTCTTATGTTGTAAAAAATATCATTTTTTAAAGATGAAAATTATAGCTTATCAAAAAATATTGTTTTTTGCTTTTTCTGGTAATTCAACCTTTACTTAAAAAATTATCAAATCATACTAAAAACACAAAAAGATATTTTTTTCAATTGAAAAAGATTTTCTTTTTTAATTAAGAAAACACATTCAAACGAGCTCTTGGACAATTTAATAATATCACAAGTGGTGTTTTGATTGGTCCATCTCTCGGGGACAAAGACGAACCGAACTATTAATATATAGACATTTTCTCCTACACACACACACACATTAACAAACATGTTAAAATGATATTAATTAAAATTTTAATTTTGAACTGGAGATGCACATGAAAATTAAAGTATACTCTACATGGGGTTGAAATTTTAAATGTAAGTTGTGAAATTTCACATTGATTTAAATCAGACTTAGGGTATGTATGTCTTATTGGGGATTAAAAGGGTAAAAATTTTCATGAATAAATTGGTGTGTTAGAGTATAAAACTATTTATATGTCTCTGTCTATTAATTTAAATTTATATAATTTCATGATATGATATTAAAGTATCTGTGACTAATCCTTTAAGATATATATTTGTTATCTCCCACCATGATAAATTGTTCGTGCTTTAAGCTGGATAAAGGCTTTTACATATAAAAAGGGTGTTAGAATATAAAGTCAATTATGTGTTTCCTTGTTTAGATTAAGATTTTGAGAGAGATATTGTAAACTTGATAGGCAATTGCATGACAAAGAGCATCCATCCACCTTTGAAACTAGTATGTATCGATTTTTCAGTTTGCACAAAAAATAAATAAATAAATGCTAGCTGCGGGTTTTTATTTTGATCCAAACTTTTGATAGGTCAATCTCACACCCAGGCATTGTAGAGAATAGAGACAATTATGATTAGATATGTCATCACGTAAAACGAGAAAGTAAGTAATAATGGCACAAGAATTATCAATTTAATTAGAGTTTCTCAAGTTTTTCCCCCTGAGAAGAAGCTAGGCGAGCTTCAGAGAGCAGATATCATCCGTTAATGCATACTGAACCAAATAAGAGTTTATTGCAAGAGCAATGGGGGATTGCATGTTATGATTAGTAATTTTGACTCCTTACGCCCATTAATTTCCTTTATACTGTACATATTAAGATTAAGATATTATATTCGAAACAAAATATTGACAAAGTCTTCTTAATTAATGCCCTATGAATTGGTATATCTGGCAACTAGAAAACCCAAGGAGAATTTTCAAAATGTTTCCTATTTCCTAAAGCGCCACCTTTAATTAATACACCTTTGCACCGCGTTTTAGCTGACATTAGTGACTCCATGACAAAGTCTCACACAACACAACTAAGTATCCTATAAATTCATGGCCTCTCATGCCTCTTTCTCCATCATCTCTTCATATTCACTAATTCTCTTTAATTTCTTGTTACAAAATCTTTATTGCTCTCTTGATCGTGTTAAGCAAAAATCGATTCAATTTGTTGTAACCTTCGAACCAAAGTACTCAACAACCATGGCTTTTGGAATTTCAAGTATCACTACTTTTGTTGTCACATTGGTGCTCTTAGGCACAATGTGTGATGCAGACTTATGTTCTACATTTTATGACAATACATGTCCCAATGCCCTTAGCACAATTAGGACTGTGATTCGCACTGCAGTATCTAAGGAGCGTCGCATGGCTGGATCTCTCATTCGCCTTCATTTCCATGACTGCTTCGTTCAGGTACATTTGTGTTTCTTAGTAAATTTCATGTAATTTGATCAAACTTAGACCCTTGTTTATAGAATCCTAAACATTTGAGGATTTATTGGATTTGCAGGGTTGCGATGCATCAATTTTGCTTGATAATAGCTCCACTATTGTGAGTGAAAAAACTGCAATTCCTAATACCAACTCAATAAGAGGGTATGAAGTCATTGATCAAGCTAAAGCTGAGGTAGAGAAGGCATGCCCTGGAGTGGTGTCATGTGCAGATATTGTAGCAGTAGCAGCACGTGATGCATCATTTGCGGTAAGTATACTTTACATATATATATATATAGGATACTGGTATTTAAGGAACTGAAAATTGAATTTTTCACATGGAGAAGTGGAGCTTTTATGTTCTTCAAGCATGAGACCCATTACAAAGTTTTGAAACTTATGGGCACCGGTTTTGAAAACTCATAACTTAATACGCTTTGATATGTATAGTAAGACTTATCATGCTTTTTCTATCTCTTTTGTCTCTCTTGATCAGGTGGGTGGTCCATCATGGACTGTGAAGCTTGGAAGGAGAGATTCCACTACTGCAAGCCTAAGCTTGGCTAATAGCGACCTCCCACGTTTTACAGATGATCTTCAAACTCTTATCTCTCTTTTTAGTAACAAGGGGCTTAGTGCAAGGGAAATGGTTACTCTATCAGGTAATTAATTAATTAATTAATCATATTGATGGCATCCTCTTTAGCCTCACATCTTTATAGCATATACAATTTATTATTTGTAATTATAATTAAGTTATAACCATGAGTGTATGGCAATAATTAAATCAAGTTTTTTTCACTTAACACAGGTGCTCATACAATTGGACAAGCTAAATGTGCCACGTTTAGGGGTAGAATATACAACAATGCAAGTGACATAGATGCTGGCTTTGCTAGCACTCGCCAACGTGGTTGTCCATCCCTGAGCAACAATGTTAATGACAGGAAGTTGGCACCACTAGACTTGGTCACACCTAATTCCTTTGACAACAACTATTTCAAGAACTTGATTCAGAAGAAGGGTCTTCTTCAATCGGATCAAGTTCTATTTAGTGGAGGATCTACAGACACTATTGTATCAGAGTATAGCCAGAATCCTACAACTTTTAAGTCTGATTTTGCAGCTGCTATGATAAAGATGGGAGATATTGCACCTTTAACTGGATCAGCTGGGGTGATAAGAAGAATTTGTAGTGCTATCAACTAAGTTTTTTGTTTTTTCTTAATCTTAAACATCAATTCCATTGTTTTTGTTTTGATTTTCATGATTAAAATCTTATTGTTCCACCAAATAGGGTGTTAAATATTCGCACCAATTCATGTAATTGTATGTAGTCTCTCTGTTTTATTGATGAAGGAATTGTAATGGTAGTTTGTTTCTGTAAATTTAATTTATATTTGTTCTTGCTGATAAAGTCTTCCTCTAATTATTTACACTTTGTGTATATGTAATTTATTTTGGTTTCTGAATTGATGATATGAGAAAGAGATTTTCATGATGTTTTAAATCATATTACATTTCAGTTATCAAGATATAGTAGATTGTTAATCCTTTTTCACTCCAAAATTCAACTTATAAAAGACGAAATTTATTTTCTACAGTTTTAGAGAATTGCACACAATCTTTAAAGTTGGAGCCATAACCTACAGAAATTGGATGGAGAGAACTATGCCTCATCCAGTGTTTTTTTGGGCTACATATATATAATCCAATTTCACTTATTTCATGTTTGGTGTATGAAATTAGGGTTTTGAACCATTGCCTTAACAAGTTTAACCTAGCACTGGCGATTTGTGATTATATATATTTCGTATTAGAGTGTTGAATATCTTTCAAATAATTAGCTTAAAAATTCGTTTACAACAATATGAGTTTTTTTTTTTTTATTGAACATTCAAGGAGTGTTTAATAATTTATACGACAATACATCTAATTATACTTACGAGTCATGACGTGTTATATATATATATATATATATATATATATATATATATATATATATATATATATATAAGGGTAATAAATAATAGTTAAATGACTTGACTGGATGCCGACTTGATGAGAATTTAAAACGGCTAAATAAAGAGCTCCTTTTTTCATCAGTGATCAAAGACCACAAAATGCGGCTCTCTTGCCTTAAAATCGAATAAAGCCTTCTCTCTACAATTTTTTCAATAAAAAAATGGTAAAAAGTAAAGTATTCTTGATCATTCTTCATACAATCCTAAAAGATGCCTTCAATTCTTAAAGGTGTTAGCTAAGGTTAGAACTAAGTAAGAACTCAAGTAGTTAGGTGTGTAACGAGTTTGAAGGATATATACTATTGACTCGTTTGTGTGCCATTTATTTTATTAAAAAAAATCTTCTTGATTAAAAAAATATTTTAAATATATTCAGGAAAAATATTTTTAGTAAAAGTAGAATTATAAGAAAAAATATAAAAAAATATTTTTTTAGATGCTATAAATTTTATTTTCTAAAAAAAGATGTTTAGAAATAAATAAAGATATTTTACTATTATATTCAAATGTAAATTGATTTTATATCCAAACACAAAATAACCTTTATTTTTCTAAAAGATTTTATTTAACAAGATGAAATAAGAAAAAAAAAATACTTTCTTAAAATTTCCTGAAAACAACCCAATACGTATTATTGTGAGTAGAAGCACCTACCTAACTACCTGCACCACAATTCAAATAATAATAGACAAAGAAACATTCTGCACGATAAATACTCACGGTTCAGATTAAATATTGTGACACGGCGTATCTTCATCTACATTTTGCAGCACACAGTATCATCACCCCTCATTTAGCAAAACAAACTTAACATATTGGCACGTCGAAACGTGAGAACCTCTTCGTAGTGTCCATTGTGTAATGTCAACACGAACGTGATTGCTACGTACCACATAATCGAATGCCCTTTATTTCTTTCTTTCTTCTTCTGTCATATATATAGGAACTTGTATATTAGCAATGCATGCATAAGGAAGAAAAGAAACCTTTTAGTCTATTTGGTTACATTATTTTTTCTGAGGCTGCAAGATTAAGCCATCATAAAGAACATCAACATGATCTCTTTGTGCATGCTTCTCATAGCACTGCTGCACTTAGGCTTAGGGGCAAGTGCACCCTCAAGCTTCAACTATGGTGATGCCCTTGACAAGAGCTTGATGTTCTTTGAAGCACAAAGGTCTGGTAAATTGCCATCTCAGCAGCGAGTCAAGTGGCGTGGTGATTCTGGTCTCAACGATGGATTTCAGCAAGGAGTGAGTCCCCACGAACCCTTTTGAGTTTTGAGACTTGAAATCTCTTTTGAACACAGCTATAGCAATTAAACACTAAACTGATATGTGGTGAATCACGTGCAATAAGTGTAGATTTCAGTTAATACAAGCGTTAAATATCATATCAAGTAATAATGGACGAGAAATATTACTAAAGACAGTGCTCTTATCAATTCAACACTTACGTAACTGAGATTCGTGCTTAGTTGCATACCGTTCATTCGATTTCGGTGTCTAAATAAGTACATTCAAATAACAAATATGGAGACTCAATAAGCCACCTATGGATTTTCTGCGTTTTCATTTTTTATGGTTGTGTTATGTGTTCAGGTAGACCTGGTGGGTGGGTACTATGATGCTGGAGATCATGTGAAGTTTGGGCTGCCGATGGCGTATACTGTGACAATGCTTGCATGGGGAGCCATTGAGTTCAGGAAGGAAATCACAGACTTGAACCAAATGGGACACACCTTATGGGCCATTAGATGGGGAACTGACTACTTCATCAAAGCACATCCTCAGCCTAATGTTCTTTGGGGACAGGTAAAGCTAGGGCAAACAGACACACACTAGAGTTCTATTGTTAGGTTACCAATTTCTGCCTAATTTATTATAGACTTATGATGCACAAGTTTTCTTAAGACCACCATAAACCTTTTACAGTGACTCAAATATTTTATCATCTGGGTTAATATATTAGTTTCTAGTGGGGAATTTGATGAACAAAAATCAGCTTTAATCATTCATTGGTGGGTTTTTCTCATGGTTCTTCAAAAGCAAGTGTTACTGCGGTGGATTGTTGAGTATGCTTCTGATATAGTGCGATTTTGCTTTGCACTGAGAAATTTCAGGTGGGTGATGGAGCCTCAGATCACTACTGCTGGGAGCGTGCTGAAGACATGACAACTTCAAGAACTGCATACAAAATTGATGAGGAGCACCCTGGCTCTGATCTTGCAGGTGAAACTGCAGCTGCATTGGCTGCAGCAGCCATAGCTTTCAGGCCCTACAACTCTTCTTACTCTAGCCTCCTGGTAGCTCATGCACAACAGGTAAACCCTCCCACAAACTGATTAAAGAACACAGCACTTGAAAGCAATGCATGTCATGATATTACAACAACAATCTATGCCTTTTCCCACCAGGTGAGGTTGGTTAAGCTTAGCTAAGTCCAGGTGGTCCCAAGCCCAAATAAAAGAGGAGGGTTGTGTTAAGACTATCGACAACTAACTTAAAATTTTGCCGAATCTTTATGGCAATGCATGTCATGACATTAAAGAAACTAAAGTAACAAAAGGGTTTGGTAAAATTTGTTTGCAAATAAGAACTATTAATTCCAAAACAACACAATATACAATTCTCTCACTGATGATTGAGTAACCCTAGATATACATTGGTTTCAGAAAAAATTTCCTGTTTCCGTTTCCAGTTTTCAATATTAATTTCAAAATTGACACCTTGTTTTCATTCTGATATTGACGTTCTTCATATTTTTGTGGCAGCTCTTCACATTCGCAGATAGGTTCAGAGGTTTATATGATGACTCCATCGCTTGTGCTCAGCAATTTTATACTTCTTCTGGTTACTCAGTGAGAATATCATATCTCTATTCTGTCTTTACTTATATTTGTATCTAATCATGCATGCCTAAATCAAATGCTCCTGGTGAAGGATGAATTGTTATGGGCTGCTGCCTGGCTGCATCAAGCAACTGGTGATGAATACTACCTAAAGTATGCAGTGGACAATGCTGTTTATATGGGTGGAACTGGCTGGGCAGTAAAAGAGTTCTCTTGGGACAACAAATATGCTGGTGTGCAGATCCTCCTATCAAAGGTAATCCCTACAATAACCTGTTTTCCCTATTTGCAAGCCAGTAAGCCAAAATCCTTTTCGTATAAGGAATTATTATTTCTTCTAACCTGTAGATTATAGTTTATAAGGATGAGTCTTGACGCAACAATAAGATTAATGTCTTATGACCTAAATGTCAAGGGTTCAAATTATGAAAATAGCCTCTCCGTAAAATAGGGCACTACTACGTACATCTATTTTCCCTGGATCCCATCAACTAGGAACCTCGTGCATTGGACCTCCCCCTGTAAATTATAATTGATAGAAACTTGCAATAAATGGTCAAATCTAATTTGCAGGTATTACTGGAAGGAAAGGCTGGTTCATACACCTCTACACTGAAGCAATACCAGGCCAAGGCAGATTATTTTGCCTGCGCGTGCTTGCAAAAGAATGATGGTTACAATGTCCAGAAAACTCCAGGTTAGTCACCAAAGTGGAACATCAATTTAACTATTAATACAATTCTTTTTTGAAATGGACTGCATCAACACACTCACTTTCAATGAAGCGACTTTCAGAGAAAATTGTGAACAGTTTCATTTTGTTATGCTTATTAGGTGGCTTAGTATACGTGCGTGATTGGGACAACATGCAGTATGTTGCTTCTGCTGCATTTCTTTCAGCTGTGTACTCTAATTATCTCTCAGCTGCAAAAACACAGCTCAACTGTCCAGAGGGTCAAGTTCAGCCTCAGGAGCTCCTCAATTTTGCAAAGTCACAGGTATGTACATAACTACTAGCATGTTTGGATTTTCATTTGAAAAGCTCCAAACCATGGTTTGGGAGTTGCAAACAGAAATCCAAACACCCGTGGTCTACTATGTGATCTAGCTCACTGAAACTTTGGAATTTGGTTTATACAGGCTGACTACATCCTTGGCGAAAACCCCAAGGGTATGAGCTACTTGGTTGGATATGGACAAAACTATCCTCTACGTGCTCACCACAGAGGGGCTTCCATTGATTCAATCTTTGTTCATCAGTCAGAGGTTGGCTGCATCGAAGGATTCGAGGCATGGTATAGCCGCCCTGAGCCGAATCCTAATGTCATCTGTGGTGGCCTTGTTGGAGGTCCCGATAAGAATGATGACTTCTCTGATGACAGATCCAATTATGAACAAACTGAGCCTACACTTTCAGGATCTGCCCCTCTTGTAGGCATCTTTGCTAAGCTGCAGAGTTTATACGGCAATCCAGGTGAGGCAGAATCTGTATTCAGCACTAATCTGCTCTCTTGTATGCATCTTCTCCTATGAAGCCTTGATCACTTTTTTTTCTTTCTTGTCACAGGTTCCTACCATAATCAATCACCACTGCCCCAGCCCGAAACACCAAGTGAGTAACATAGTCAAAATACATAAAGTAGGACTATATCAAAAGAGGGGTCTAAAGTTTGATCAATTTTTCAAAAGTTTCTACTCATATAGTTTGTTCTATTAATCTGACATCTATTGGCTTGACAGATACAACATACTCGGGGAAAACACCAGCACCTAAAACGTCACAAGGTGAGATCGAATATAGGCCTCCAACCTCCCATTGCTTTCCAATTTTTTTTTATTGCAAACACTGACTTGAGAATGATGAGGTTATGTTGCAGGTGCCCCAGTTGAGTTCCTTCACTCAATTACTAGCTCGTGGACTGTTGGAGCTACAACTTATTATCGCCACAAGGTGATAGTCAAGAACACTTCTGAGAAGCCAATCGCAGATCTTAAGTTGGTGATTGCAAATCTCTCAGGCCCTATATGGGGTCTCTCTCCAACAACAGAGAAGAACACCTATGAACTTCCCCAATGGCTCAAGGTCTTGAACCCTGGCTCAGAGTGTATATTTGTTTATGTTCAAGAAGGACCCCAGGCAAAAATCTCCATCCAAAGCTTCCACTGATCATTTTGATAAAGGAATGGAACTGAAGAGTACATTTGATATCCAAAGAAGCAACAAAAAGCATTTCTTTTATTTTTCTTTTTCATACCGATGCAATTTGACAGTTAAACTTCCGTCACTTCATGATTGTAGACTTTCAGTATCAACCTGTCAATCCATACCTTGCAACTCACATTTATAATTGAAATATCGGTTTCTCAAACTTACTTCCCTTTTTAACAAAAGCATATTGAAATATATATTATGGTCTACACACAACCAATATATGCAAAATGTGAATTTTCATTCTTCTGGGAATTGTACACGGGGGTGGACACATTATATACTAGCATAAGAAGTGCATGTGCAGATCAGTTAAACATAGTAATAAACTTGTATTTCCCATGAATATCCCAATTAGAGCATAAATCAATGTCAACATTCTTTCATTCATAATCATATGACCTGATATTCTGAGCACATTACAGATAGAAAGGTTTAAAAGTCGTGAGGAAAAAAAAAATTTTAAAAAAAAAACTATGGAAAAATAGCCTGCAAAATGCAAAGCAAATACTCAAGGTTGAGAGCAATAAAAAAAAGTAACATCATTGCTATGCTAATTTAGGTGACACTTGCTTTTGTGCGGTAGCTACCACTCAGTGCTGGTCCTTGGGAATGTCAAGGTCTTTAAATATTGGACTATCAACTCCAACACCCATAGCATTGAGACCATTGTCAGCATATAGAACAGTACCAGTGATAGCAGATGCCAATGGTGATGCTAAGAAGGCAGCCGCGTTACCCACCTCCTCTGTGACATGGAGTTTCAACTCAGTTGTGCAAATAATCACATAGGACAAAAAATGGAAATGTTGCATTACAAGGGAGGATCCCGATGGAAATATTACCTGCTGATAGTTCTTTCTGTAGAGGTGCATTGGCTAGTGAATAATCAATCATCATATCAATGAATCCAATTGCTTTTGCAGCACGACTTCTCAGTGGACCTAGAGACAAAAGACAATGTGTCAAAATGTAAATCAGAAGAACCAAATTCACCAGCATGCAAACAACCAACCTTGCAGGAAAAAATTCAAACCACATACAAAACAGGGGTGCCTGAATGAAAAGCAAAGAAGGTCGAGAAATTTTTTAATATATATATATATAAGATATCTTGATCATTTAGTAGAAACTTGCGCATCCATGGCATAAAAGATCAAACTCATCAGACAGCGCCCCGTTTATGCAAAATGTCATACAAAGTGCAGACCACCCCACTAGGCAATTATATTAAATGAGGGCTCATTAAACAGAAGTCACAAGATCAGAAAATTCATTAATTATTAACTAATTTAGATAGAAGGAAGAAGACATCAATACCGGCAGAAATAGTGTTGACTCTAATCTTGCGCTTTCTACCTGCCTCAAAAGCAAGCACCTGAAAAGGCATAAAACATGATACTTTTAGGCATCCAATAGCAAGGAGAAAAACTAACAACCAAAAATGAAGTACAACAACTACAGTCTGAGTCCTTGAGACAGTATGAGTTTGGAAAAAAGTTGAAAGCTTACTCGGGTATCACTTTCTAGTGCGGCTTTAGCAGAACTCATACCACCACCATATCTGTTTATCATTTTAGTTCACAAATATTGTCCGTATATATATGAAACAAAAAATAATAAGAACTTTTTAAAGGCATAATCAACATACCCGGGAATGATCCTCTCTGAAGCAATGTATGTGAGAGAGATTGAAGAGCCACCTGCAAAAAGAAAACAGAAAGGTAAGCTAAAATGACAAATCAAAATACGGAGCAATGTAATGGAAGAACTTTTAGATAAGGTACATGCCTGGGTTCAAGATTGGAAGAAAATGCTTGAGTAAAGAAACATAGGAGTAACTAGATGCAGATATTGCAGCAAGATATCCTTTTCGTGATGTCTCCAACAATGGTTTGCTCACCTATAACAGAGTTAACTGCTTATTAAAGCCAGACACCAGCAGTACAAGAAACCTTAATGGTTATTGGTTGTTCTGTATTTGCCATACCTCCGGTCCATTGGCAAGCGAGTGGACAAGGATGTCTATGCTGCCAAAGTCTTCCTTAACAGTTTCAGCAACTTCCTGAAAAATAAAACAATGAACTAGAGATGTAACAATGATAGCCTTATGCAGCCAGGCAGGGAAACTTGAAACGCAGTTCATTAAGAGTGCTTAAGTTCTGCAAAACCCAGAAAGAAAACACCCCAACCCAAATGAAAAGATGCCTACTAGTAATGAACCACCTCTCTTTACTCAAAAATGAGAGGCTAACATATGAGAAAAATCAGTTACTGTTTGATTTAATAAAATAATTCAAACATACAGCAAAAAAACCACAAAAAATGAAGTTACAGTAATTCCAGATTTGCTAAAGCAAAAAGTAAGAGAAGGAGAAAAAGAAGGGGGAACAAAAAAGGTCCAGCTTAGAGACATTCGGTAATACACACATTAAAAACATACGAAGAAATATGAATATCTGATCTTATATCAAATGAAACTAATCAAACTATAGCCTTGAAATACAATACAAGAAAGTCGCTTGAAATCACATTCATAAGAAATGAAAAGAAGAAAGACAACATGAAAGAACCAAACAAATTGTTCCTTATGTGAGTTTTGGGGCTTCTGTTCCTGTGAGTCGGGATGCCAATATTTAGCAGTGTTGAAATTTAGGATTTTAGATGGTGGAGGAAGAAAAGAGAAGGAGTAGAGACTCAATAATATGAAAGTATATTTTATATATTGTGTTGTGATATACTGAGATAATCATATTTATAAAGCAAAGATAAAATCTTAATATAATGATAGAATCAACCTAAATAAATCTAAATAATTCTAAGATGTGATATGAAATATTCTAAGATATAATGGAGATATTGATAGATATTTCCTTATTTCTAACACTCCCCCTCAAGCTAAAGCTTACTAAACTTTAAGAGCCTGTTTGGTTTGCTGTTTTCAATTTTTAGTTTTCAGTTTCCAGTTTTCAGTTTTTGTGAAGGAAAATTGAAAAAACTGAAAACTGGAAACTGAAAACTGAAAACTGAAAACCAAACAGGCTCTAAGATTGTTACAATTAAATCCTTAAAATATAAAAGAACTTCCAACAAAGACCAGCAAGGCAACTCAAGGATGATGGATACGTTGATAGGAAGAACATGGCAGCTAGAATGACCATCAGCTTGAACAACATGTTGGAGAATTGCATGATTAGGAAGATGAAGAGACACACAGCTGTCAGTTGAGTTTCCAAACAACAATTAAGACTGTAAATGGTCCAGCAATGAAGGCCAGAAGACCCACAATGAAGGTTGGAAGATTCCCAATACATGCAATAATAGATTGCAAGAACAACATATGGAAGCCTCGATCAGTTGAAAAATTGGAGATCCAAAGCCAAAAGAGCATACTATCATTATGAATGAGTGAAGACAACTATCACTATTGGTAGGATTCACAATAGGAGGTTGATAGGGAGCACAACCAAATATTCATCACTCACAGGTCACAACCATGGGTCACAAGCAGGGGTAGAATCAGAAATAAGAAAAAGCTGACATTGACGGAGTGCACGGATTGTAAAACTAAGGACAGATCTGAAAAGTGGACAGCTACGCGAGTCCGACGGTGGGCGAGGTGGCCAGAGAAGCCACCGGACGCGCTGCCACCCGCAGTGGAAAGAGGCGGCTAGAAGCTGGTCTCGCAAAGAGAGTGAACACGCGTGAAAGCGTGTGGTTGCTGGAATGGGGACACGGTCACCAGGGCAGGGATAGGCTGCGCAGGAGGAGGCGAGCATGGTAGTGGGCTCATCAATAGCAGCCCCGGAAAAGCTCGCCGGTGGCAGAGGAAGCCAGCAGACGGTGGTTTTCTTACTGCTGGAAAGTGACACACAGCAGAGTGAGGGAAGGTCGAGACATTGCCGGAGAGGTTAACAGAAAAAGTCGCCATTGGCAGGTGTGAAGTCCATAAAAAATCACCGGAACAGTGGCGGGCAGCAGAAACAAGCAGTGGAAAGTGGTCTTCTGCTTGCCGGAGGTGATGACACAACGAGAAAAAGGGCCAGCAATTGGAAGGAGAACACAGTTGGCCGGAAAATGGTGGACAGCAGCAGTAGGTAGCAGCAGAAAGGTATTGGAGGCTACCAAAAGTGACAACGTGGCTAAAAAGGGGACCAAAATACTGGGAAAAAAAGAAAATCACAGGTTCCTATTATTTTATTTTTTATTTTTTTGTTGCAAGAACTTGGCAGCGAAAAAGAGCGCTACAGGTCACGAAGGATAGTACTGCTTTGATACCATGTTGAAATTAAGGATTTTAGGTGGTGAAGGAAGAAAAGAGAAAGAGTAAAGACTCAATAATATGAAAGTATATTTTATATATTGTGTTATTGTGATACACTGAGATAATCCTATTTATAAAGCAAAAATAAAATCTAAACATAATGATAGAATCAATCTAAATAAATCTAAATCATTCTAAGATATGATATGAAGTATTCTAAGATATAATGGAGATATTGATAAATATTTCCTTATTTCTAACAAGCAGAAAAAGAACCAATTACCATTTTTGCCCCTAGATTTGTACAAAATAAAAATTCTAGTTTGATACCATATGTATATTCATCAAGATTTATATCCAAGATGGCAACCAAAAGAGCATTTTAACCATGCAACAAAAAATACTTGTATATACCTGAACTGTCCATTTAGTGGATCCAGCATAGCGCTTGTTTGTTTTGATCTATACAATTTTTCAAAAAAGGAAAAAAAAAAAAGTAAGTATGAGAATATAAATGATGGCATGCATGTACTTTGCATCTTTGTTTTAAAAAAGGGGCATCTCTCCATTACATCTTCTGGTACATCCTCAGGATTGTCAAAAACTGCATCCAAGGGATAAACTTTAGTAATCTCCATCAACGAACCATCTGGTAATCTGGAAAACAGAGTTTCTTATCAGCAGCGTCTCACATAGTCAAATGACAAAATCAAAAGCAGTGTTTAACATCATACACGCGTGAGTCATCAAATTTTCCACGTCGGAGGCTGGACTCAAAGATATTCAGAGCCTGCAGAAAAGGTTCACAGTTAGTAGATGTATCACTGTAAAAGACTGGAAAACAAGGTGTGGATCCAAAAGCCTGCATAAGGTACGTAGTCAATCTGCATACTGACTGATGGTTACCATTTTTCATCCAAAAGAAATAAATAACTTACAGGTACCCATGTGCCAACAAGAATTTCAGCTCCCGCTGCAGCAAGAGATTTTGCAATTGCCCATCCATATCCATTGTCATCAGCCACACCGGCAATAAAAGCCCTTTTACCTACATATAATGCTTCATTTAGTACAGCTTGGTCTATGAAAATAAAATCTATGATCAGACAACCAACAAAATTTGTACAGTCAATATTAAATAAACTTAATTAATTTTGCTTAATTTATCAACAAAAAGAGATAAATCTAGACACTAGCTAGTTATTAGATAGTTATTCATATATTTTACTGTTATGTACAATGGCCTCAGTTGTCAAGACCACCTTTCAATAGTTTCCACAGCCAAATAAGAGCTAGTTCTCATGTGGCCAATAGGATATTTCATTCAAGTGGCTGACTTGCACAACAATTCTCAGTACAGTATGCTTCAGGTTAAGTTGTCAAAATATAACACTTCCCATAATTAGTATTTAGACATCACAAAGGCATAAATGTAAATAAAAATAAAATATTTGCACGGAGCTTCAGGTAAAATGAACAATAACCTTTCAAATTTATCGGTAATCCCGAGGCTGGACTCTTTTCACTAGACTCAGACATCGCCTTTGTAATAATTCTTTCAGATTTTATGGTAGATGATGTAAAGCCCCGCTGAAAAGGTTGCACTGATGCAACATGACACACACTTGCAAGAGTATTCCACGATCCCACCTTGGACTTGCCCCCAAAAGCCACAGCACCTGCATCTGCAAACCTCTGTGATGAAGGGGCGCATGATCTTGACATTGCAATTTGCAAGCCAGAAAATGATGTTGCCGCCATCTTCAACGAATGTAGTACGGCAGAAGGGACCCTAAATCTACATGAGGATACTTGCATCAATACCTTGAAAAATATTATAGAAAATACTCTACTGATTTCTCTTCTTTAAAAATCAGTACTTAACCATGAAATAGAGAAAGACCAGTAGTTCCCAAAAGCTCAGACAAATGAGGATGTCCAGAAATAGTTATTCAATTGAACAAAATAATTCCAAAGTCTTCAAATTTCTCACCAAGCACTTTGAACTATAATTAAGATGTAAAGAAATACTAAATTTATTGTTAAGATGGTTAAATTTGTCTCAGATTCTGGAATTCATAAACAATGAATATGCAAAAAATTAACTGATTCAGTAGTCATTACTTCTTGGAATTCTAAAAGTCCCAGCTAAAAATTTCCTTCCTATTTTTCAATGAGAAAAACACTTAGGCTAATCCAACAAATTAAGGCCATATGAGACAAAAGAGCGAAACATTCTTAATCATGGGAAACCAGCTACGTCAATGAGATAATAAAAAACTCAGCAGTCAGCTACGCAGTAATCAAAACAGGAGCATAATATTTCAAATTACAATTAACTTGTGAATTTGTTTCCAAAATCTTCATAATGAATCCTAAAACCCTTTTAAGCAGCACTCCCATAATACCACCAGTCCAAAACATCTTTTCACAGAAATGAAAAATAAGCAAGAACCACGGATCATCTGTTACTGTTAGCCAAATCAATTCTGAAATCTCCATGTACAAACAAAGCTTGGTTGAGCACATAATGCAGCAAAAAAATGCACCTCGAATCCGTGGTAAAAACTAAAAGGAACAAAACTTTAGCTCATATTCATCCAATCAAAGACAAACCCAGCAAGATTCTCATGAAGTCTGAGACAAAAAACTTCACTTCTCAATAAACCCCACAAAAGCATTCACATGAAAATCAAGTAATTCAACAACCAGAAGACACTAAGACTAAAAAAAAAGACAGAGACAAGGTGGGGGTGTTTACCTCTTGGGCAGTGAAAGCGCCAATGTAGGGGGAGAAAGATGAGAACTTGGAAGGAGTAATGTGGGTTTGAAAGGAAATGAGATAATGGGTCGGTGAGAATGAGATAATGGGTCGATGAGAACGATGCTGAGTTCAGGGATGGGAGGCTTTGGAAGTGTCGAAATGCTGCTTATTAGTTGTGACTTTAGCTACTTTCCCAGTCCCACAACATTTGTTGGCACAAAGCCAGGTTTACAGTCTGAGTAACCAGGTTCAGCTGCACGTGCCACGTGCACTACTACAACTGCTGTCTCTGAAATTTTTGCTACTTTGGACTTTGGGGCTTTTAACCATGATTGCGGCAAAAGCCCATTTATAAGCTAGATATGCTGAGTAGCACTAGTTAGGGAAAAAAAAAAAGGAGCAATACCAAAAAATAAAAATAAAAAGCACAAGTAGCAATGGTTAAATTTTGCCATAGAAAGATGATTCTATACATACAAATCTAACTACTTATATTTAGGTACACTGATGAAGTTAATGAAACCATAATAAAATAGATATATATTGAATAAAATTAATGAAACTCGCTTTTCTTGTGAGCGCACTAGGAATTAACTTGATCTCTCAATTGGGCAGGGTAAGTTTGTATTCAGGCTAAGAAGATAAACCCCTCTCCATTGTTCTTGCCTTGGGCATATATGCTCTCATTATCATGATGGGAAAATTATAGTCACAGTAGCCATAATGCGAGCGAACAACCGCTGGCGAGATTCAGGGAAGGGAATATAAGGGAAAGTCATGAATGCAGGTGAGGTGTCGGCGTGTCCTAGCCCCCAGATTGTGTCGTAGGCCAATTGTGGGCTGGATTGCAGGTTGTGGTTAATTGTTTGGTGTTGCTCAAAGATCCGACCATACCTAGATATCCATTTGGACCACAAGTCCTCTAGTCTCAAGTTGAGTGAGACTATAAGGGTTAGATGTGATATTGGAGATGATCATAAATATAATTAGAAGGCCAGTCTTTAAAATAAACTAAGGATTTAATTTTTATATATTGATAGAAAATAACTATTCAATATCATAATTATCTGTTATAATTTGTCATATAAATTAAAATTATAAACTAAATCCTTAACCTTAGAGGTTTAAATTATCAAGTCATTATTTTGGGGAAAACTTTACTTGAGATTCCAAAAGGAAAAGGTTATCTCAAATAATGCTCATGAGAATGTAAGAAGAAAAAAGAAAAAAAAGTTCAAATATCTCTTAGGTTCCTAAAAAATAAGTAGATTTTGATTTTGACTCTTGAAAATTATTTTTTTAGTTTTGTTTCAAATAATTTTAAAATTGCTTGGTTTTAATCCCTATTTTTAGTCTATGAATATTAAATGTTGAGCTAGTTAACATAAGATCATGTTATTTAATTCCACATGATAGCTAGAGCCAATGATCTTATGTGACATATCCTAGTCTTATGTGCCAAACTCTTCACCCAATAAGTCATTGGACAAATAAAATTTTTTTTATCTAACTTGACCCAATATTCATACAGTAGGATTTTGACTTATATAATTGTGATATAATATGTAACATTATGGTTGTTATACACTATTGGATGATGTGATTTTTCTGCTACCAACTCAAAATTTAAGTGAGACAAACTAATAGTAGGGACCGAAAACAAATAGATTTAGGAATGTTTGGACCAAAACATTTTCTTTTTAGGGACCAAGAAAATATTTAAGCCTAAATAATAAAAAGGAATATAATAAAGAGCATAAAATTTTACATAAATTTAATTAGATTTAATTTTAATGCATTACGAGTGTAAGATAATGTTCTTCCAATGTGCGTTTGGATGGAGCAACTATAAGGGGTAATATAATTTTTGAAAGGATTTAAAATTCATCATGATAAATATCTTATTTGGATATTAACTTAAAAGAAATTGCAGAATCCAATGGATTTTATCTATCTAAAATTGAATATTTTAATTTCCACCTATAGAAAGGGAATTTTAGAAATTCCTACATGTACAAGTATATGTTTTTCTCATTTTGGTAAGTTTCATTTTTATTATATTCAATTATAGTTTCTTTATATTTATGAGATTTTCATTTAATGTTATTTTTAATTTATTTGGTTGTATTTTAAAATTTTTAATATTCAATTTATATTACATGATGTTATATTTACGTATAATTCCATTTTATTTATATAATTAAATTTTATAATTAAAATTTAAAATATTTTGTGAATGAAATTCAAGATAATTTATGAAATATGAACTCATTATAATTGATTTTAAATCGATTGAATTTTGATTATTAATAAAAAATATTATTTTTTTAAAAAACTACTTTATGTTTTTCAAATAAAATATGTTAAATCAAAGTATGTAATTACCTCACCCAAACAAAGTATTTTACAAATGAATGAAATGCAATTATCTATCCAAAAAATATATTTAAAAATTGAAGGAAATTTATGAAACATTTTAATTTCTTAGCATATTAAATTTTATTGTATTTTGGAAATATTTCATCCAAACGCACACTAAGATTCAATTAATTTTATTCTATTTATTTACTTAGAAGGTCTCTAGTATGTGAAATCATTACCCCACCCTTGTAATACCCTAGTTTTAAGTTTTAAAAAAAAAACTAGAAAATTTTTTTTTGAACCAAGAAGGGCGTCAGTTACCTTTATCTGTCATTATGGGTCTTGAATTTCATTAAGTCTAAACTCTATATGTCCTGCAAGAGCTATATGATATAATCACTTTATTGAATTCAAATGTCCTAGTGATTGTTCCCAATATGAAAATAAGTTAAAGGATGATTTTTAACGAATTTTATAAAACTTTTAAGCCTTTCGTTTTTAACTTATGAGTTTAAAAAATCTTAGAAATTCCTGAATTTAAACTAAAACCCAAAATTTGGATTTTGATTGGTTGAAATTTTAATTTTTATAACATTTTATCTTAATCTAAACAAGGAATACTTCTTTCTTTATATTTATATTTTAAAGTTAATGGAGAGTAAAATAATAAGAACATTAATTTAAAGTTAAGAGATAGTAAAATAAATAAGGACATTAACTTAAAGTTAAGAAATATAAATAAATGATACAATACATAACACCCTCTAATATAAGCTAAACACACATCACTCCATACCTTATTTGCACAACATGACCTGCTTTCTCTCTCCCTCGCGACCTCCCTCTCCTTCCTCGCCCTCTCGGTCTTCTCACCCTGCAACCACCGCCACCACCTCCTACCTTTCACCGTCGGTCGCCACCACACTGGCGGCGGCGCAACCATTATTTGTTGTGATGCCAACAGCCACGCCTTCTCTCTCTTGGGTTGTTTTGGTGGCTGAACTCTAAGCACCCAAGAAGCCAGCCATACTCACTCCTTCCTCTTCCTTCCATTAGCCATCTAAGGTACAATAGAGCCTAATCTTACTCCAAATTTAAGGGATTAACTAAATTATATCATGGGTTTGGGATTAGGCCTCTAATACTTACAACATAAGTTTTGAAATTGAGGATTTTTGGTGTGTGAAGTATATATATGCAGAAATTATAGTTTTGATGGTTAATTAATTGTTGTTGAAGGTTATGTGTGGCATTAGATACTCCACAAAGGCACCTCGTCGGCTTAACCACAATGTAGGCTTGAAGCATCACTTCATTAGAATTGTGTTGTAAGTGAATGATATGTTTTTAGTTAATTGGTATTTAGTTTCATGTATTAAAATATCTATATTTTATATTTGTTATCTATTTTGCACTAGTAGGAAAAATGACTTTCTTATCATGATTATTATATCTTGAAAGTTCCATTTTTAGTTCAAGTATCCTTCAAATTGTTATATTTTAAGAATATAAGAATGAGATTTAATAATCACTATTGATATTGGATTAAGCACCCTACATTCTTTGATACAATGTTATGTATTGTTATATTGGAACTAGATTATGGAACAAGTATACTCTTGGAATGCTTATGGTACTTGATTTTCTTAAGCAAGCTTAATTGAGAACCAAATACAGTTTTACTTTATTCCTTTGCACCTAAAGGAGATTGAAACCAATTGTATTCTTTATGTTTTACTAGCGTGATTGATTTCTTGAAAGAAAAGTAGATCAATAACACTTAAGTTATTTGATGTGAAAAGTTGATTTTTTTTTTAAAGTAGGTATCATTGACAGAAACCATAGCTAACGACGACTGAGTTAGTCTTGCTGCATATCTAGATAAACCTCAACTAGCAGGGGTTGTTTGCCCAATAAGTTAGGCCAGCATATCAGTATTAGTAGGCACTAGGGATGGGTATTAGGGCCGCCTAGATGCTTTGTAACCACTCTAGGGGTAGGTGTGAGGGCTACCTAGAAGTGGCGTGAACACACTTGGGATGAGTGTGAGGGCTGCCTAGTTGTGGGATTGATTTTTGGACTTGTTCTGACATGGAGACCTCCTCCAACTACTTTTTAATTCATAAATTCCATAATACTGTACTATCACTATATGAGATTTGTATGCTGCTTCTATACTCACTTTGGTTTATATCTTATATGATTTATTTTGACAATCCATTATTATTTTGGGATTTGTTCCAATTAGCTGTAAACATGTTATTCTTTGTTGAGATTCATAACTCACCCTGCGATTATTTTTCTATTATAGAATCAAGTGTAAACTCGAGTTTAGGTCCTCTAGTTTAGCAGGTTTTGAGTCACTGCTATTTTTTATGAGCCCAACATTGGCATGGGAGCTTTTCTTTTGTATTTCCCTATTGAGATACCAAGGTTGTGAATTATGAGATTAAGTGCTCCATTAGATCACAGGCAGGGATCAGCTAATTATGGTTATGTTTATGATTATGTCTTTTGTGCATGTAGTTATCTATGGATGAAGGATGTATATGTAAACTCACTAGCAGTGGACTTATATGTATGTACTTATATATGTATATTCATACCTATCTATTATCCCGGGTTATAAATGTGCTATTACAAGGTTCATAATTTAGGGAAATATCTGAAAAAAATAAGACTCTATTCGTTTTTCTGTAAATTATAAACTAATTACAAGGTTCATAATTTAGGGAAGTTTACACGTGCATAAAAGTTAGGATAATTTAATTTTTTCTTTTCACAACTAGGGTATTCACTATTGAGCAAAATGACTAATCCCTTCGTTAAGTTAGAGACACATCAAAGGATGAGATAGCTAGCCCAGAGAATTAAGGCTTCTCCATATTCAAAGTCAGGGATTGAACCTCTAACTTTTGTTTAAGTGTGAACGAGTCATTACCACTCAACCACACCTTTAGATTGATAATTTAATTATTAGAACAATATAGTATGTATATGTGTATATATAATTATATATACATATATGCATAAAGATTTTGGACCAAGAGTGCTGACTAGGAATCAAAATATCTAAGCTCCGAACTCGGCAAAGTGAAACGCACAGTTTTGGCGCGCGTTGGCTTCCGCCAAGTCCCCCAAAACCCTAACCCTTCTTCGCCAAATACATAGCTAGACGCGCCTATATAAAACGCGAAGCAGCCACAAACTCCCATTCTTACTCATTCACTCACTCTGCTCCCCAAAACCCTAAAATTCGCAGGGTTTTGTAGAGCCTCCAAAAACCTTCAACCCTCTCTCTCTACACCCCTCTCTCTCTTCCATCGCAATGGGCAAGTCCAGCAAGAAATCAGCATCCAAAGTATATGTTTCCCCTCAATTGTCTTATTTATTTTTTTCAATATATCGTGAATCTTGTTGCAAGTTTTTGAACAATTTTTAGTTTTTGAAGGGTGCAGTTGTTTTTTCTTTTTCTTTAAAATTATGTTGAAGTCCTTCGATTATAAGCTATTCTTGAACTCGAAATAGGTTTATGCTTTTGCACACACTTCTTTCTTGTTGATTAGCGTTTTTTTACACACAACAAAAACAATAGTTTCGCGTGCTGTGACTAACTTGTGCTCTTTTTTCCTTTTTGGCCTTGAAGGTTGACGCCGCTCCAGCTGTAGTTCCGACTTCGAAGACTCCCAAAAAGGGTATTGAAATTTCGTTAACTTTTTAGTTTCACTATTGTGTCTATATTGCCTTTTCTTTTTTCTTTTTTGAAGGACCTTGTTTTATATTCCCACTTCTTATTTTTTGTGTGTGTGTGTGTGTTTTTTTTTTATCGTTCTCGTTTATGGGATCTAAAGAATTTTTTTTTACTTCGTTAAGTTGCACAAAGTTTTGTTTTAAATACTTTTCAATCGGGTGATTAGACTTGCTACTTTGATATATTCGTGTTTTATGACCTAGTTGATAGGCTGAAATATCCTTGTGTGCACAATTGATTAATTTTTTCTGCGTAAAATTGATTATTTGCTGCTTTTTATTTTTATTTTTTCTGTTGTTAGTCATTGCTTTATTGGTCTGTATTTTACTTTGCTGCAGGCAAGAGGCAGGCTGATGAGGAACTTGAGAAGCAAGTCGGTGCAAAGAAGCAAAAGATAGAAGAGGTTGCTCAGAAGCAGAAGAAAGAAGTGAAGGTGCAAAAGAAGAAGGAAGAAAGTAGTACAGATGATTCTTCTTCAGAATCTGAAGATGAGGTATTGGATATGACTACTTATGTCCAAGTCTATTGCATTATAAAATCTTGAGCTATGGCAGTGCAGTTATTGTTATTTTGATCTATTTTTGACGTGCTGTCAGTGGCTCACATATTCTACTCTCATTTTTGGGCTCAGAAACCTGCAGCAAAAGTGGCTTCAAAAAAGCAACCTGCTAAGAACGGCACTTTGGCAAAGAAAGCCAAGCCAGCTAGCAGTTCTAGCTCTTCCGATTCTTCGGACTCTTCTGATTCTGAAGATGAGGTATGACTTGAGTATTCAAAGTTTAATGCATAATAAAATCTTTTTCTGTGGACTTAATATGAATTGATGTTTTTTTTTTTACTTTGATTTGTTTGTTCTTACCTGTCTTCATTTTTCACTTTTCTTGGGCTCAGAAACCTGCAGCCAAAGTTGCTGTTCCTTCAAAAAATCAGCCTGCTAAAAATGGCGCTCTAGCAAAGAAAGGCAAGCCAGCTACCAGTTCCAGTTCATCTGAATCCTCTGACGATGACTCTGAAGAAGATGAAGTGAGTAGAACACATTTCTTAAGGGGATGTAAATAGTTGCCACTCCCTAACTGTTAGTTATGCTTTATTGTTGACTGGAATGCCTACTAATAATTCCTTCTCATTGTTTTTCAGGCCCCGAAATCAAAGGTGGTCCCAACTGCAGGTAAGAATGGACCTGCTTCTGCACAGAAGAACATTCAGCCAATTGAAAGCTCTGACAGTGATAGTGATGAGTCTGAAGACAGCAGCTCTGATGAGGACAATGTAAATTTTGGATTATCAATATATGTATTGAAGGACTGATTCTTTTGTCTGATATAATAATAATGGAAGAATGGGTTATTGAAAATACCTAGGTATCAAAGAAGTTGCCTGGCAAGAATGTGCCTGCTAAGAAGGTTGAATCAGACTCAACTTCTGATAGTAGCTCAGATGAAGATGATGTATGTCTTCTTCAATTTTGGTCTTATGCTCTATTTTTAATTCAGTGTGTAATGCTGTTTTCATTTACAACCTTTTTGGTACCAGAATGAGAAAAAATCAGTAGCCAAAAAGTTGCCTGCTCCAGCAGCTGCTCCAACCAAGAAGGTTGAGACCAGTGAAAGCTCAGAAGATGAGTCAAGTGAAAGCTCAGATGAAGATAATGTAAGTTTGTCGTTATTGGTTGTAAAGCAATCTTTTTATTTTTAATGACTTCTGGAATGACATTATACTAATTGGATATAATAGGATCCAAGGCTTACTGTAAATGCTGCGTCCAAGCCTCCTACTGTTGCAAAGAAGGATGATGATAGTTCAGATTCTGATGATAGCAGCCCTGATGGAGACAATGTAAATATTATTGTTTTCTTTTCCCCTTTTTTTTGTTTTAAAGTTTGTTTTTTGTTTTAAAGTTCTTGTATCCATTATGATTTGCCTGAAGACATCAATGTATGACATGAGAAGTTGAATTTTGTTGTTATAGAAACCTGCTGTCAAGACTGTTTCGAATGTCAAGTCAGCACCTGCACCTAAGCCTGTGAAGAAGGCTCATAGTGCTGATGAGAGTGATTCAGATGATGATGATGTTAGTTATTCATTGTTGATCCCTACATTTTTTGGGTTACAATTATATTTGATTCAACTTTTTCTCTTTTTCTCAAATTAACTTGATATCAACCTGAATTTATAGGACTCCTCTGACAGTGACTCTGAGGATGCAAAGGTGTGTGTGTGTATTCTTGTTGGAAGCCTGTTGTAATATATGTATGCTCCCATTATGTATGGCTTTATTTTATCAAGCAATCTATCACCTCATTTGGCTATCATCATCTTATTGGTGTAGAAAACTGCTAAAGTTTCTGATGGTAACAAAAAACCAGCACCTGTTTTGAAGACAGCTAACAAGAAATCGAGTGAAAGTTCCTCAGAGAGTGATTCTTCAGCTGACGAGGTAAATCATTGCATATACTTATTTGAGTGATGTTAGCATTAATGGCAGAAATTGATTACTGAAAAGGAAACCTGGCATTTATTTGCTGATGGTTGACTAAGCTTATGACCTGTCAATAACAGGGTAAGATGGATATTGATGACGCTGATAGTTCTGATGAAAGTGACGAGGAGCCTCAGAAGAAAAAGGTAGAAGTCATGGTATCTACTCCCTCTACTTGATCATGTTTTACGCATCACTTTGTTTTCTGTATGTCATCTTTTTGTATTTTTTTAATTGTTGTTAATCATTATTGATTTCTTTTCATGGTTGATGACTCATGCTTTATTGTAGCCTTTTCTATAAAGGTTGTCCTTAACCTGATCTTCGTTGTTTAGTTTTGAGGATTATCTACTCACAGGACTCTGGAAAGCAACATATTATGTTGGACAATCTGTAGATCATTGTTTATTTGCAGAGTTTAATTTCTTTGATTGCTTTTGACTACAGCCTGTGAAAGTTTTGAAAGATAGCAGTGACGGTACTGAAAGTTCAGATGACAGTGAGGACGATGAGAAGCCCTCTAAAACTCCTCAGAAACGTGTAAGCATATCACTATGTATTGCATATGGCTGTTTGAAGTTCATTTGATGTGATTTGCTGGACTAATGTCATTTCCCCATGTGGAACAGGCTAAGGATGTGGAGATGGTTGATGCTAACTCAGCTGGAAAGAAAGCTGTATTTGACTGATCCTTTCATTTGATTTTCTGCATTGTAAATGTTCAGACTGGTGACATGGTGATATTTATCTTTGCAGCCTAAAACCCCAGCTACACCTAAAGAACAAATTACTGGATCAAAGACGCTGTTTGTTGGAAACTTGTCATATAGTGTGCAACGAGAAGATGTGTATGTATTATATCTTTTATCTCTTACATCTCCTTTTTGTTTATTGTGTGTCATTCTTTTTATTTTCCAATGTCCAGGGAAAATTTCTTCAAAGTTTGTGGAGAAGTTGTTGATGTGCGTTTGTCTAGTGATGATACTGGGAAGTTTAAAGGCTTTGGACATGTTGAGTTTGCTACGGCAGAGGCAGCCCAAAAAGTAAAGTTTTGTACCTCCTATATATAGAAATATAATCCATGAAAATCATCTTAGAACATTCAAATGTTAGCTCCTAGTACTTATTGCATCCTAGCCATTTGCCTTTGGAAGCAACAGTTATAATTACCTTTTTGATATGCTACTTAATTTTGAAAGTTGTAATTGAAATATTTTTTGCATTCGAAGTACATTCTTTGGAGGAACTGTCAAATGTGTTCTTTTAATTAACTCTGGTTGGAGTCGATGCCATTCATTGTCAAGCTATCTCCATATTGTCTATTATTGCCATTCTTGGACTGCTTATAGATATGTCTTTGATTTGTGTGTAGGTTTACACAAGTTTGTTTGGACTGATGATCTGCTTGTTTTTTGTAATCATAGGCCCTTGAGTTGAATGAGCATGAATTGTTGAGACGTCCTGTTCGCCTTGATTTAGCTCGTGAAAAGGGCTCATATACTCCTAGTGGCGGGTAATTGTCAATGTTTGTGTTATTTTATGTATTCTTCCCTCTATTTTGCCTCACTTCATCTTATTTCCTCCTCTTTTTCCTTGGTAATAATCGCAGTGACTGGAGCAATTCTTTCCAGAGAGGTGGAAAAGGCCAGTCTCATACAGCATTTGTAAAGGGTTTTGATAAATTCCTGGGAGAAGAGGAGGTAATTTTATCTATCATATTTACTAGTGCTTCTGATCATGCACTTGGTTGCGTGCTTTTGACATTTAACATTAACATTTGCATTGCTATTAGTATCGGCAGTAAATTGTGCCAGCTTTGTACTTGCAGATAAAGGCTAGCCTGCAGGAGCATTTCAATTCTTGTGGGGACATTACAAGGATATCAGTGCCAAAAGATTATGATTCTGGTGCTGTTAAAGGGTATGTTTCTTTGTAAAATTCTATTGTGGTGCTTTATGTTACAATACAGTATGCTATTGAAAATTTATTTGCCATTATTATACTTGTCTCCCTAGATGATTCTGTCGAAATGATGATCTGGGATGCTTTATAGGAAGACAATATTGCCGTTTGAATCTGACTGACTCGTTTGTTGCAGGTTTGCTTACATGGACTTTACAGATGCTGATAGCTTGAACAAAGCTCTAGAGCTCCATGAAACTGAACTTGGTGGCTATACGCTTTCAGTGGATGAAGCCAAACCTAGAGGTGGTGATAATCAAGGTTCGGGTGGTAGAGGATTTGGTGGAAGGAGCGGCGGCGATCGATTTGGTGGAAGGAGCGGCGGCGATCGATTTGGGGGAAGGAGCGGCGGTGATCGGTTTGGGGGAAGGGGCGGTGGTGGTCGATTTGGGGGAAGGGGCAGTGGCGGTAGAGGTGCTCGAGGAAGAGGTGGTGGTGGAAGGGGGAATAAACCAAACCTTGCTGCAGAAGGAACAGGTATAATTCATCTTCAATGATTATTGCCTTTGAGGTTCTTGGAAGTTGGAAATTTGATTTGAAGATCATACATAGTTAAATTTTGTCTACTTTCTGACATGTTTTGACGTTGTCACCATATAATGTGATATGAACTTGAATTTATTCCCTTTGATAGTAATTTTGAGAAAGTTGATTCTGTCTATAATTTAAATTGGTTGTTTATAATATAGTCGTAGTCTTCGTTATAATATAGTACTGTAGAAAAGTACTATAGTATATGATGAAGTACGTTTGTTTGTCTCGATTTTCATCATTAGTAGTATTTATAGTTTAACTTGGATTCACCGACAGCGTAAAACTTTATTACTACTGTCATCAATGCATTCCGTATGTGTCCACTTGCAGAATCAAGTATAACATTTGTTTCTGCTGATTCAACCTCAATTTTTGTTCAATTTCTAACGGTTTGATTTCTTCGTTTTTCAGGAAAAAAGACCACATTCGCTGACGATGACTAGAGTGGCGGATATTGAATGTTTACAATTTATATTTATATTACCGTTTAATTTATTCAGTTGTTATTGCTCCTCAGTTTTGGCAACATAGTATGAATTCGCAGAGATCGGGGGTGTATGGGGAAATTTTTGTTTTATTCTATGTCGTATCTTCACGAATTTTTGTACTTGTGGCTATCCGAACTCTTGATTTTTCGGTCAAAGAGAAAACCATGGTTGTCTACTTTGTTGAAGCCCTGATAAAAATTTATATTTATATTTACCATCTATGCTTCTTGATATTGCGGCCCTTATAAGTACACATGGTTACAGCTCGAATAATTGATTGCACGTACCCAGTGTAATTCTTGATTTTCTTCATAATTTCAATCAACGGGAAAAGATGAATGCACAAAATGTACAAGGTGTGTATGCTGATACGTATCGTGTAAATTTATAGAAATTTTCAACTGTTGAAATATAAACGCTAGATAGTAACCAGTCATTGTTATTCCTGTGTCATTGTTTATTAATACAATCTGAATGAAGACAATTGGTAGTGATTAATTTAATCATGTTAGCTTCGTAGATGTTTGTTACGTGCATTCTTATGGCATTGTAAAATCATGCGAATTTTTTGTATCTTTCTAGAATCGAAATTAACTAATTCCAAAATACTTTGAGAGCGAAATTCCTATTATCCAGATCCAGTGGGACTAGTACACAGTCGTTTTTATAAACAGATGGAAACAATGAAAGAACACCAATTCTGTTCCCCCGGCGGAAGTTTTGCTTGCAGCTGCTAGCACCGTTTCAAAACTTTGTTAAGTCAAGACAGAAAGTCAAGAAGTGAGTTTGGACCTTCAATACAGCATTGACCATACGAGTTCATGAAATCGAACGGCTAAAATTGATAAAAAGCATTAACAATGGCTGATTTCATTTGTATGCTAGCCGCCCATGCTAAGTTTCGTTATTGGGTTTGGATGTTTCAAAGTGATAGTCTTATTATATTTAGTATTTACAATATTTATTCACATAGAAGCTATTATTGCTCTTAGTTTAAAATTTATGTTTGTATGTTGATTTCACACTAATTTCATATATTATACTATAATCATATCGTGTTTTATAATTTTTAAACGTTCTTATAACTTCGTTTTCATGTTGCATTATCTTAGTACAGCATATACTTTACCAAAGGAAATCTTTGTATCGCATATATGTACATCCATGCTTCATAAATCATAAGTTCTTTGCCTGCCGCATGTCGGAGTGAAAGCCAAAGTTATATAAGAATGGAATATTGCCATCGCAATGGTCACAAATAGATAGAAATAGCCATATGGGAACTAGTACATATATATAAGTGGAGATTCCGAAGAGATCCAATGGCATTGGTAAAAAATGGACATAGTTATAGGGGACACAGCAGAAATAATATTTTAATATCTAATAAGTGGGTGTCCTTAGAGATATTCATTTTATCATTATTGGATATAATGACGGTTTTCACTTTTTCTATTAATCTATCATATCTAATGATAAAAAAGTGGATGTCTCATAAGACATTCATTTTTTAGGTGTTAACATAACACTTCTTCATGACATAGGTGTACAATATAACCATAGATTCACAAGAGAATCCCTGGATGCAATCTTAGCATAGACAAAAATTATTATATGGTAATATACCGTAGCTTCCTTATGATTGGCAGAGAGTTGCCAAGCCACCCAAGTCCACAAATTAGAAATAAAATGAGCTTTGGATATGCCGTTGACAAAAACACTTGTAATACCCGTCCAGCCATAGAAAATAATATTAAAAACGAAGTGGCCTAAGACAATGAAACAACAGTGGACAAAACACGGCATCAAATGTTACAGCTAGTCGTGACAATCAAAACAAAGTCCTGCTATATGATACACATATTTTAAAATAGTTTATTTTTCCGATATTTCTAGTTGTATTTTATATATTTTTAGTTTGATTTATGTAGTATTTCTATATAGTATTCGTGTCATACAAGATACTTGTATATGTATCTTTGCAACATAGGCAATATAAATCCCCACATTAAGAAAGCATCATGATATCCACCTAGTTGTAGCTAGTAACCTCTCTCAAGTTCTCATTATTCATTCTTCTAAGGCAAGAGGGGTGGTGAAACATGTCTGCTGCAGGTCCCTTTCCCTCAAACCTTTTGCCAGGTCCTGGAAATCCTGAATGGATGAGCAAAGCTGATAATGCATGGCAACTAATAGCTGCCACATTAGTTGGCCTTCAAAGTGTTCCTGGGCTCATAATCTTGTATGGAGGAGCAGTTAAGAAGAAATGGGCTGTGAACTCAGCATTCATGTCCCTCTATGCTTTTGCATGTGTTTTTTTCTGTTGGGTTGTGTGGGGTTATAGAATGTCCTTTGGTGATAAGCTCTTCCCATTTTGGGGCAAGCCTGCTGTTGCATTGGATGAGAACTATCTGTTTAGTAAGGCCTTTTCTGGGGCATTCCCAAATGCCACTATGGTCTATTTTCAGTGTGTCTTTGCGGCCATTACTTTGATTTTGATAGCTGGGGCTTTGTTGGGCCGCATGAACTTTTATGCATGGATGATTTTTGTGCCCTTGTGGCTCACTTTCTCCTACACTTTCACAGCATTTAGCATATGGAGTCCAAACGGTTTTCTCTTCAAACTAGGTATAATAGATTACTCAGGTGGATATGTGATCCATCTGTCTTCTGGAGTAGCTGGTTTTACTGCAGCTTATTGGGTGAGCATCAATAGTTTCTTAGTACTCTCCTACACGACCATATTACGGTGCCTAAATTCACTTAATTAAGTGAGAATGCTAACACCTTTTAAGATGGACGTACAGAAGTTTTCCTCTTGCTAGAGAATTAACTTGAGAGCAACACGTCAGTGACACTTTTACACCTTTTTGATATATTAGATTCATAGAAAACTTACAAAACAAATATTCTTTATTCAATTACCTTCCTGGACTGGGCCAATATTATGTGAAAGGATTAGTTCCTACATCCGACAATGAATATCATGGAATTTTTTTTTAAAAGTTACTATTATATTTTTTTCAAAAGAATGTTAAGTGACTTGATAATTTGGTCAATAAAAATCTTAGTTTAAAAAGATATAAGTAGATGGTGTGCCCGAAGCCTTAACCATGGATTGAATCCAAAGTAGACCTCCAAAGGTTGTCATGCAATCCTTGTTACGATTCTAGAATTGAAGCCCTCCTCTATATTTTCTAGATCATCTCTTTCATTGAGTTGAAAACAATTGTTGAAAAAGTCTCTTAATAGTGAATGTGGTCTTACATAGATGTGTGTCCCACCTTAAATAGTAAGTGATCAAAGTCGTGGATGTATAGTAACCTATGTTACACAGATATTGGTATGAGTATCGTACAATACGAGTATAATACAGAGATACTATATAAATCAAATTAAAACTATGTAAAATATAATTAGAAGTGCTTAAAAGTGTTTGTAAAGTATCCGATACATACATATCTACTACAAGTATACTGACTATTTTGACATATCGGAGAATTATAATGACAAATGTGACTTGGCAGGTTGGACCACGGCTTAACAAGGACAGGGAAAGGTTCCCTCCAAACAACATCCTACTTATGCTAGCAGGGGCAGGTTTACTGTGGATGGGTTGGACCGGCTTCAACGGTGGAGACCCATACGCAGTAAACATGGATGCTTCCTTGGCTGTCCTCAACACACATGCTTGCACCGCCACCAGCTTGCTCACATGGGTCATCCTTGATGTCATCTTTTTCAGGAAACCTTCTGTCATTGGAGCTGTTCAAGGCATGATCACTGGCTTGGTCTGCATAACACCCGCTGCAGGTTAGTTTGTAAATCTATAACTTGCATATATATGCTCAATTTCATAGAATTAGTAGTATTAGTATTATTTGTGCTAAGAAAAAAGGAATGCTAGAGACCTGAGAAGTTTGTCAAAATCAATTGAAAAAATGATATGACATGATTATTGACTCTTAGAAAAAATAAATGAGTCATACCCTCTCATTTCATCTAATATCCACCATAACTTCTATCAAAGATTTTGGTTATATTTTTCCGACCGTGTAAGATTGAGCAATCCTTAGATTTTATGGTGATACTGGAAAAACCTCCACATATGATGTATTATAGCATAGACAATACTAGCTTTTGGTTACTCAAATTCTTACTAACCCAATTTACTTGAAAGGCATGCTTCATTGAATAATTGTTAACTGTTATATTTATATCTTGTGTAGGTGTTGTGCAAGGATGGGCAGCACTTCTAATGGGGGTCTTGTCTGGCTCAATTCCTTGGTTCACCATGATGGTGGTCCACAAGAGATCAAAGCTGCTCCAAAAGGTGGATGATACAATGGCAGTGTTGCACACTCACGCCATTGCAGGAAGCCTTGGAGGAATCCTCACAGGGCTGTTTGCTGAGCCAAAGCTGAACAACTTGTTCTATGGTGCATATGCTAAATATGTTGGCCTCTTTTATGGCTTCCAAATGAAGATGGTCAAAACCGGGTTCAGGCAAATACTAATCCAGTTACTTGGGATCTTGTTTGTAGTCTCACTCAATGTGATAACCACAAGCCTGATATGCCTCTTAATTAGACTTCTAGTTCCACTAAAGATGTCTGAAGAGGACATGGAGATAGGTGATGAGGCTGCTCATGGTGAAGAAGCGTATGCAATATGGGGTCAAGGTGATAAGCTTGAGAATGCAAGTTCAAAGTATGGAAGTTCATTATATGATGATGTCGAAGCTGCAGCCACCAAGAAAAAGCGTGCTGGCCAGATTGAGTTGATGTAGAACTGCTTAACTAAGTGTTCATATTGGTCTCAATTGAATCATCCTAGAAACGGACACTATATAGAGATTTGAGAACATCACCAATAGTCAATGGAATAAGAGCTCAAGTATTAATGTTTGATTGGGACTAATATTTTCCTTCGTTAAATATGTATGCTTTTCCCTACTTCATTCTTCACAACAAATAAATCAGATGAAAAATAATAGGAATGTTGTTTCGATATATTGCCATCACAAGATCCATAACGTATGTGCTGTGTTTTTGGGAAGGATTGATATTATACTCCTAAGTTATCTTCAAAGACTCCTATGGGATTTTTAGATCATGTTTTTTTGGTTAAATTTCAGCACTTCTTATGAGAAGATCAACATATAGTGATAAAAATCTTTTGTCTCTAGATCATCTCTTCTTTTCGTTAATCTCATTCATGATTTGCCATTTGATACTTGTCACCTAGAAAAAAATTTCAGTCATTCACTTCACATGCTAGTTAAACATCTTTCTCCTTTAGTTAAGGTACATTTTTTGGTGCCTTGCCTTTTTCTTTAGGTATTGTGCCTAATGTCTTTCTTAAAAAAATTTGAATATGGCAAGCGAGAGTATGCGGGGTGATAGTACATATGGCTTGAATGTTGGTCTAGCAATAACTAGAGAGGGAAGGCTCAAACCTAATACTTCATTATTGTTAGACCAACATTTAGGCCATAACGCATTATCACCTCACGGGCTCTAACTTGACATATTCAAATATTTTCAAGAAAGACATTAGTCACAGCACCTAACCAAAAAAAAAGAAAAAGAAAAAAGAAAGACATTAGAAAATGCACCTTTAATTAATAATTGGGAAATTTATAGTTATTCTCGATACAAACTAGTGTATTCCACGTGTATCTCTAAGTCTAACCAAACTTTGTTTTTGCTACTAGTGTTTGACAATGAGATATCTTGTTTTGACAGTCTCAACTAGGATAAATATACAGCACCCACAAATAAAAATGCTAAGAGGCCGAGTCTTAAGTGGGAACTTTGAGTTTGTGACCATATAGTCACTAAATCACAGCCCTTCAAAAATTGAATGAAAGATCTAGATCCATTAAGATTAAAATTTATATTCATATTATACTATTTTAAAAAGTTTTTCCTTTGAGTATTTTACCTATTTATCCTTTTGTTTCCCCACCACCTTCTTTCCTCACCCACCTTCAAACGGAAATGCCTTTCCTTGCTCAGCACAAAACCCATAGATACCAACTATCTTCCTCATCTTTTGAAATAAAAGCAAAACCACGTGCAAAGGTCATTGCATTTAGAAAATGGTGCCCACTCCCTTGTAAGCATTGGTCAATGCCTACCATGCAAGTGGTGAGATGTGTATGGCCAGCAACATGCCACGTTGTTTGCAATGAGGAAATATTACTGTTGCTAAAGAGCCACACAGCAACCCACCTTCCCCACACTCTTCCCTCCTCCCTCCCTTACCACTTCCCTATCTCAGCCACCATCTCCTCTCTCTCCAACTCCATCTCTGCCTCAATCCATTCCTTCCAAAACCTTCTAGAACCAAATCCAACAACAACCGTCAACACCCCCACCGCTGACTCCCTTCGCACCATTCCCTCCAAACGCCTTCGCCGCTCTTCCTGCCACTTCACCACCTGCTCCGACCAAGCCCAATCGGAGCCCCCACTCCCTGACCTCCAATAGGTGAAAAGTAAACTTCTGTAGCGCCTCCAAATTCTTGTGCATATCGCCCTCTTATGCGTCTTGCACCCCAAAAAGCCATTCCCGCACTCCGATTTGCTCCCTGGCGTTCAAGCTCTGCACGATAATTTGATAGTCTTCGAGTCTGATTCGGTTCTCTCCTTAGCAGTAGTGTCATTGTGTGAGGAATGGTGGAAGGAGAATTTACGAGGGCGAGAATTGCTGATCTTGCAAGCTCTTCTTTTTCTTCTCGCGAGATCGCTCATGCTGAAGAAGAAGGTGGACGTTCACAGGGTTTACATGCTCCGAGAGGCTTTCTCTTTGTTCGATTTCGACGACGAGAGCATCGAGGACCTGAAGGAAAATGCTTCAAAATTGAAGGCTATGACTTCAACCGTGGCATTGATTACCCTCAGCTTCTCAAGTCAATGCTCACTACTAGATTTCAAGCTTCCAACCTCGATGATGCCATCCAAGTGGTTAATCAAATGGTTTATTTTTCCCTTCTTTTCTAACAACTCCCATATGACGTTCTTTTTTCCTGTGATTTTAAGCTTTTTTTCTCATAAGGTTGTTATTTTTGGGCATTTTGGGTAACTGGGTTGAAGCTAGATTGGAGGCTTCTGATGAACCTATACTTGAAGATCGCAGTGAAGGGGAACGGGATTTGGGTTACAAAAAGTCTGTTTGTTGTAAAGTGTTTCTGGGCTTCACTTCTAATCTTATTGTTATGTTGTTTGTTCTTTTGGGGAAAAAAATTGATTGTAAGCTTTTGGTTGTGGATTTGAATTTTGTTTACCTGAGTTTGGGGTTTGACTACAAAATGATAGAGGGGTTTGGATGGGAATAGGTTGTCGGAGGAGAGAGACTGTGGTGATGGTGGTGGCGGAGGTGGGGAAGGGAGGAGGGAAAGGAAGAGTCTATGCGGTTGTTTGTGTGTGGCTGTTTAGCTACACATTTAACTTCATTTAATCACAATGTGATTAATAGCAATTGCAGCAGATGGCATTGACCATCAACTGTAGGTGAGAAACGACCTTAGATAATTTGTGCATATTAACCTGAACTAGTTTTTTTTTCATCTTAGAACAATGTCAATATTGTGTTGTCTTTCTCTTGTTGAGCATGTGTATTATTTGGCCTGTGCTCGTTGAGCTTGGAAAATATGTCTTCTCACTGCAAGCCATGACAGTGAGAACTGGGGCTTTGCCACGACAGAGGAGGTGAACGGCACCGTGCAAAGTAGTGGGCGTGCATGAGTAGGGAATCGACACAATGGACGAGGAAAAGTGCTTGATGAAAAGGAGATCAGGGCTTGGAGCATTGGCGAGGAACACAAGGCCTTTAGACTATGATTGAGAGTTTTATAGAGGAGAGAATGGAATAATCATTAATAGAATAGAGAAGAAAAGTGAGGAGTAGAGTGGAATATAGTAATCCCACCCATATTTGAGATTTTATAATTTAAGTGAGTGGAATAGAAAGGAATGGAAAAATTATTTTTCATTTTTGTCCTTTGATTTTGTGAATATAATTTCTATGAATATAAAATATAACGACTAAAATGGTACAAACACATACTCTCTCTCCTCAACCCCCCAATTTGGGGGATACTAATTTTACTGTGTATGATGGCTAAGGAGGGACTTCCCCTTTCTTGCTGGCCATTCCCTTCCCTCTTAAGAGCATCCAAACACATGTTTAAGGTAAATGTCCCTTCCATCCCTTGCCACTCCCTCCATTTTTTGACTCCCAATTATAGCCTTATGCAATACCCCAATTTTTAATTAAAATATTAGAACTCTTTTTTCGAACTTAGAAGGGTATTAGTTACCCTCATCTGTCGTTCCGGGTCCTGAATTTTACTAAGTTTGGATCCTACACGTCCTTGGAAAGCTACATAGTAAAGTTATATTCTTTGGACCAAAAGTCCCGGTAAGTGTTCCCTAGAGAAAAATGAGTTAAAGAGAGATTTTTAATGGATTTTACAAAATCTTTAAACAGGTCATTTTTAAATCACAAGTTTACGGAATCGTAAGAATTCTCGGATTTGAACTAAAACCCAAAATTTGGTTTTTGATTTGTTCAGATTTTGATTTTTCTAATATTTTATTTGAATCTAAATGGGGGGGTATTCTTTTATCTACATTTATGTTTAAAAGTTAATAGGAAGTAAATAAATTATTTAAATAAGTGAGTTCTGGGGGAGTGAGAAACCACTCTAGAGAGTGAGAGACTATCCTAGACCATCCTGCAGAGTGAAAAACCATTCTGGTGAGTCTTTGCAATACGGTCGATGAGAACAAAGAAGTCGGTGCAAGAAGTGAATTTTTATGCTCTCTAGCGGTCGACAGGATAGTAAGTCGGCGTGGGAGATGTCCTCTGGTGAGCGCTGCAACCATCTTTAACGCTGCAGCGGTCAACAAATCACGTAAAAACCCCATTTCAGGGTCCAGAAAACATTCTCACACCATATAACACAACCTCCACTCTTTCCACTCTGAGAAACACGACCTTTCACCTCTAAACCTCCATTCCTTTTCCATTTCTTCATCAATCTAACTCCAATATTTCATTCCTAAGGCTTTAAGGTATGTTATTCTCTTGATTTATTTATTTTTTCTCTATATCCTCCTTGTTATTCGGGTGATTCTCCATGCTTCTCAAAGGAGAGAAGTTTTCATCCTGTTAGAAATGGATTATTGGGTATTTAGAAATTGATTTAGAGTTCTATTGCCTCTATGTCAGATATTATAGTCATTTCAGCTTCCAAAAGTCCTGTTGGTACTGTGTTTGTGCATCCTACCCCTCCAGGTGAGTGGGTTTACACTTGTGATCTCTATGTTCTGCATTAAAGTTATTTTCATGAAACTATGGGTTAAAGTATGATTATTAGATGTTGTTATACAAGATTTGAGGTTTATATTGATTTATGAAGTTGTGGTTTTCTGAATAGCATGAACTATATTTTAGAAAACTCATGAGACCATTGTTGATAATATGATTCTATTTAAAGTTGATTTAAACTGTAATTATCAAAGATTTATGATCATTAAAACGTTTGTTTGATGTTGAATATGGATTATGTAAGCAATTAGCAGAAAACTTTGAGCTTTTGAGGAATGTTATTATGATTTCAGAATTTACAAGCTTATGAAAGAATGTTATTGAGAATTGATTTAGAAACCCAGATAAAAAGGGAATTTAGAGTGTGAATCTTCATATAACTCAGGATAGTTGGTGGATACATATTCTATGGGCTTGAAATCACAGTGTCTCTAAAGGATGATCCCTTGGACACGATTTCATAGTTGTAGTTATGCTAAGGTCAATCTGTTAGAGCTTTCAGAATAATTAAAGATTATATGATTTCTAGAACTATTGTTTTATATGATTGAGTTTTGAACCCTAGGATAGAAGACTTTATGGAATCTTGTGAAAAGATTGGTTTTAGAATTAGGAACTATTAAGAGAAACAGAGCTGTGAGTTAACGGCAATTATTCCATTAACCTTGGTATACCAAGGCCCGCTAGGGGCAAGCTTATTATTATCTAGATCAGTCCGCCAAGGACGTGGTTTGCCAGGGACTGAGTGTCGTTTTACAATTCATGAATAATCTGTTCTCTTTTGTAGTGCCTCAAGATATATCAGAAATTTTATGTCTCCAGAAAATTTATGATCTTATAACTATTATATTATTAGTTATAATATATCAAATATGCACCTATTATGTGAAATGAATATAAATGTTTTATAACTGTACATTATGTATTCTTTTTCTTGTCCGATGAAAGAGGGTTTCAGGTGAAAACTCATTCACTAAGTTTTGCACAAAACTCACCCATCTCTTTTCTTCCATTCCACAGACTGTACAGCTGCAGCAGACTTTCCCAGTTATCATCCTCCACCAGCATTAGAGTTCATATTGTGAGCTTCACTTAGGTGAAGTGTTTATAGTTCTGTCTAGAGTGCTCTAGTACAAATGCGGGTAGGATCCGGACAATAGAGCATGTTTATATTTTGCATATTATAACATGATTTGAAGTTGTATTAAATAGTTTAGCACTTATGAATATTTCAAGTCAGAGTAGCTTTACACAAATATGATTTGTATTATGATTCACAGACAATAGAGTTTGAATTATGAAATTTCAATATAAACTAGTGTGGTTCAGTAAACAGATGATTTGTTTGTGGAAAATGAAAATGGGTTTGAATAAATTTTATAATTAACTATGCACATAGAGAAATTCAGGTCACGAGGCTTACGTGAGAATAGGATTTCTAACATGCTAGTCACATGTCTAAGTCGGGTCGTGACACCTTAGATTGGGGTCTTAGTTTTGATTTGGGAAGAAGAGAACAACTGGGAGATAGAAAGAGAGGGGTACATGGAAGAAAGATGAAGTGGGGTTGAAGACAAGGACACAAGGACAAAGATGAAATTTCAATATTCTTTTTATGATAATAATGTAAACCACCACATGGTTCATAACTAATCAATCCCTATAGCAGAACTCACCAAGGATGAGAAATATGTATGTTGCTTTTCACTTTGAAAGTGAGTTATATTGTTTTCCGCAATTTACTATAATGTTTGGCCATAGCTATCTTGCTTTTATTTGTTAACATATCATTTCTCTTTGTGAATTATTTGGTTGTCTATGTCATTTTGGCTGCTTAGCATTATTGAAATCAATATTATAAAAAAAAAACCTTCAAAACAGAAACCAATCATGGTATATTATCTTTGAAGTGACAAAATGTGATTGGTAAGACAGAGATGATGACATAAAGATTAATTTACTATTAGTGTAATTATTTCTATACAATTATCAAACCTTGTATGATTACATAATTGTTTGACTCTTAGTATAACTATAGACCGACAAAAATATGATTTGACTAACTAATAGTGTAAAATATGGAAAGTACTTTACATAGTTATACTAATGATTTATCAAAGTTAATTTTATATACGGGATGGATTTATATGTAAAACGTTAGGGGCTCATATTTATATCAAAATTTAAAATTTTTTTAGAAATGTATAAGTTTGTGTGTGTATATATGTATATGTATATATATATATATATATATATTTATCTCTATTATTTTATTAAGTTAAATCCCACACTAGGATAAAAGTCATGTGAAATTTCTCCGCATACCTAAAGGACCACACGTTTATAGGACCTAAATTCTTTCACTCAGGGATCGACATTTTGTTGGTAGATATTAAGGGCCTGTTTGATTTACAGTTTCCAGTTTTCAATTTTTCCTTCACAAAAACTGAAAATTGAAAATTAGAAACTAAAAACTGGAAACGGTAAACCGAACATGCCCTAATAATTTCTTTATAAAGTTTTTGCTCGTGTTAGTAGCAGTTTTTTAAAAGTAAAAAAAATAAATCACATATCATAGTCCATAAACAAATCAATTAAGCTTTCCATCTTTTGGGCCGCATGTATCTATCAACTAAGCTTAGTTTAAAACCTCGTTGTTGCGAGTATGGCATAGCTGTACACAGAGAATGCTGATGAATAAATGGGCCTCATATGGATCTGGGCCATCTCAACATGACAAGATCCTAAGACAGCAAACCTACGAGACACACACACACACACGCACGCACTTTGAGTTTGAGGCTTCGAGCTTATGCTTAGACTGTTGTTGTGTTACACGGTAATGTCACGTTCTATTCCATTTGTTGGCAAGTTTTATATTTTTGCACTCACAACATCACGCAACTTCTCTATCTCCTCTCCTCTTCTCTTCGGAACGCTTGTCGCGCACCTTCTTTCGCTCCCCCTCTCTCTCGTAGGGCCATACTCTGAGCCTGCTTTCCTCGAAACCAAATACAAAAAACAAGGTGTGCTTCTTCCCCTTCCATCTTCATGTATTGCTCCTAAGCCTAAGATGTATGTTACTTTCAGCTGCTTGTGATTCCATAAGTGATTGATTGCGAAATAGGACGAAAAATACGGACAATTTTTAATCTTTTAGTGATTATTCCAACTGGGGTTGCGTTTTTCTTTACTATCTCACATGGGTTGCTGATATTTTTATATTTTTTTGTTTGTTGGAGCCGAACTAGGGAGTTTCCGGTGGATCTTTTTTTTTTTTTTTCCTTTTCATATTTTTGGTTGAGTTGAAAAATTGATTGATTTCATTTCCATATGCATGTGTTTATGATTGCAAAAATTGTTTCATAATGTATCCACAGATCTTTTAAATTGAAATCTACATCATAACTGTTGGCACTTGTCGAGTGCATTTTATTAGGTCCGTTTCTCACCCCTTCCCTCCCCTCCTTCATATTTTGCCTTTGTTATTTGAACAGTGGATGTTCCTTTGTTGCCCTCCTAAACATGCTGTTAGTGCAAGATAGTTGGATTTTGTACATAATTATGTTTTTGCCTGTGGGGTGCTTATTTTGATTTTGAAGATTTCAGCTTATAAAGTGTGCTTCTTATTTTGCTAGTCTGTATATGCACTGTATAATGTTTTGTCTATTTCATTTGCAATTTAGGCCTTCTCTCGTTGATGATAATGGCTTGTCTTGTTGACCCGGAATTTGCATTTTGGCATTTGGCATTAGGCCTTCCCTTAAATCGCAATATCCTATTTGTGATTTAAATTATCATTTTAGTGAAAACAAGCAATGCTAATTCTTTTCCTTCTTCATTTTGACTAGTCTTATGTGGGCCAAAAAAATAGGATAGCAACTATCTAAACAGGATTTACTCTGAGTATTTTCCTTGTTTTTCATGACCTCAATAATACCATGACTTCAATGTGAGCCAGAATATTTTGGAAGAACATGACTTTTCAATGTGAATCAAAATAACTTTTCAATAACATCACTAATCAATGAATTAGTGATGCAATATAATCAACTGAATATTGGTCAATTTTAGTTCCATTAATTTTGCTCAACTGTTCAACATCTTCTTGGCTCTGCAGAAATCTAGTTGAATCAATGTGTGTGAATTGCATAATGCATACCTGGAATTTTAACTACAGTCTGGTTGTTAAAACTATTTGATAATGAACCTTGGGTTTTATAACTATGTATTATCTAATTGAAGTTAATTCTGCTGCAGAACAGTAGGAGTTGGACTGTTGGAGAAAGGAAGTGATTTCAATGTACTTGAGGAGAATACAATGCAGAGATCGGAGATGGGCTTTAGTATTGCAGCCATCAAAATACTTTTTTAGGCCAAGATTCTTAGATCATGCATGTAGTCAATATTTTCCCCCTAAGACCACCGTGAAAGAATATGCTTCACATGGTAGTTTTATCAGAAGACATCTTTTAAGTGCAGATTCATTTAGGTCTGCTTCATCTAGAAATAGTTGTGCTGGTTTGTACAGAAGGCCTAGTTTATGTAAGAGTACTCAGCTACGTGCTTATAGTTCTGAAAGTGATGGAAGAAATACAAGTGAGGATAAACAGGTGCACATCAATGATGGAGCTAACTTTGAAAAGGGACAGAATCACCAAGAGAAGTTTGGGAAAGATGCCAAGCACTGCAATGCACATGCACGACTTGGAGAACAGGATCAAGAGGAATGGCTTAATAATGAGAAGCTTGCCATTGAAAGTAAAAGGAAAGAATCACCCTTTTTGACAAGAAGGGATAGGTTTAAAAAAGAGTTTCTGAGAAGAATTGTTCCTTGGGAGAAAATAAACATTTCATGGGACACATTTCCTTATCACATCAAGTAATTATTTATTGTTTCTGTTGAATCTTTTTGCTTACTATTAATGTCTTCTGTTATCTGAAGTTTATTGTGGATTTAAGTCATACTTTTCCATCCATAGTGAGCATACCAAAAGTCTTCTGGTGGAATGTGCTGCTTCCCATTTGAGACATAATACTTTTGCTTCATCTTTTGGTGCTGGTCTCACATCTTCAAGTGGGAGAATATTGCTTCAGAGTGTTCCTGGTCTGTCATTAATTCCAGCAATTTTGCTGTTATTATTCTATTCCTGTTTAATTTATAATATTTATTTTGAACGTGATTTGACAAACATCTATGCATTAGGGGATTGATTCTAACTTCTGTCTTATTTCTGAATATTTATGTTGTCTTTTTATCACCAGGCACTGAACTCTATCGTGAAAGATTAGTTAGAGCTCTTGCACATGATTTACAAGTTCCATTGTTGGTGCTAGATAGCAGCATCCTTGCTCCTTATGTAAGCTCTAGAATAAGTTAGAAGTTATTTGTTATTCAGTGGTTTCTTAGGATCAGTGCTTGAAGGCAAACAAGTTATATTATTTGAATTTTATTCAGGATCTTGATGATGATTTGTCATCAGACTACGAGTCTGAAGATGATAATGCAGACTCTGGGGCAGAGGGTTCTCTGGAGTCAGAGAATGAGGATGATAATGATGCTAGCAATGAAGAAGAGTGGGCTAGCAGTAATGATGCGAAGTCTGATGCAAGTGACAATGAAGATGCAATAGCATCTGCTGAAGCTGCTCTTAAGAAGGTTAAAGCAGCTGTTCAGAAACTTGTTCCTTACAACATTGAGAAATTTGAAAAGGTGTATATAAAGTTAATGGTTTAAAAATGAAGGGATGCTTTCCTTTAACTCTTTGGCTATGATAAAATGAAGTATCTGGCAACTATGGAAGCTTTTACTCAGTGGTTAAGTGTATAACTTAAGATAATAAATGTTTAAAAATGGTATTCTGATGCTAGTGTTTTGATTTCTATAACAGATAATAGTAAATCTTTGGCATTAGGAAGAGAGCTACATAGATTTCTACCTTTAGAAGACAATGTGTGTGTTAAAGAAGATTGAAAACAAATAGATTATAATCTTTGTGCAAAGGCAGGTTATTTGATTATTATATCTTCAACTTACTCAAGTAGTACATTCAAATGACTATGGTTTTGTCTAAAGGAGAGTCAAATGTTCTGATAGTATTTGACAGTTGTTGTAGTTAAAACTCTGGTAGGAGTATGACCTTTTAACTCATTTAGTTACAACAGACTGTTTGATGTCTAACCCTCTGCCAACAAATCTTTTGGCAGATAACATCTGGAGAATCTGAGAGTTCTGAGTCATCCAGGTCTAATGACGTCAAGTCTGCTGATAAATCTGGATGCCAGCTAAGGAAAGGTAACATTTCACAGCAGGGACTTTTATCATACATATGAACTTGCTAACGGCAAAATCTTTGTCTGTTAACTAATTATTGTGAAATTTAGAGCTTAGAGCACCTGTTCCTTGCCCTGTGCGATCTTGATACCCTGCAAAGGCAAAATCTTTTTATACACTTCTAAAACTCCGGACCTCCCTTTCTCATTTTTAAGGTTCAGGAAACAATGAGAAAATGAGGGAAAAGAGAAGAAATTGAGAGAAAAAAGAAACAGAAAGGTAGAGAGAATCTGAAGCTTTCTTTGGTGTTGAATGTAGATTATGATTGTATTATGTTCTGATAAGTGGATTACAGGATATATATAACAGAGACTGTATCTTCAGATTCTATCCAGACATGACATCTATTATGACAGCCCACCTACTTATAATTGACCCTAGCAGATTGCTGACTCAGAAGTGCAGCAACTATAATTAAGACATGTCATATTGGATTTATTACTCTTGTTTCTGGTTGTCTTGCTGTTCTGGTTTGAGGAAGCTCTAATTTGGTTACTGGAAGTCATTCTTCTAGCATATGTTTCTGTGAAAAAAAAATAAAAAAATTACTCTACTAGTTTATGTGAAAGTCATTCTTCTAGTTTATCCTTTAGACAATTTGCCCTCTAGGACCTGGTGCAATACAGGAAGCTGGTAGGGAAATTGAATTATCTTACAACGACTTGCCCGGATATTGTCATCCTAAATTTCATATTTCTGTTTGTTGCACTTAAATATTGGATGAATTTAGGTGGTTTCAAACTTCTAATGATCCTGGACATTTGTATTAGCATTCATGTAACATATACATTACTGCTTTGTTACAATTCAGGTGACCGTGTGAAGTACATTGGGCCATCTACTCGAGCTACAGTTGATGATAGGTAATACAATAATTCATCTATTTTTTACCTCCTTCTAATATAGCAGATGCTTGCTTCATGGTCCATTGCCTCTCAAAATTGCATATTTTATGTGTTGAAACATTCTCTTGATTTATTGAAGAAAGCATGGCTTATATATTTTTTGGGTCTAACTGTAATTGAACTTACTTACTCATAGTTTAGTGGCTGGGCCAATGTGGCTGGTTTCGATAAGTCGTTGCCTCAATGGGGAAGAACTTTGGCACTGTACTTCCTTAGTAAAGCAAACTGATTAACTATTTGATGATGATGCGATGTGAACAGCCAAAGCAAATAGAAAGTGAATAGAATTATCTTTTTCCTGGATAAGTGAAGAATTACTTTCAGAGAGAAACAATAGGATGATAGAATTGCAAAAACAACACATTGCCACTACTTTAGGTGTTGCTTTCAAGGATTCTTGATGACTTCTTGTGATTTGATTTGGGGGACTCAGCTGAGGAATGAATGGGATTCTGAATTCAATTATTCGAAGAAAAGAAAACACATGAAAGGATCTTATGTTCATTAATAAGGCATTTATTATTTGCACAAGTAATGTTTGTGGTCAGCTGATTCTCAAGTGTCTATCATAGTGCTAGTGCTTGTATGCTTGTGGCGATGGCGGTGGCAACATAAGTGGTTTAAATAGTGATATTAATTATACAGGAGCTAGTGTGATACCATTCAATGGGGTTAAACTTGTCTTCATAGAATTCCAAATTTAGGGGTTTTATATTTCAACTTTATGAGATGGGAGTCCCTTTGAACCTCTAGGGTAAGATGGGAAGCAATTTCCCATGGGTTTTCATGTACTGATTGCTTTCCACATATTAGTGTTTTAAGGAACGTGTTTCAAGCTAAAATCCTTTAGAGAACCAAGATTAGAAGTTCATCAGATTATTATAAGGGAAAATTGTCAACTATTTTGTGTTTCTCTGTATCATCAAAGATTACATATGGTTTCTTTCTATTTGGTGTTGTTGTCCTTGTCGTTGTATCATGTGGTGGAATTACATTTGCCAATATTTGGTGAATCTGGACTAAATATAGATTTTTCCTTTAAATAATGTTTCATTTTTGCTTGATTGCAGTAAGTTGTAGGATTATCCACTTATGTTTGGTGCTGTGTTCTGCATAATGACTTGAAGACACGTAATTTTAAACTACGAACATTTGGAGTTTGCATGATACTTAGGGCCTAGGTATTTTGATGAAGCTCTTGAAGTTTAGTACTTAAGTAATTGTGAAGGTTTTTTCCCCCAAAAATGAAAAATTCAAACCTTCATTCTGAGACATGAGAAATGTAATATGGTTCAGAAGAAAGGCACTAGAAGACAATAATGAGCAGGTTCTCAAATATTTCGAGAACTGGACTGGAGGTGTGGTTCTAGGACGGCTGCCTCGGTGTTTCTTGTAAAGCCATTGTATAATCATCCCCGTTGGACTTTGAGTTAGTACTTGCTTGACATTGGCGTGTACAATTTTATCACAGGATCAGACTGGGGAAGATTATGACATCTGATGGTCCAACTAATGCATATACTGTTATACATGGCAGGTAGGTCGGTAAGTCATCCCTATATGTCAACGCCAAGCTGTTAAATGCCTCTGAGCTTTTGGGATTTTCATGAAATTGATTTTCTTTTAAATAAAATATGTAAATATAGGTAATGGCGTATATAATATTATGAATCTCAAAATTTAAAATCATTCTAATTGTATGTAGAACAAGGAGTTTTACCAAAAGTCAGGGGAAACGATCTTTTTAGTTTCACATCCTATTCCTTTGTCTAACCACTGGGGTGACCCATGGGCGAACGTAGCAAGAATGTTAGTGCCCATCATTTTGTGTATATTTTTATAGTTCGCTTGATTGTTTTCTCAATGAGCTGAAACTCATTGATTGTTGATAGTAGAATCGCATTTTTAGCTGGAATGTTCTTGCATATCATGGATCATAGTGAGTTTTCCTCTGTTCCCCTGAGGTTGTGCTATATTTTGTTTGTTTTTCCTCTCCTTATTCTCTGTTTTGCGCCTGGCTATACCAATTTAATGCCTGGCAGACAGTAGCTGATCATGTTAATGTCAGTTTGATAATTATCTAATAATTATTTTCTTGCATTTTCTGTTTGTTTTTCAATTGAATTGGGGTATATCTATCAATAATAGGGTGTGGATTACAAATAATAAAATGCATTTGTATTAATTGGGATTTAATTGTTACTGTTTAGCATTGTATTTGTCCTTTTCACGGTACCATATTTGAAGTTTTAGGAGAAAGGAGGAGGCTATTTGAGTTTTTAGAAGAAGGGTGGAGGATAAGGTATTATGACAATGTGGGAAAGGGCTCGGTTGTTTTTATTGTTGGTTGGAGTTAAATGCATGATCAGGTAATGGTTTCTGCCCATAAATCCTCGTTGGGACTGGATAATTTGCCCGCTTCTGTGTGGGTTTGTGTTCATGGCTTTTTATCTTTAAGGAGCTTCCAAAGTTGTCAATGGCAGATGGCGGCCCACGGTGGTAGACCAAAAGTCCGCCATTTATGCTTGTCATGAGACTGCAATGGCTGCCATAGTGGACAAATCTTCTCATGGCAGGGGAGCCAAAATCCAGCACGCCATTTGACAACACTGGGGGCTTCTTTGTCAGATATGCACAGTGGTCAAGTGCTTTTAGGTTGACTTTTTTATTTCTCTTTTTCCATGTTTTGTTTTGCTGTTAGGAAGATTCCTGATTGGATGTTCCTTCTATAGTTGTATTCTTCTTTTATGATTTTTTTTGCAACTTGCAAATCACTCATGAAATTTTTGAACTTTGTTAGTTTTTGCATCTTCTACTAGCATATATGGGAAGGAGGGATAATTGATGGCTTACTTGAATTTTGATGTGTATCTCTGACCTTGTATTAGTTGGGTGAATTCAATGATTTTTGTAAATCTTCATTTATATTATTAATTGATATATTAAAAGTTCAGAGAATGAAAGCTGCTACCCCAAATGAAATGTTTGCAATGTGGATTTGCATTATTCATGAGCTGTGATATTGTATGTTGAATGGCTGCTGGTAATCTCAAATTCCCTGTCTGCATGTATTATGTATTAATATTTTCTGGTCATTGACTTTTATATCTGATACTAAGGCGAACTTGTGTGGATGCCTAATACTCATTTTTGTGTTATCTCGTGAGTGCTAAAAATTATGACTTGCTTTTCTTTGTATTTTGCTATATAAAATATTTTATTTTGCATACACAACTTGTAGAGCTGTTTATAGCTTGCTGATAATGCCTTTTGCCATTTTAATCAAATTTGGATATTTTGCAGGCCTTTAACTAACGGTCAGAGAGGAGAGGTATATGAAGTGAGTGGAGATCAAGTTGCTGTTATCATGGATGTTAATGAAGATCGTGCCAATGAGGGTGGGGTGGAGAACCTTGCTGACGATCATACAAAACCATCAATTCATTGGCTACATGGTATATTTTTCTTAATCCAAATTTGAAAAAACCTCAATATTTTAATTTCTTTAAGCCAGCTCTCATGTTTTGTGTGTTCAGTTTATTGTTAGGAGATACTGATAATTGTTATTATTGTTTTCCAACAATTTTACTAGGTTGAATCTGTGTCAGTTGGAATATAAAATATGAACATACTTATATAGCATTAATCTCCCTGACATGGCAATGTAGTTTGTGTGCCCAAATGGTCTATTTTCTTTTCATGAAATAATCTTTTTAAGCCTTGATGTAGTTTTCTAGTCAAGGCATAAGGTTATCTTGATCTTTGGCAAATGTAAATTGCTAAGGATTTGAATATAAATGTAGTACTAGAGGTTGAAAGAGTAGTTTCTGTCATAGTACTTAAAAAGAGTAGCATATATTGCCTGTGAAGCGAAGAATTCTGTTATGAATATGTGAGGTTGAGCTTCATTGTCCCTCTCCCTTTCAAGTTGAGTTTGGTTTTTAACTCTTTTGATTATAAACTAACTAACTCTTGCAAATAGTTAAGGACATCGAGAATGATCTTGATGCTCAAGCACTAGATTGCTACATAGCACTGGAGGCTCTATGTGAGGTATGGTGCTATTCTTCAATGTTTTGAACTCTCATAGTAAGATAGCCAAAGTTATTTTTTTAATGATGGGTAAACCTGACTGTTGCCTTTTTCAGGTTTTGCATTCAAAACAACCTCTTATTGTCTATTTTCCAGACGGTTCACAGTGGTTGCATAAATCAGTTCCAAAGTCAAACCGTGAGGAGTTTTTTCATAAGGTTGAAGAGTTGTTTGACCGGTTGTCTGGCCCCATAGTATTGATCTGTGGGCAAAGCAAAGTCCAGTCAGGATCAAAGGAGAAAGAACAGTTTGTAAGCTTCATTTACTTTTTGGTCATGAAGTAATATTCTAAATATTTGTGTGACTGATATGCATTGATAGAGATCAAGTACCTAAGGGAAATAGTGTGTATAAAAGAAAAAGAATACAAGGGTATTATGGGTAATATGGGTCAGGGTCTGGGTGAAGGTGAATCATGTGGAGCCCTTTTGGTCCCAACTAACTTGCATATTGGCACCTGCTTTGTGTGTGTGCTGGCAGGGAATATACAGTGTGTGCGTGTGAGGAATTCTGTTAGAGAGAAGGGTATAATTGTTGGGTAGGAGTAGAATGAGGTAGGAAAGAATTGGACTAGGTCATTTGGGAGAGTTTGAGCTACTATAGTGCTCAGTAACTTCTCTTTTTCTGCAAGATCCATACTATTTTCTCTTCCCTTTGTGGTTAATAATATGTTATATTTCTTCTGCTTCGTTGCTCTTTCTTGTGGTTTCTATCATGCATTTATTTCCATTTTGCAAATAGTAACATTTTTATTTTTTGACTTCTCTTTATGATATGCATGTTTGACAGACGATGATCCTTCCAAACTTTGGACGCGTTGCTAAGCTGGTAATGCTTGTTATCTTTTGACAAGTTTATGTATTCCCTATAATTTTCTGTGATTGAATGTTTATGGCAGAAACTTTTTCTTTTCCCCTTTCAAATCATTACCCATTCTTTCAACAACCAAGCCTTTTCCCAAGTGGCGGCATCAGCTACCAATATACTACAGTATTTTACTTTTTAACTTCGCCAAATTTAAAATTAATGTTAAGTGGTCAACCTTATCCTTCCCCCAATGAACATTCAGTTTGATATCATTCTTATTTTGTTGCATTGTTATATATGAGAACTATTTCAGTTAGATGCATGAAGATATTTTCTGTGGCAATGTATGTGTATATATCATACTATTCTAAAAAAGTCTGATTTTTTTGGCTAATATTTCTATGGTGCTTAATTGCACTTGTAATCTTGCTTGTCAGCTTTATCATCTGTTGATTTGAATAGGAATACTAATAAGGCAGGGTATTGGTGCACTTGGGGCATTGTGGAAATCCCCAAATGATTTTCTATGGTCTGATTATTGAATTCAATTTTGTAATTGTTTACAGCCTCTTTCTCTTAAGCGTTTGACTGAGGGATTTAGAGGTGCAAAGAGATCGGATGATGATGAAATTCACAAGCTCTTTTCTAATGTTTTGTGTGTACATCCACCTAAGGTAATTTATTTTGGTATGCTTTTTACTACTATAATGATGGAGATCCATCTACTCCATGAATAAGTCTTATGCATGTGCTCCATTTAATAACTTTTTATACACATACAATTTCATCAATCCGACTATTGAATTATGTGGTATTGTATTGTTGGTCATGCATGACTAATTTCAGAAAAATTATACAACAATAGTATGTAATCTAATACTCGATATGTAGTCATATTTTTTAAAAGCATAGAGTATATGACAAAATTAAGTAAAAGGATGAATCATAATGTTGTTTTCAAAATGTATGAAATTTTATAGTTTTGATCTACTTGGTGGAAACCTTCAACTCCATGGTTGGATTGGTCAAATTTCATGTCTGTAAGAAGTTAGTTATTCGAGTATGTGTACCACAATCTACTCTCGGAGTAAATAGAAATCCACTATATATATATAATTATAATTATAATTATAAAATTATGTATTCTACACTGTATGATGTCTCTTTTTCAAGATATTCTCTCTTCTATCCTCGTTTTTTCTTCATAGGCTTATTTATTGTCTTACCAAAAGATTTTAGATTTCTACTATACTTTGGCATAGTAAATTTAGATGTCAATACTGATGACCATTTGTGTTGCATATTTTCTTATATTCTCAAGCACGAGAGTAATATATCTTTCTCAAAACATTGAAAATTTATAACACAAAAACATTATATTTGATTGGCCACTTATTGTCTCTAAGGCTCCTTGAAGACTTTCTATGGAGGATTACAAACTATCTTCCTTTATGTTTGGTTTAATTAGATTGATTCTAATTGCTTTCATTTATCGTACTGTCCTGCATGTCTGTATTGTTCATTTATATATGCATTTATATCATCGTTTCATCTATGGCACTACAGGATGAGAATCTGCTGGCAACATTTAAGAAACAACTGGATGAAGACAGGAAAATAGTTATTTCACGAAGTAATTTAAATGAACTAAGGAAGGTAATTCTTTGATTTATTAAGCATTTGTTGATACCTTGCTGGTGATTGATGATATTCATATGTCATCTATGTCAGCTTAGATTACCCCATCATCAATATCAGGCATTTATAGCTGGAATTTTATGTTGCAGGTTCTTGAAGAACATCAGCTATCATGCACGGACCTATTGCATGTAAATACTGATGGCATCATTTTGACAAAGCAAAGTAAGCAACTGCAGTCAATGAAGCTGTTTCCCTTATTCTTATACACACATGCTTGTCCTTTTTTGCCGTTTTATTTGTACCTTCTATTTTTCATTATATTTATTATCTTTATTTTCGATTGACATAATTTTATGCTGAATATGGTGGTTTCTTTAATGAGGTTGAACACTAATCTGAAATACAGCACTGATGAAAAAATGACTACACAAAACCTTGAATGTTGATTTTGTGGTTCAAATTCAAAGAAAAAACTTATATTTGTTAATGCAGTACTTAAGTGTTAGAAATTTATTTGATTGGTCAACTACTCATGGCATCAGAAGGGAAAAAAAGAATGATTATCTTATTATGTGTCATTTACTTTTGTTTTCAGAAGCCGAAAAAGTGATAGGCTGGGCAAAAAATCATTACTTGTCATCGTGCCTGCTTCCTTCTGTTAAAGGAGAACGATTATGCCTCCCTCGTGAAAGGTATGGATAAAAATGTTAGCATTTTGCATATTATTGGGTTGAATTTTGAAGCTAATTTATTTCTTCCCCTCCCCCCCCCCCTCTTGTGTGAAGTCTTGAAATTGCAATCTCAAGGTTGAAGGGCCAGGAAAATATATCACGGAAGCCTTCTCAGAACCTCAAGGTACGTGTTTTTTCTTTTTTATTATAGTTGAAAGTTGATCTTAAATTCAAGGGCATCCTTTTTTTCATCTTATGTTGATTACTGTCATGCAAAAATGATAACAGAATCTTGCCAAGGATGAGTTCGAGAGCAATTTCATCTCAGCTGTAGTACCTCCTGGTGAAATTGGGGTGAAGTTTGATGATATAGGTGCTCTTGAAGATGTGAAGAAGGCACTTAATGAATTAGTTATTCTTCCTATGAGAAGGCCAGAGCTTTTTTCTCATGGAAACTTGTTGCGGGTAGTGATTCTTGTTGTTTGTTTGGATTCTTAGCAAAGCCAAGTTGTTTTTGTTCTGTTCTTTATTGTTTGTTATTGAAATAATTGTCAGCCCACCAAAGGAATTCTACTTTTTGGTCCTCCTGGAACTGGGAAAACTCTTCTGGCCAAGGCACTTGCAACAGAAGCTGGTGCTAATTTTATCAGCATAACTGGTTCAACTCTTACTTCAAAGGTAATTTTGATTCTGGTCCATTGATCTCTTTCAATTGATAGGTCTCTAACAATTAAAACTTGAAAATTTTGATGGTTGGCCTGTATTTAGGGTTGCACCAGATCTGATAGTTACTGCTTTTCTGCCTTCTACTCAGATTCTGTATAGTATTTATTTTTTTCCTTTTTTTTTTTTTGGGGGGGGGTGGGGGGTGGGGAACTTGTGATGTGGGTATATGTCATGATCTTTTCCTTTAACACAGAACTTGCTTTTTTTGCTCTAAATGGTTTTACTGAAGTTTAAACACAGCGCATTCTAATAAATTTGAAGTAAAAATCAAGTGGGTCTATATTTCACTAGTTTCTCAATCTTCAAGTTCCCTTGACTTTCATGTTTATATAAAAAGTTCTCCAGCAGATTCCTGGCATCTTAGTTTCTTTTGTATGTCATAGCTTATATATTTGCTTCCTTGTTGACACAGTGGTTTGGAGATGCTGAAAAGCTTACCAAAGCCCTCTTCTCCTTTGCCAGCAAGCTTGCTCCTGTCATTATATTTGTTGATGAAGTGAGTACCTACTTGCATACCTTTATCATCAATAATTTCTCTTAAACATCCATGTTATTGTAGTATTAGAAAAATTACAGACAAAACCTTTAAGAAAAATTTAGAATTAAATGGCTTGTATACAATATATATTTTACAAATAGGACACAGGTGTCATTTGATTTATGTGGCTGGTCTCACTCAATAAAAAAGGTTTGTTGTCATTGATGATGTATGGATACTAGAAAAAGAATGTATTTTTCTCGCGAACGTTCTACTTTTGCAGTTTTATTTTTTCAAAAGATATTTTTTCCTTTAAATCTTTGGTCATGTATGTCAATGCAGCTGAAACAGATTGCTATTTAGGAAGTTCAATGATTTATCAAAATGGAATTTCAAAGACTGACCGTGTCTCTTCTCCACTATGATTCTGGCTATGCTATTCAATTGATTAATTAAAATGGAATGGAATGGAAATAAGTTGCATACACAAAATCTGGCACTTTTGTTAATGTCAAGTGATGTTCGATACCCTTGTTATATTTCCATGAGTTGAATGTTTCATGTCCAAAAAGACTGAATCATAACAGTGTGCTTTAATATTTGAAATTCATAAATGCTCCATTTTGTGAAGTCCTTTCTATATAATTTTAAATCTTAAAAGTCACTTTTTGAAAATTTATTTTTAAATCAATGCGAAACATTAGTTTCCACTTTCTTATGGTACACCCGCAAAATTCAAACTGAGGAGTTGAAAGTGTACTCACACTCTCCTTCCTTTTTTCAGCCAAGTTATAATAAATCTATGCTATATATTACTCTCAACTTTGTAAATTTTTTTCTGACTACAATCTGTTTTGTAGGTTGACAGTTTGCTTGGCGCTCGAGGTGGTGCTTTTGAGCATGAAGCCACCAGAAGAATGAGGAACGAGTTCATGGCAGCTTGGGATGGATTGAGATCAAAAGAAAACCAAAGAATACTCATTCTTGGTGCAACAAACCGGCCATTTGACCTTGATGATGCTGTTATTCGTCGCTTACCAAGAAGGTAAACAGTAAGATGCCCCTAATAAGCTAGAGTTGTTGGCTGAATGTTTGTAGACATTATCTTCTGTTCAATAATCACATATCCAAATTATGATTGTCCCGTGTTCTGAACGAAGTGTTATTGGCTGAATTGATTGTCCCAAATAAGAATTGGAGGCTTAAGAATAGTTCCTTTTTTTCTCTTAACACTTAATAATGCCCCTTGGTTATGAAGTTCTCAAGTTTCTTTTTACTGCAAGGGAAAAATTTCAGCAATTACATTGATGTAGCACTTTTATATTGATAGTATAAAACACTAACAGTTAATTGAACTTGCACTCTATTTTTAAAATATGAAGGTTTGTGATAAACACGTGGAAAATAGAACTACTAAGCTTTGTTTGGCATTGCATTTGTCTAGGATATATGTTGATTTACCAGATGCCGTAAACCGAATGAAGATTTTGAGAATATTTCTTGCGCAAGAGAATTTGGATCCTGGTTTTCAGTATGAGAAACTTGCTTACTTGACTGAAGGATACTCTGGCAGTGATCTGAAGGTAAATATTGTTAATTGCAACTGACTAGATATTAGACATTTTGTGTATAAACGTAACATGTCATGTATCTGACACTTCTTGCTTTTGTTTGGCAGAACCTCTGTATCGCTGCAGCATATAGACCTGTTCAGGAGCTGATAGAGGAAGAAAGGAAGGTAAAGGGATTATTATAAACTAGGTCTTTCTCGAATGATGAATTTGCAGTAACTTGCTTAGATCTCTTGTGCTCATTTCTATGTTTCGGTGCACTATTTAATTATTCTTCTAAAATTTTTAAAAGCACAAAATTGCACTTAATTGCACATGAGGTTTACATCCCCATATCTTTTGGTTTTACAGGGAGGAAGTAATAGTACATCTCTGGTATTAAGACCTCTCAATTTAGACGATTTTATTCAGTCGAAATCCAAGGTATATAATATTTCGTTTGCTCACTTTTTTGGGCAATAAATCGGCTTCAAGGTGTACTGTAATTTTTCATGTCCTTTGAATATTGTGCAAATGTTGCATTTATTTTTATGCAAGCTTCTCTGTTTCATGTGATTTGAACTATTTTGACGTGTGAAAAATGTTGTAGGTTGGTCCATCAGTTGCATATGATGCAACAAGCATGAATGAGTTGAGGAAGTGGAATGAAATGTACGGAGAAGGCGGTAGCAGGACAAAAACATCATTTGGATTTGGCAACTGATTTTAATTTTGAAGGTTCTGTGGCCATGACTAACCCATGAGGCTATGCTATGGCTTCTTAGCAAACAAGGGTGGCAAATTAAGAGGAGTACCGAATAGATTGCACATCAAACTTTTCAAGGGCCACTGCACTCCTCTCATCTTTTGCCAAATTATTAATTCGGTACCCTCATTTTATATACTTTTCGGTACAAGCAGTGTTTTTTTCCCGAATTTATGGATACAGATATGATTCTGTCTTGGAGGCTGTGCTTGGAGGTAGAAATTTTGAGCGGATACAGAGAGTTATTCAGTTTAATGTATGTAATGAAATGTAGTAGGTAGCCTCTAATTTGGTCTCAGGGAGTATCCAATCATATGCATAACAATAGGGGTGATTTCCCCAATTAATTTTTTTTTCTTCATTAGCAGTGTAATAATTCAATGCCTTTTAAGTGATGTTATCACGCAAATAATTTTTGTTTATGTCATATTGTTTTGATCAGAAAGAATCGTGTAACGTAGAAACTTTGCCTTTGATGTTGGGTAATAATGGAATGGAGCAGTGGGATGGTAAGCAGAACACAAGTCGCTTGTGTGTCTATATGTTAGGATTGGTGGAGCACGGGGAGAGTAAAATAAAATGAAGAAGAGTATAATGAAATAATTATTTCATTTTATTATTTGGATATTTTTTATTTCATCATATTCCTTTTAATTTGGGTTGAAGAAAATAGAAAAGTATTGGTATAGTTGGAAAGAATAAAGTCCATCAATATCCTTTTTATTTTATTCAAGATTAAAATATTTAAATAATGAAATAAATAAAAATTAAATCCACCTAATTTCACCAATTCAGAGATATGCCTACAATTAACTGCATTTGATAGCTTTTTTTCCCATTCAAACTTAGTATACTCTTTTGACTCAATAAAAAATAAATAAATAGCTAGCATATTCTTTAACATACCTAAGCACTAACGTAAAGTGGAGAAAGGATCCTCTTGTATTTTAATTTATCATGTTGATTTTTGGCATTGATTAATATAAGACTTACTCAAGATACATGATAAAAGAAAGTTAATGATGAATTGTTACGTATGATTAAATTAACTATTTTATATGAAAGGATTTATTCTGCAGGTAGGACTTCGGAGGCATTGCAAAAGATATCGCACGCTTTAATAAAGCATTCATGTTAACATGCTGATATCACTCAGAAAGGACACGTTGCAACCGCTTAGAAATCCACCATTGGCATAACAATTTAGCTAAGTTGTGATTTAATATCATTAAACTCCGGCGATAGATTAAATATCATCATGTCCTGATTTTATAATCTCAAAATAGACTCAATAAATAGGCAAATATATGATTTTAGGATCAAAAATCTCAAAATATATGATTAGTGATAATATAATTTCAGTCGCAACAAACTAGATTCAATTCATTTTGATCCTTGCACAAAGAAGAGAGACTCAATTTAATCCTCAAAATTTAAGCTGCCACATAACATAAGCCTTCCATTAAGCACATCAAGCCACCAGTATTATTTTTAGAGAACCGAACTGAAGGCAAAAACCAATTTGACATCATGAATATCTTCAAACAACTAATTTTATAACAAAGGACCAATTTACATCTACCATTAGAGAAAAATTGCTCAATTAGTTCTCAGTGTACCGATAATTAAATCGAATAAAAAAGAGAATTGAGGTAACGAGTACCTTGAAAACTATCTACCTTGCATCCATACTAAAAAGTAAAAACAACTATACACGATTAAAAGAGGGAAAAAAAAAAATCAGCCTTGCTCATTGAAGCCAGAAAATCAGCAACCCCAAAATAGTAGTAACCTTGAGACAATCGCCACCCGATACTATTTTTCACTCGACCAAACTGAATAAGAAACACAAATAAGGGGGAACTTATATACACTGACATATATTTTTTTCCCCAGTACAAACAAATATATGTAAAGGAAAATGACTATTAAACTCTAAATTTACAAAACGGTGTTTATGTGTAGTGCTTTAAGTAATGAAGTAGCCATCTGTTTAACCAACACCTGTCCATCTCTCCTTTCGCCTATTAAGTTTTGAAGCTTCTGTGGTAGATCATTCTCCACAATCAACTTCTTGGGTTGAGGATGATGCTCATAAACGGCCTGCCAGAACATTTGTAGAGGCAAAAAAAATGTTCAAACACAAGCTTGTTGCATTCATCCATATTTATATACTAAGCCATATTAACAAGAAAACAAAACAAACCATGTTCCATTCTCTCCGACTGTTGTTGAAGAAAAAATCTATTCTATCCACATATCATCCATCAGGATCACATAATATGGTTTTGCTATTGTTTGTTACCCAAAATTTCTAAGTTAAACATCAGCTCCTTCGAATCTTATTTGAAGCCAAAGCCACGACCACATGTATGAGCACGTATGAGCATATCATATTTGGAAGTTTTTTTTAACTTCCAATCCTGTCCCTAAGTACATTAGTTTACATTTTCACGATATTGTTTGATGACTGAATTTTGATATGTCTTGCTTAAGGCAAATGCATAAAAAATGGTTGACCTATACGTGGAAAGTGCGGTAGCACCCACGAGAAATATTGGTATGTAGTGTACAACAAATATCATATACGCATACCTTTATTAGCCTGAGTAAATTAAGACGAGCAATAGCATCCTGATGATCAAGCCTTGCAATGAGCAATGGTGTTAATCCATTAACAGCTAATGTGGTATTGATCCTTGCAGATTTTCTGCAATGAAGTCAAATGACTTGATTAAATAAAAACCCACTAGAAAAGAAGGAAAGAATGATAACAATTTGACATAGAACAAAATGATTTTTTTAAACTATTATGGCCACATCAAATATCAAATAACAAAGATCTTCAAGTACTTCTGGAAAGGGAACTGAGTTGTAATGTATCCGGTTTTCTGATATTTTCTTTCTGTAGAAAATATCCATTCTTCTCACTAGATAACCCCCTATATAACCAAAAAGCTAAATCCCATCCTATATAACCCCTCCCAACATCAAATAGACAGACAGGCTTAACATAGTACTGTATAAAATCAGTATTATTCCTGGTGCAATGCAAGGGTAGTCATCTTCCTAACTGATGTGGAAGTTTCAACTTCTCCTTATTAGGGTAGCCATCTTTATTTTCTAAGACGCCTTAAAACCAAGTTACTGAAGACTCCTAGCCTCTTATAGAGCCACAAAAGTGGGACACCATCTTGCCTTTTCTATTATATCTGAATCCTAAAATCCCTTTAGCATGCTGTATAAATTAGCTCGCATATAAGAGCCCATCCAATCTGTAACCTATACAATGGATGTTGTACACCCGATACAAATAGGGCCTTTGTCCTATATCCCCATATACTATTTGGCCTAACAGGGCTGCGATAAGGCCAGATAAGATAAGAAGCTAAACAAAATTTCCACTTGGCCCCTGCCTATCTTATTTTTCCTGTGTAGCTCTAGTGCATCAGGCCTCAATATAACCCAACCCCACCTTGGCAAAATCCTAATTCTCCCTGTACCATCCATCAATTTAGCTAAAAAAAGTGAAGCACTCTTTCATCCTGGTCCTACACCCTCAACTTCATAAGAGGAAATGGACTTGGCACAGCAACCGATTGTTTATTATGATGCAAGACTAGTTTATCAAAAAATAAAGCATTAAAGGAGACAAAACCAAACACTTAAATAACTGGATGAATAAAGACTAAAGATTTAGAATAATGTACGTGATAATTTTCAAGAATGGCTCCAATATGTGTACAAAATGCTGCTCTGGACAGCACTGGAAGAACTTCACAAGCTTTTGAACCGCATCCTTTTTCAGTAATGCTTGTTCCACCTTCTTATTGTCATTGTCGTGGGATAAGCAAATAGCAATAGAATCTAGTGCAGTCACAGACCAAAGATCATCCTCAAGAAGGTTCAAATAGACATCCAAACCACCCTGAGCCCTTAACTGCTCCCTTGAATTGCGAGATGCATGAGCCATGTCACATAGCAGAGGCAATGCGTACTGTTTCAATGGGGAATTTGATGTGATGAATTGCATCAAATGGGGAATGACCCCATTCTCAGCTGCTTGCTCTTGTCTCCTCTTATTTATTTTGCATAAATTGAACAGTGCATTCAAGACCTATAAAAGATAACTAAAAGATGAGATTCAAGCCAACTTTAGATTATATCACTTCTATAAAATCGAAATCAACAGTGAGATGAAATTAAAAAAGCAAGTCCAAAGCTCCAGAATGACAAGCAAGACATATAGTACTGTCAGCACACAATCTTTCTATAACTTTTTGGATGGTAAAAGAACTTTGTAGTTACATCATGACCAGTGCTGAATTTATTTGAACTTAATACAAAAGGAAAGAGAGAGCAATGTACAGAAAGTTAATGAGAAATATAAGTCCGAATTTTACAGTTTATAACCTACTAATCAATCACATGTTGAACAGATTGTCAGAGCAATGGAAAGAAGATTTTGATTCACTTCTGACTATCTTTTAATTAACAAAAGTAAGAAGATCACCAAGACTCACCTCATGATATATCTCCGATACAAGAGATCCTTCTTTGAGTTCAAGATTTGGTATCAAGTATTTTATAGCTTCAGCACGCTGAAGATGTTCTAAGCAATTTGGATCAGTTGACAGATGATTAATACACTTCAGTATCTGGAAAAAAACACCCCAATACATAAATGGTCAGAAACTAAACATGTAGGATATAAGCTAAGCTATTAAAGGATAAGTTTTGTGTCATACCTTCAAGAGAATAGGAGGCTCCACCCTATTAAACATCTGGAAAAGACGACTAAGCAAGCTCTGGCTACACATGAAAGACTTCACTGCTGTGTCTGCTTGTGCAAATTCAAGCAGAAGATCTGCCACCTTTTCTAGGTACTCCCTAGCAACATCTGCATTCAATGATGAAACCATGTGGGAAAGTAGCCCAGACGAAGTTGCACTACCTGGTCTAGCATTCAGAACACCTGAACCAGACAGCACACCTGACGCTGTCTGAGATACAATCCCAGATGTGGAAGCAGCTCCTTCACTAGAGCCCAAAGTCCCTAATTTCTTGGAAGCAACTTTGTGAGACCCTCTGGAACCAGAGTCAAGATTTCCATTTTCTTTTCCGCGTTGAGAAACATCTGCAAAACCACACAAAGAATGTGCCAATGTACCATTCATACAGAAACACAAATGACATCCAGACCACACAAAGATAGCCAACAAGTTAACATTTAATGGAAAAAGAACAAAGCAGAGATCTTTCGAATCATTTAATTTTTTCAAAACCAAGTTGACTATAGGACATATGGTTAAACAAATTTCAGGAATAATAAATGTTAGAACTAGGCAACATTATTTTTAATCAAAATGGATAGAAGACCTTTTAAATACCAACGATATATTACCAGAACCATTAATGCGAAGACAATAATTCACCCTATAAGAAAATGTGCAAAGTAGTAGATTGTAAGCTATAGTTCGTCAAACTCTTGTATCTATAAAACCTAGAAGCCTAGAAGCAATCATTAATAGTTGCTGCGCTAGAGGTCTGGAATCCAGCAATTCTTTGCTAGCGTTTAAACCTAACTTATCGTTGTAAATAGTATTTCCAGCTAGGCTGAAGAATCTTTTGATAAAATATTTTAAGGGATTTGAAAAGAAAGGAAAACTAAATTAAGTGCAGTGAACCTAGAAAGATTGAAATACTTGTGAATTCCTGTTATTTATCTCTGTTAAAATATCTTTATCCAAAGAAGCTGATGGATCCTTATTACCTGCAAATTCTGCCATCAAAAAGTCTAATTCCCCATTTGTTTTCTTCTCAGAGGCATGTAGTAAAGGAAGTACACTTTCATGTCTTTCTAATCCTGAAAACTGACGCACATAATCAAGCTGGCCAGAAAAGCGTCCAGATGGGGGCTCTTTCTCCAACAAGCTTAGAAGAGGCCTAACTTGCTCTTGCTGTGACACTCCTGTAACTGATAACCCGTTTGATGCAGGATCTGTTAATTTTGGAGGTCTATCTGTTGATGTCCTGTTAGCAGAGATACTGAGACGCTGCTGTCTGGGTTCAACATCTGCTCGAGAAGTATCACTTTTCCAATGATCCACATTCTCTCGCTCTTTTGGTGCACTAGAAGATTCCCTGAGTTCAGCTGCTGCATTGCTAGATTGAGGCCTATCAACATCCACGGGGTAGTTAGCATCTGATCTTCGGGGATTGGAGGTTGAAGCCTGTGAAGGTTCTATGTGGTGGTCAAGTACTCCACGCCTCACTTTAGGTAGATCCTGCTGATCTGCTGAAGAGAGCATTGCCTCATTATGAATGATAAAAGGATGTGTAGAATCCAACATTCCAGAACGTGGCCATTGAGCTGATCCATCAGCCATATATCCACCCCCAACAGACATAGAAGCTAGCCGAGTTGCCTCGTTTAAGCTATGAAGAGTATTTATAAGCCTAAGGAGTACTCCATTCTTTGCTGCAATCCGACAGAAGTCATTTCTGGGTGTTGACTGTTGAAGCTTAAATACCTGCCACATGCCATCAATAGCCAGATGAACCATTTCCCTGAGATAAAAGTTGCATAGTCAGCTTTTATTATGGAAAATTTGAATACAAAATACAAGCTTAAGCGGCAATGGGGCCGCTGGATGTCATTGCAAAAAGTGTCATATCCTGGTAATATGGTTCAAAACGACGACACTTTGATCGTAAGTTTCACATAGTGCAACAAAGGGGAAACATAGCCCAATATTTTGTATTACTCAGGACACAAGGTTCTAAAATGTGATTCACATAATCAAGTATATCACAATTCACACAGAACAACTAACCTATACTTCGCATAATCAGCCTCAAGAAATCCCACCAAAACAGGTATTCCACGGCAAGCTATAAACATGTGTAATGTCAAAGAACTGCGTCAAGGGTTAATGGTCAATACTATGGTTTATTATAAAAATATAGAAAGCAGAATGAAAAATGAAAAACACTTCAGACCTTGACTGACAAAGCTGCTGTAAAAAACAAGCTGCTTCCATTCGAATCTCCCGGGGACGATCAGGCACTGCAAAGCTCATGACAGCAGGAATCTGCCAGGAAATTTTGCAATGAACATAGCTAATATTTGAGGACACCCATTAATAAAACAAAGCATCAACAATGCCTAAGTTTAAGATGAGATCTTGTTTCGAAGTTTTTGGCCTAGATATATTTATGGGGCAGATTTTAATTATCCAAAATTGCAGTCATATCATATTTGTTTAGGGTTATCTGGACTACAAAGCAGTGACCATAGAAAACACATATCTGCAATCCCAGGAATTTTTTGCTAATATTAATATTCACAAGTCATGGGGAGTATTTAGGATAATGAATTCATCATATTTACATAATCTTGTGTGTTATTTGAATGTTCAAGCCTATACCGATACCGTGGGTTTTGTTATATTACAGAGTCTCAAAGGAAGTCGACTTAAACATATTCAATGCTTCCTTTCAATGATGGAAAAAGATTAAGCAGATGATTAAAGAATACATATTAAATGATCCATTAATCCAACAGTAACAGCAGTGAACTTGCTTGACTGTAGTTGATTTCTTACCTAGTAAACTAGGATAAAATAATATAAGATTTGTAAGAGCTGTCTGCAAGACTACACCATATGGAAATGCACTTCTGTTTGAAATTATTTCTCGAATTCTATACGAAAGCGTTGATTGTACAGTTTTTCCATATTTCTTCCTTTTACCCACAGCGATTTATGTTTTTTTCCTAACCTTTGAGTGACAACTAAAATTCTTACTCATTTGTATTACAAATGTTTCATACTAAATAGCATAACACTATCAATCTACACAATATCATTTCAAAAAGAAAAAAAGACTTAAGTGGGACCAACAATTAGCTGAATGAGCCCCCCCAACATAAATTAAACAAACTTTAACATTGAAATCAACCCAATAAATAAGGGAAAGAATAAAACATAGACAGAGGAAACGGAGCATAAATATGCGTAGGACTTACCAATCCAATAAGGCATGCATTTTCTTGAAAATCAGTGTTGTCTTTAATTATTTGATTTATAAGCTGAAGCACAGAACATATGACCTGCAGCATCCATTTAATTTATGATGTGGTTTTCTGGCTTGGAAAAATGTTCAGCTATGCCTAACGGTGGTAAAAAGTCAAAGAAGGTGTCAAGCTGGACAACTTACACGTGTTCTTGTACCTTCTAGCAAGTCTGCCAGAGGAAGTAAACCATGCTGGGTAACAAAAACAATCTTCTGCTCTGGACGCTGGTGTAATATACCAATAAGTCTCTGACATGCAGAGACAATCACGTCTTCTGATTCCTCTGGTCGTAATGAACCAACTAATCTGCTGAACTCAACAGCCTACAACAATACATCACAAATGCCAGTCAAACATACAGAGCACTGGTAAAGCTGATTTCAAAATTTTCCTGCATGGAAACACCTTTCACATGCAGAGGATAGCTATTAAAAATCTCACATCTGAGGCTAAAACGAGGGACAACAGACAGAATCTCACCATAAAATCAAAGAGAAGTTACATGAAGGATGGCAGAAAAAGCAATCGTTACTTCTATGGTCATAGAATTACATATGGACCAACTAGCTTTCCCAATACATGAACAAAGCAAATTACAATGGAGAAGAAAGTAAAAAAAAACTCAGGGCTCAGGGGGAAATGCTCAAAAGCAATTACATGGAAAGATTTGTTAGATCCCCTGTAGGAAAAAATTAGGCAGTCATTTTCATGGAAACAATTTAGATAATGGACACCAACTGTGCACAGACATCAAAAGAATCAGGGCAAATATATGGAGTAAATTCCTTTCTCCATCCCCATTCCCCCCCCCCCCCCCACCCCTTTTTTCTCTCTGCTTTTCCCCAGTCTCTTGCTTTCTCCAACCCTCTTCATTCATAGGATCAGGGAAGCCAGCCATATATGAGGACGATACACCAAAAATATGATAATGTCTCACAAGAAGCCCTGCACTAAACCATACCTTGGTGTATACCCGACAGAGATTAAATGAAACAGAAAAGGAAAACAAAGGAAAAATCCAGGGAATTTCTGCCATGCACAAGCTGTAATACACAATGTATGCATACATGAACAAAATTTGAAGGATAAGTGTTTCAACCATGCATTGTATAAAATTATGCCCACATCAAACAGCAATCTACCACAACATTCAAGAACATTGCAGAACAAAATTTAAACCAAGAGAGAGGATACATGAGATGCCAGAAACTGAACAGAACAGACCACACTATGTCAGACTACATTATTCACAGGACAAGGTATATCTGAATAACGAAAATGAAAAACGGGCAGGTCAAAATAGAAAAAGCCTTGGTACCTGCAGAGGAAAAATGTTTTCGCCAGGAAGTTTTTCGTCAAAGACCTGATTAAAAAAGAAAAGGACAATTAAGGGTCAAAGGGATTAAAACATGAGATTTTAATTAAAGAGCTTAATTATATAGACTGATTAACATACCAAACCATCTATGTCAATTACATCATCTTTTAAAACACCTATCATCACTCGGTGTAGAAGGTTCCCACCATTGTTTGCCTGCCCAATTTCAGTCTCCTTCTCCCATTGTTTTCGAGCAATTGTAGCCCTCAACTCCTTGGCCAGGTCATTTTTCCCACCATCATTCATAGATCCATTGCCTTTAGCCATATGTGAAGTGGATGTAGATGTGGATGCCTCAGCTACAACATCCCCTGGTTGTTTTTCTAATGAATGAAATAAATCATCTAAGCAGGCATCTCCTGGAGGGTCACTAAATCTACTCAGCTCATTTCCTTCCGCATGGGGTGGTATCTTCATTGCCTTCAGATAGCAATCAGACAAGCCTATGAGATTTCATCTTCAAAAGAGCTGAACATATTTTCTTGCCGAATTATAGAATCAATAACCAACAGAGTGAAAATCTAAACCACCTCAGTAGAATTAATCTCACCACGTGTCTAGTGACTATAGGAAAGATTGTCAGATATATTGCATAAAGAACTATTAAAAGTTTCAACCTATAAAGAAGTTACGGTTCAAAAGTACTTACTGATTTACTAATTTATATGGCACCTTAACAATGGATAATTCAAAGGCGGAAAACCAGAAATGGAAATCTGTGCAACCTTATTATGCATCACAAACAGAAAATTGCTCCTCTACTATAGTGAATAATGTCAAAAGAAAGTGCATGACAAGAACTCATCTAAGGCGGTTTGGTCATGTGAGAACCAATAGAGGCCCAATTGGGAAAAAAAATGATTAAAAAAATACAGTGGTGAGATCAAATAAAAAATAGTCCAATAAAAAGGGAAAAGTAAGACCAAAGAAGACTTTAGGAGAAACAATTAAAAAAGACCATACTCTATATGGATTTACAGGTAATTTGGTTTTCAACAGGGCCCTAGGGTACCGTTTGACCACACAGCTAACCTCACTTTAGTGGGATATAAGGCTTGGTTATTTACTTATTTCTTTCAACAATATAAGTGTATTAAAACGAAAAGAAACAGAAAAGTTGAAATCTGTTAAAAGGAGAAATCAGTTCGGACAGAAATCAAAGCCAATTCTCAAGAAATCTTTCAATCAGCTAGCAGAAAAGATGAACGCTGTACCGCTAGGGAACCATTATCTTGGCCTCTTGGTCCAAAAGCAAATGATTTATTGCCATTATTGATAGAACTGTCTTTTCCTCCAAGCTTATTAGCCATCCCTCTTGATTGTGGAGACCTAACTTCTCCATTCGTCAAGACTTCATGGTCTTTAGCACTTGAAATCCCATGATCGTCAGTTGGCCCAGAACCAACTACTTCTTTGCTAGAAGAGAGTTTGCCTGAACCAGTCGGTAGAAAGGACTTCTCAGGAATGGCTAAGGTAAGAACCTGATCTGATGGAACATCATCTGCTGTCTCTGTTCTTTCAGTGAGAAAATTAGAATCTGAAGCATTGTCTTCATGAGATTTGCTGCTATCAGCAGCCACAATGGGAAACTCTTTTGCAGGGTCCTATAACACACAAATTGAAGTTAAGAACAAAATAAAACTATAATCTAATTGCTCCAAATATGCAGTTTTATGGTTTAATATTATCGGTTTATATTCTTAAATTTATTAGCACCAGCAGAAAAGACAGAAAAGGAGAATTTAATAACTTCACTTCAACACTGACCTCTTTCTCCACATAAGAGCTTTCACCAGTACTCTTACGAGCACCTGCAGCAACTTGTGCATCTGCGGAATCATCTTCCTCTATATTTCTGCCAGAGGTAGCACTATTATTCAAATAAAAAATTATAACAAATATGGGGCAAAAAGTAAATAACACTTTACAATAATCAAACAAAAATCCAGCAGTAAATGCCTCCAAGAACTAATAAACATACTCATTTATCAAAGTAGAAAAAATGCTCCTTCAACGTACCATCACAACTTAAAAATAGAGAATGTGATCCATATTAGATTTTTCGTAATCTTCTCAAATAATTAGAGGACTAGTTAAAAGTATATAAGCAGGTAAATGCTACTTGTCACTATCAAACAAACAATACTGAAAAAGAGAGAGAAACAAAAATATGTAAGCTCCTTCCTTTCTTATGAATTCTTCTTCTATAAAGACACACACCAATATCTTGAGTGTTGATTAATTGAGCTAACTGTCAGTGTCCTGGAAGACCAAGAAGGAATGACAATATTTTAGAATTGTCCATGAATAAGCATCATGAGACTATTTTCTGTGATTTTAATTAAAAGAAGGCCTATTAGAAGAGACTAAGAAAGAAGTACAAGAACAGAGCACAAGACCATTTAGTGACTTCAGATGTCAAATGAAACAAAATGGCAAGTATGCACAACCCAGATAGAAATCACGTGATTTTATGGATCACAAAGTAAATGAAATACATAGATGGCTAGATTCATCCAAAAGAATTGGCATAATAGAACAGGCCAATAATATCTCATGCTATCTACCTTAATGTTCCACTATGACGGAGAGAAGACTGCAGGGCACGCTTACAGTTTTGGATCCATGGGTGAGAAAGCAATGTTTTAGCATCAGGTCTTTGTCTAGCATCCTGTCATGTGCAATAAAACAGTATTCAGTCACTAGTTTCATCTGAAATAAATGGAGTCTGGATAAATAAAAGCATTCATCTTGCCTATTCCACAAAGCTTAAGTTAGAAAACTACACAGACATGAGAAATATACAAATAATGCATCAGCACTCTTCAAGCAAAATCCATGTACTCTCCAGGTAATCTCCATTTATAAGACATGAGAAAAACACGTTAATAATACTCCAATTCTACTGGTTATCCTTTCCCATAGTTTTATTTTTTTTCGTGGATAAGAATTCTTCATACTGTTGACGAAATAGCAAATTAATACTCAATTATGTGATAACAGCAAAGATAGAAAAGTTCTTCAGCAATAACAATAATGACAGAACAACATTTTCATCAAACGTCCTTCCAAACATTGATCCCTCAGCCCAAAAAATAGCCAAAAACAAACTAATCAAGAGACAAAGTAGTTCTCATCTGCATATCTGTGTAGTTGTGTCACAAACATTCCAAGAATATGCCTAACTTTGACGTTAAGCAAATCAATCATTGGTTTGAGACAATAAATGTAAAGCCAAAATAGAAATTGCATTAAATTAGAATTTCAGACCATGACCTGAACTCCATTATATCTGCTCCTTCAAATCATTACATAAAATTCTACCTTGCTGATGTAAAATTTTTAGATATATAATTTATACAGATAACAGTGTGATCAGACCACTGCTAGTAATTCACTGACATCAGGAGCTGGGTAGGAACAGGCACAGGGAGCGAGAGGAAGGAGGAAAGAATACACAGAGAAGTCATATGCAGCCAGCATAGCATCTATGTTAGCACACCATATGCATTACGAAAGAGGTTCCGAACAATGAGTTTAGATCCACTTTACCTTCTTAAAGCATTGATGAAGAAAATCAGTAATGTCAGCCGACAAACTATCAGGAATTGGAGGATGCTCATCCTGAGAGAAAAGGTAAGGGATTAAGAAAAGTTTCTTTTCACTGCATAGAATATAAATTGAATAATAATAGAGTAAATGTAATTGAGAATTCCAAGAACACAAGATAAACTTTAAACCCTAAACCCTAACTTCACTAGTTACGCAATCAAGTTAGATTCCTTAATTTAGCCAATTGCTATAAGAACCAGGTACAAGGACCCTTGATATATTGAAGAAACACTGAATAATTACACATAACCGAACCTGGACAATACGAAAAAGAGCTGGCATAGGCTGTAAATCATAATAAGGAGGTACACATGTAAGAAGTTCAATAACCGTACAGCCAACACTCCAAATGTCAGAAGCAGCACAAACCCCAGACATTTCTATAACCTGGAAAATAAAACCAAAATTATAGTGAGTGTCCTCAACCAAGCTCAATACGTCACATTAGAAGCCACTTTAAAAATCTACAATCCACTTTATTAAGTTCATTAAAGTGCCAGCAAGGTGCTAAGCTCAACAAATAAACTACTTTTTCTTATTAAGAAAGATACACTATAAGGATGAGAAAAGGAACAGGTACAACCCGGGGGGAGATGAGAGACCCTCTCAAGAAAAACACAAAATAAACAGCAAGCCAAGTGGCTCAAAAATGCAACAAAGCAGTCCAATCTCTTTGCATATCAGTCTGCTGTTATGGATGATTTAAATAAGGCAACAATCAAAAGCTCCAAACAAATTATTTAACAAAAGAACTTCTTCTTTGATAAAAGGAAGAATATCATCCAATTAATACCTCTGGGGCCATCCAGTATGGTGTTCCAACAACTGAATGTGTATTAACATCAGCCTCTGTTAATTTTGTTGCAACACCAAAATCAGCAAGTTTGACAAGACCCTGAAAGCAGAAGTTAAGATGAAATTGGCAATTTTCTAGATCTAAAAATAGACAAAATAAAATAAAACCAATACGGAGAGCATGAAAAAATATGACAGGATCAAAGGCAATGAGAAAGGAAATCCATAGACCATGGAACAATTCCATCAATGTCTTCTCCTGTTTTCTGTTGTTTTATGTTATCAGTTTTTTTGGAATTTTATTTTACCATTTTTACTTAAGAGGATGTCTTGTCTTCTGTTAGAAATAAGGAAACATTTAGTAATATCTCCATAATAGCTTAGCATTATGATTAGATTTTATCTTTAACTTATAAATAGGATTATCTCAGTGTATTACAACAACATATAAATATTAAATATACTTTCATATTATTGAGTTTCTATTCTCTCTATTTTCCTCCTCCATTATCTAAAACCCCCAATTTTCAATATGGTATCAAAACGGTACTATCCACCATGACCTGTGTCCATTATTCCGCTGCAGAGATTCCAATAATTTGGAACTCATTTTTACTATGTCCCTTATATCATTTAGTATTTACTTTCCTTTTGTTCCCCATTGCTCCGCTTGTCAAGCCCTTCAATTTTGTTTGAGGTTTGACAATGTTCTTGCTTTTCAGAAAATTAACATCAAACCACCACTGTTTTTATTGCCGGCCACTTTTCCGGTTCCCTCATTGATGTGTCATCCCCAAAACCATCGTCCCCGGCCTTCCTCCACCGCCAGCAAGTGTTTTTGTGCGCGGTTACCGACTGCAGACACCATGCCACAAGCCCACACGCGCATCTCTTGTGTTTTGACTCACAGCCACCCGCCGATGCTTCTAGCCACGCATGTGGCGTATTTGATGGTGTCTCTGGCCGTCTCACCGACTGCCGTGCATGCACCACCGTCCACTTTCCAGATTTGTCCTTGGTTTTGCAATCCAGGCACACCGTCAACATTACATTTTTCTTATTTCCGATTTTACCCCTGTTTTGTGCCCTGTTCCATGTCCATGGCTGTTTGTGACTTCTTAGGTGCTCACATCCCAGCTTCTTAGGATCTCTAATTTTTCAGCTATTCGAGGCTTTGCATGTATTGGGATCCTTCCAGCCATCACTGTGTCTCTTCCGGTCTTCATTGTTGAACCATTTACAGCCTTAATTGCCGTTTGGAAACTCCGTTGATAGCTATGTCTCTTCCTTTTCTTAGTCATGCAATTCTACAACATGTTGTTCAAGCTGCCTTGTTGTGTTAGCTTTTCAGAAGTATCCAGCATGCCTGAGTTGCCTTGCTAGTCTTTCTTGGAGGTCATTTTATATTTTAAGAGTTTAATTGTAACAAGCTTAAAGCATAGTAAGCTTTAGCTTGAGAGTGAGTATTAGAAATAAGGATATTTAGTAATATCTCCATTATATCTTAGAATATTTCATACCATATCTCAGATCGATTTATATTTATTTAGATTGATTTTATCATTATGATTAGATTTTATCGTTAGCTTATAAATAGAATTCAAAATTGACTCACTCCTTACATATTGAATCTCTTGGCACTGCAGTTCAGCTAAATGAACCAGCAGCCCAAAAAAATAGTCAATTGTCCCTAGTTTAACTACAAAGAGTAAGCAGAATATCAACACAAACAAAATTCAGCATATAGAAGCAGCAGGAAAAAAGAAAACTTCAAAAAGCAAAAACAAATAAGGTATATCATAATACAGAAAAGTAATGAAGATGCAAAATATACTTCTTCTTTTTCTTTTTCCAAAGAAAGCAGTAATCACCATGGATAAACAATGATTTTAGACAGATTACTACGAACAACAATCAATATCTTCCTGACGCAATCAACTAAGTCCATATAAAAAGAAAAAAGGTGGGGAGGGGGGATCATATGACACGAAAACTCCCATGAATATGGACATAACGTAGTGGATATACACACCCAGAAGAATTGCCAAAACACAAAGCCACATGATATAATGAGAACAAGAAAAATAGGAGAAGGCTTGCCTCTTTAGTCGTCAATATGTTTGCACCCTTAATATCCCGATGGATAACACCCTGTTCATGTAGATAAACCAAGCCTTCCAACACCTAAAACACGATATAACACATTTAGTATTACATCCAAAAATAACCAAATCCTTGGAAAACCTCAATGAAGAGCCTTAGACACCTACAAACCTGGGCAATATACACAGCAACCAATGATTCTGGAAAAGGACCAAATTTATTTGGCTTGATTATATTTGCAAGTGAACCATTCTCCACATACCTATGGAATTGCAAACAACATGTCCATTAACTCCTCTAAAATACCATTCAAATTATGCTGTGATGAATCTAATTACATTGTGGCATCGGGTTGAGCTTACTTACTCAAGAATTATGTGCAGGTGACTCTTTGTCTTGAAGGATCCAAGATACTTTACAATGTTTTTGTGGTTCAAATTCTGTATCAGAATATAGCATCAATTAACATAGACAGGTAGTACTGTATTATTTTTATGAAAACTGGAAACAAATTTCATTACAAGAAAGTAGAGAAGCAAAAAATGGAGATTTAAAAACCCTAAAAGAAACCAATATAAACGAGATACAAAAGAAAAAAAATATATTAGCTCAAAGAGAGTCCCGAAATCCCTCAGCAAATCTTTAAGAGAAACTCTCCTTCACGGAATCCATATGCTTGCCCACATGCATACAAATGAAATACCATTTTATTTCTCTAAAACACCAATATGAAAAATGGGTGAAGCGCATGATAACTTGTTACTTAGTGGTGTACTGGTTCTTTTTATTCTGTTGTCACAAAGGAACAAAGGGCACATATAGTATATGGAGGATGTAGAAGAACTAATATCACATATACCATAAATTAATAGCTAATTTTCCCAACTTGTGAACAAATACATTCCTTTTGGTTCAATCCAAATCCATCACTTTACAGGTATTAGTCTTGAGTAGTTTGTCAATCAATATCATTGCCTAAAGCTTTCATACACAACACACGCACATGGGATAACTGGAGTACATAATATCTTGACAGTAATTAAGCTAAAGAGAAGTTCAATAGTCAATATAGTGATGATACAACATTAAGAAAAAGAAGTACCTTTAACAAATCAATCTCTTGCTGAAAACATTGAAGCATCCATCAAATGAGACAATAGCCACAGGTAAAACAGCACCCAAATCAGTCAGTAGAGATAATAGATTATGAAATCAAAGCAACAATATAAACATTAAGAACCTACAAAAATTGTATTGAGTTTACTGGTTGCTTTATGTCACAAAATATACGTTGCTAATTTAAGCATGCGTGAATAAGTCCCACATCAAAAAGAACTGGCCTGAGTGAGGGCCATATCAGTGGAATGAACCACGGGCTCTAAGTATGCCCTAGAGACTTGGACCAGTGTCAGTTGACTAACTTTAGTGATTTTGGCCATTGTAAAGAGGCCAATTTAGATGTAATTTATGCTAGTATGTGGAGCATCTGATACTAGTAGGAGCTTATTACTTGTATTTTTAAAGAAGTTTCTTTGCCTCAGCAGCTGATTTGGCACTAGACTAGACAATTGGCTTCTAAAGCACGTGGTCTTCTTAAGGGCTTTTCCTTAACAAATATGCAGAGGGACCGAGTAGCTTTGCACCATTCACGCTTTCTCTTTCTCTGTTGTTTAATATTCCCCTTTCCACTAAGGAACCTCCCTTATCCTGCATATTCCTTGTATTTTTCTTCTCTTCATCTTAATGAATTTCTTCTTTTATCACAAAAATAATACAAAACACCCAAGGAATCCTATTTTGGTCCCTACTGCCAGGCAATTTCCGTCAACATAAGAACTAAGAGGAAAACAAAACAAGACTCTGTGTGCTAGCCACCCCCACCCCCACCCCCACAACCCCAAAAGTGTCTGTCTCATTCTCAATTAGGACCAAAGTCAACTCCACCCTTAAGATACCAACAGGACATAAGACTCCAAGCCTTCCAATTTATAATTAATGATAATTAAATATGAGTTAAAAAAAAAAAAAGATGACATTAAGACACATTTTATACCATGATGATGTTGAGATCCTCCTGAGCAATATTCTCCAAAGAAACCTGTTTAATTGCAACATATATTCCATTCTCCAGGTCCAAACCTTTGTAAACTCGACCATAAGCTCCTTTCCCAATCTCCTCTCCCAGCATCTGCTCAAAATCTCAGATGCAAACAAAAACAATCAGCCAATAAAAAAATCAAGCAATTTAATGAGCCTATCCAACATGTAATTTCAAAAAATAATTAAAAAAATACACAAGATAATATAAACCCGAATCAGAAAACTAAATCCAAGCTTTAGAAAGTACAATCCTTTCAAGTGCATTCCATACTACTTGTGTGCACTGCAAACACTAAAAATTTTAACAAAAAAGCTCAAGTGACAATAAGAAATAATGAAAACATTTAACAGCACATCCCTCGATGAAAACATTTATCAACTGCCACCATCTTATTCAGCAGCAGCAGCAGCATCCCTCACCTCTAGATCATGTTATAAGCATTAGTCTTACCAACACCACTATTTCATTTCTCTGCTTAACACCAGTTCCACATCACACCCACACCCTAACACACCATCACCACAGCCCAATGCTGCTACCAGATAACCTTACCATCAGCTTGTGATTACTAATGTCACGATCCATTCACTACAATTCCAACCATCAACTACAATAGTGCCCCCATCCCCTCCCCCAAACACAAAAAGTTCCCAAATTCCATTCAGAAACACGTTTTATACAACAATAACCACAACACTAAAGCCTGATTACTGGTGCTACAATTCACACAGTCACCGCAATTTCAAGCCTCAACTACAACCACCCACCCACATTGCGCGCCATATATCACACTAACAAAGCTAAAAACCAACCCCCATGTTTCCAATTTCTGTTCATGAACCCAATTTTATGCAACAAAAAGCACAACACTAAACCCTCCACTAATTCAATTTCAGCTATATAGCAAAAATGAACTTCACCCCCAACACCCCCCCCCCTCCCCGAAAGAATAAAAATAAAGAAAAAAGCTACAAGCATTAACATTTAGATTCTAGACCAGCATTTTTTCAAAATTGTCAAAACAAAGCACAGAAAAAAGGTTAAGATCAGTAGAGAATTGAAAAGTGAATTGTTGCTGGGGGAAGAGGAAATGGCGTACGTATTTGTTGACGAGGGTCTTGTCTTTAGTGAAGGCCGACGACGTCGTTTGGCGAGACATCTCTGCCTGCTGCAAAAATTGAAGCAGCAGCAGCGATCGATGTGAGAGAGAGAGAGAGAGAGAGAAACCCTAGCGAGAGAAAGAGAGAAGAAGAACGCCCATTTGGGGACTCCGGCGGCGGAGAAAGGGAAGCTCCGATTGGATGAAAATATAATTAATGGGAATATATGATAAAAAAGAAAAAAAGAGGAAGTGTGCGAATGTTGTTATGTAATGTCCAACTCAGAGAAAGAGAACAGTAAATGAAATGTAATGGTAATGTTGTTGTCAAGAGCGGTCAAAATGGAATGTCCCCTTCATCCATTCATCACATACACTATGATATATCTTTCCCCTCTTTCTCTCTCTGATGCTTATATTGCTAGCTGGCACCTTACTGGGATTCTATTCAATTCTCCGGGATCTAGCTCATTTCTCACCTTTTTTTTTTTTTTCTTTTTCATTATTGTTATTGTTATTCTTTATTTTTCTCAAATTTTTAAAAAAGTTACATGAATTAATTTCAGAAATTATTATTGTAGGGTGGTACAGTATATAATTATTTCTGCGGTTCATTTTTTTTTTTGGGGGTACAGTTTCCGTGTTTAATTTAAATAAAGTGAAAAAGGGGGATTGGAATCAGATAACGCAAGCATTTGCTTTACCTTTGTGTGCGTTTGCAAAAAGCTTTTTTCCGTTTGTGGTTACAAATTGGTAGTTCTAAAATTTTAAAACTAAAAAGGATACGAGTGTATACAAAATCTCTCCCAAGTTTTTGTGAGGTGCAATTAAATTTTATATCCATTTAATTAGACATAGTAAAGTAGTCGAACTTATAAATATCTGAGCTGTGTGAACGGTTGCAATTAAATACTCCTTGCCAAACTTTAATTTTATTTAGCAAGGTATCAAGCACATGTACATGCCTTCTTTTCATATTACTCCTTAATACTATTATTTTGAAATTAAAAAATGATTCAACTATTTTATTTTGAAAATATATGGCATGGACTTCAAAATAAACAATCACCCAAAAGACTAATATACACGCAATACAAAACTTTTCAATTGAAAAAATCAAGACATTCCTCTTAAATTACATGTACCTACATAACATAATTTTGGGTTGGATTTTAAGAATGATATCACTGCAAATTCATCTTATGCTACATTTGTTCTTGACCATTACACATCACCCTTCCTCCCTCCCTTGCGCTTGAAACATTGAAAATGGAGCAATGTCATTTGGGCTCACAATTCAAAGGACATTGTATCCACACACTCTATAATCTCATCTATTATCATGAGATATGGAATCCGTATGTCATCTACTGGTAAATGAAAATGTATGGTTCCAATGTCTCACAAATTGTGAGTACAAAAACATTTCTGTTGAAAATGAACAACTACTAAAAGGTGATTTGTCGTGAAAAAAAAAAAAAAGACCATTATTATATGCTTCCATCCGAAGCCAACGGTGATGCTTCAACTTCAACAACACTTGATGGTGCTTTTGAGTCAACCCTTTTGGTCTTTTTGTAATTTCGCTGATGTGACTTATTTAAATCTCTGTCAGACTGAGAGACAATCTTGGAAACTGTGAATCCAGCAACTTCAAAAGTGTGTGATCTATATGGTATTAAAGAATTGCGGAGAACAACATCAACTCCTTCATAAGTCCAAGCACCTAGCACTGCCTCCCCTTTGAGTCCAATGGCAAACCAACCAAGTCCAGCAGCAGCAATGTCCACAGAACTCGACTCCCAACTGTTCCCACTAACATGGAATTCCCTTCTTACCCAATTTCCAAGCTCTTGAACTCTTTTCTCTCCAATTGGTGGCTGGCAAAGAACAATTTAGAGTGGCGTTTCACAAGAGGGAACCGTAATGCACAATCAATCATGCTTATGAATAAATAAAAAAAACACTACTTTCTTCTGGCTAGGAATTAATAAGTTATGTATACAACAATATATGATTGGTTGACAGTATAAAATATTTTACACTAACAGTGTATCAAAATTAATCTCATTGTTGGATAAGTATTCAATTTGTGAGGGTAAAGAGAGTACCTGTAACTGGCGACCAAAATGGTCTTGAAACATTTTGGATGCATTTTCTACTTTACCCATATGCAGTGGAAGATAAGGAGATGCCCACACTGTGACATAAATAGTGTCCAGGGAGGTTTCTTCAATGTCCAATCTCATCAGACCAGCAATGTGAATAGAATGACCAGCCTGCCACAATTAATTTGTAGAACAATGAATGACAGTACGTTTTACTAAGAAACAAAAGGAAAAAGAATGAACATAGAGCGCAAATTAGCATACGTATGTTAAATTCAGTAACGCAAATTAGTAGCATTTCAGGGCACTAACCTTGATTCTGTATGTCCTAGGTTTCAACTCCTTGCCTATGCAAACAAGCTTTTGCTCTTCCCTCAACAACCTTGTTGTAATTTGGTGAGGATGAAGAAGGCCAGGTGTATCGAATAGTTTTGCCTGACTTGGAAGAACACCCTCCACTCTAAGAATGCCGAGTGTAGTCCCTGGCACAGGTGCTTCTGTCAGATGTGTAATCTTCCCTCCAACATGCTTTCCAATAGAATTTATTAATGTACTCTTTCCTGCATTCTGAGCTCCAACGGCCCACACATTCCCTCTAGGCCCAGCCAATTCAACTATGTCGTCCACAAGGTTCTTCAGTCCCCAATCCCTTAGTGAACTCACCATGTGCAATCTAGTAATCTTATTAACACCACCCTCTCTAGCTCTTTGCCTAATCCAATGCTCCAATCTCGTTGGCGATATTGAACTAGGCAATAAGTCAATTTTTGTCACCACAAGTACCACTCTAGGCACATTCCCTGACTTGCCCTGCTTCCATGCAGCAGAATTATCCTCAATTGTCTTGGATACCAACTTTGCAACCTTCCTTGGAAATGATCCATCAAAGTCTACTGCATCCACAACCATCAGCACCACTGACCGAGTCCCTGTTGTTGAAGCCAACTTCATTCCCACTGTATGATCAAAGTCAAAATCGGGTAGCAAGTTTTCCACTGTTGGATCCTTCACTTTCCCATAGTGCCTCAATGAATGGCAGCGTGCACATACCACTGGCTTTTCCGGTTTCCTGATCAAGCTTGGATCATCATTGAGCTTTTCTGGTTCAATAACAATTCCCCTTTTGACAGAATTGGAGAACTCAGGCTCTTGTGCAACAGGTTCGAGATGGTTATACAATCTATAATTCAGGTCCTTTTCAGAGGGTTTAATGAAATAACCAGGGTGCTTAGGGTTGGAATCCTGCATATAAACACCACAACCGGGGCAGACAAAAAGAGATGGGGATGTCCCTTCATCAAAATTGCCCTCACGAGAGAGGGGCAAATTTTGTTTCAGAGCTGAATCTGCAGGCTGTGAAGAGAAAAACCTAAACAAATTAATTGAGGATTGTGGTGTAAATTTTGGGAAGTTTTGGTGCTGGATGTTTGAGTGTGGTATTAAGATTGACAAAAGATTTGACTGGCCATGTTGTCTGCACTCAGGAAGGAGTGATAAATGAAAGAGTGGCTTAAGCTTTGAAGGGGAGAGATTTCGAGCTAGAAGCATTTTCTATCTGTTGTTTTAGTCTGAAACTCAACAAGGGTTTAAGATTCAAGTTGCAATACACTAGACACTGGAAATTAGAACTGGATTATTAACCTTCTACTGCAAAGATCCAAAGAAAGAAATCTAGCAAATTTCCACACAGGCAGACATAGTTGCTGAAAGAAATGAGAGTAATAGAATCACTCCATTGGATGCATATATATGTCTCATCATTTCTTTACAATTCTTCAGCTGCAACATTAGAAAACAATTAAACATATTAGCCATACAATCGTAACCACTAACCACCATAGCAATATCTCTAAACAAGTGATTGGAGTTAGAATTTCAACCCCTGTAGTTCAAGCCACTAATTTTCACTTATGTGTGACTCTGGACAACAAGGTGTGGAAAATACTGTAGAAATATAGGATAGGCGTGATTAAGAAAAGGTAACATAGCTAATCACTCATACTTTGAAAACCCCATCTTCTCAAGTACATGAGATTCCCATAGCATGCCAGATTCAAAACTACATCAAAATAAAAAGAGCCTCCAACATAAGATTTCATAAACATGATGGCTATCACCTAAGTCAAACAAATCCATAAATAAAATTACTAACAACCAACCAAGGATGTAATGTAACTAACAAAGTATGCCAAAGGGTAGGGGATTGAAGTTCCTGCGCTATGAACATTTGAAATTGCTTACCCTGCAACTTAGGTGGCAAAAACTACTTTAATAAAAACATAGGCTATTCAATTCAACTGCAAGTATTTATCTTTATCATACCCATAAATAATAACACACTTAAACCACAAATATATGCAACCAACCAAGTTATGAAAATTTTGAGTACCCATTTTATCAAACACCTTGTGTGGCTCTCCGTTGCAGGCTTCTTCTTCCTTGTTATGATTGTGAATACGGAGCATGTTGCTGCAGTGATGAAGGAGAGGGATTAATGGAGGAGGAAGGTGTTACGTTTTGGGGAGGTTGGTTGGTGACTACGGTGCAGTGAGCGTGCAAGTTGAAGTTGGAGGAGGTGCAGGCTGCAGAACAGAACAGAACTACTCCGAAGGTGGTTGTCCTCCACGGCGGCAAGTGTGAAGGCGTTGCTGTCACCAAAGAGGTTCCACTCAAGATGATGATGATGATGATGATGAAATGCTGGGAACAGTGAGGAACAAGTTGAAATGGTGATTCAGTGGAGAGCACTGAAGAACAATAACGCCATGATGGGAAGGAAGGAGAAGAGGGATAGATTTGGAATCCTGCAAAATTATTTAAGTTTTTAAATTAAATTTATTTATTTCTTAAGTTAAGTTAAATCTGGACAACTTATTTATTTTAGTATTAAATCTGATGGTATTAAAATGATAGAGTAACATTGGTCCCGCACTTGGTGGAGACCAACTGATCCTTCCCCCTCTAACTATATGGTCTATGGTGGAGGGAAGTAGAAAAAGGAGAAGTAAATATAATAATCTCAATTTTTCAATTAAAATAAATATTATAATATTTATTACTAATAATTAATAATAATTAGGCCCATGCCTGTGGTGAATTGGCGTTTTGATGATTTATTTATTATAATAATATGAACTTAAAAAGTAATTTAAATAGTAATTATAAAATTAACAAAAGAATAAATATTTGAAATACAATAGCTAAAAAAAAATAAGAATTTTAATTTAAGAATAATTAAATAAAATTATGATTTATTTTTATGAAATCTTAAACCAAAATAGTAGCATAAACCTGTAATATGTTTTGAGACGAAGTAATTTATTATTTAAAATGTGAATTGAAGCAATCTATATTGTTTCATAAAAAAAAATTTAACTTGAACATATTATAATTAATTTTTTTAAAAGAATAAAAATAATAGCTGGCTAATATCTTCCAACAAGGAGATAAATAAAATATAAACTTTAAAGTGAAAAAAAAGGGCCTGTATCAAAATTCACTTTATCGGAATTAATACTGCTAATTTTTTTACCAAAAAAAAGATACAGCTAATTTTAACTTAGTCATTAAGAACTCTTGAAAAGGGCTCCTTATACTTCTAACAATTCGTACAATTTAGTTTAATCATCTTGTAAGCAAAGTTCATAATTTCAAAAAAAGCAACATATATATATATAGTTATGCCAAAAAATATTTAATATAATAATCAAAATTTATAATAATAACTATTCATAAATTGGTTTTATTAAATATTTACATTAAGTATATGCATATGAATATTGTTTACGTAATCCAACAAAATACTGATATGAATGAAAAGGGTTCAATTATCAAATATGTCACCTTTAGTTTAATCCTGAATTCATGGTCTAGCCATACATTGTTATTACTGTCTAGTGTTTTACCGTGGCATAACAAATGAATAGTTCTTATACCGGAATAAATAAAATCCATAAGTTACTAGTTGCATTCCGTATAATACATTCATCTAACAAAACAAAAAATTTAAAAAAAAAAGCAAAAAACAAAGAAAATTCTACACATCCTTATCTATGTTAATACAGAATCAATTTTCAAGATTTTAACTCAACCTTTAGGCCACTAAGCAGCAACCCTACACTTGCGTCAACCCCAGACCAAAACAAACTAAACTTCTATTTCATACCCCATGAAATGTCCACACATTGCCTGCAAGATGCTGGTCATTTTATAAGGAACACATGAGCTCAAAAGGAGCAATGATCCTTTAGAACTTGTCTAGCAAGATCAAGAGCTCCACTCCTTTTATAGATTAAGTGCAGATTGTGAGCCGCCTCTCTGCGAAGATCACAGTAGCCAGGTTTATGGTTTTCCGTGATATCTGGATTCTCATTGGGAAGTTTTGGAATAGGGTAGTCTTTCTCCCGAGTTGCAAGAACTTTCTCATAATAGAAAGCCGCCAGAGTTACTAGACCAACATGATGGAACGCCCGAGCTATGTTGTACAAGGATTCCTGCAAAGCTTGACCATTGCTTGATTCAGTTGTGTAGGGTAAACTTGGTTTGTAGTTTGCACACAGAAAAGCAATAATTCAGGGTTCAAGTTTTGCACATGATACGAACTAGCGCAATAGATAAAATGAAGCTAGATATGCACAACATACAGACTGAACACCCAAACCCAAATTTGTCCCCCGCCCCAAGGCCCGTTTGAACTGTGAGGACCAATTCAGGGACTTTTAAATTCTGAGGAACTCAATTATTCCCCAGTATATTTGTAAGAGGCTAATTTAGGTATTTTGTCCAATATATAAATAAAGCCGAATGTTTGTTTTTGTGATTTTCATTTTTATTTACAAGGTGTTTTCTTCTTCAATGGTTACAAGGAAATTCATGAAATATTGAGCGACACAAACCTGGCTGTTCTCACAGATCCTCAAATTGTTGTAGAGGAATGCTAAACCTTGTACAACACACTGATGTTTATTTTGAAGTCTAAAACCCAACGCTAAGTTGATCAAGGCGGTTCCTGAGAAACATTTTGGATGAATAACAGTTCAATAGCTTGTTCTTGGCTAAGCAAGCACTGCAAAAATGTAGCACAAAACGAAAGAACATACCAACACAAAGATTGATCAAGGGATTCTCTGGTAAAAGTTTATAAGCTTCTAGGTATTTCCGCGCAGCATCTTGGTGATGGCTAAATATGGTAAACTGATGAGCAGAAATGAGGATAGGAGGCACACAATCTACAAATTTTCCTTGCATAGCACGGATAAATTTGTAGTGTCTCGTATCTCGATTTTCCAATCTACCAAGCAGGAGAAAACAAGTCAATGGGATTTCAGGAAAACTAACCTACTTTTCCGCAGGCCATCAATCTATGTCTTCCTGTTACAGCATATAGGGAGCCTAATGCTTTGCCAAGAGTCCAGGCTTCCTTTAATTCAGCAATTTACCTGGAGATAACCTTGTAGTAGCAATTCCAAGCAGCAACACTGTATGGATGTTGCTGAACAATGTATTTTACACAATCAAATCCATGCTTAGGATCTGTGGTGTTGTATGCCATTTCTGTGGTGAAAGTAAATTTACTTTATCAGCAAGATATGCATCCCCCCCCCCCCCCCCAAAAAAACAAGGACAACAACAAAGTAACTTTCTTTCATTCTTTCTCTTTAAAAAACCTCCATATTGTGAGCTGTATATTGTAATAACATAAATACATAAAGATAAAGAAGGGGAAGAAACAAACAAATAAACCCTTCCTTCAATCTTCAATTTCAAGTCTTGGAATGAGAGAGAGGTTGCAAGCAAATAATCAATCTAAAAGAAAATACAAGTCTATCAGGGTTAAGGAGTTACGAGCTCCAAGGGATCGAAGCTCCTCTTTCTTCTCAGCAGATAGTGCATTATGAGCCAATCTTAAAGTAAGATTAATAATCTCCAGTGCTTCCCAATACCTTTGCAAGGAAGCTAATGCCTTGCACAACTGTACAATAATATTAAGTGGTTAGATACTACAAAGGGAAAGTGGATGCAGAGAAAAGAGATAGAAGTACTAACATCAATGATTAGCTGGAGATGTTCTTCATCGTTGAGGAGATTACGCAAGGGAGGTTCTTTGTTTACCTGCTGAAGACATTCCATGCACCATATGAAGAAGGAAACTACAACATAATCACGCTCAAGATATTTGCTATAGAAGCAACGGTAGACATCACAGAACTGATTACCTGAGGCTCATCATCTGACTCATCACTTAGCCAGTCAATTCCAGAGGCCAGTGCCTCAGCCTTTTTTTTCTCCTTCTCAATTGCCTTCTTCTGGAGCAACTTTTTTGCCCTTGAAGCTTTCGACCTAAATTTATGAAAACAATAAGACAAGTTCTTTTCCCTTAGCAACCAAATGTAGTGAGGGCCAAAAGCAAGCGAGACCATCCATATATATCCACAATTATAGATTCTTTACCCTAAAATTTTGTTGGGCAATCTGCAAAAGATTTAGAGTGAATATTGACCTTTGATTTATGAAGCACTAGTTGCAGATATTAAGAAGTGCGTGCTGATATCAGGACTTGAAAGAAAAAGTTAAAACAGAGAATACAGTGATGTGAATAATTTCTCTGATATTGATACTGTACAGAAAGCTTGACAATATATAGACATTACCTAATAGTTGTTAGATACTAATTTGCCTAAATTACAGATAATTACATCTAATCTTCATAATAAATGAAATAAATTTATACAATATCTCAACATATAAATACTATGATGCTATAGAATTTAGAATATGATAATAGGCAGGTACATTTTGGTGCAGGCACTGTTGGATGATTAACCCCTCAAGCACTACTAGACCTAGGAAACCTTCCCAAGTCTCAACAATTGGAAGATAAATAATTGAACTGTTTAAAAATATTTCATAAAAAATAATAATTGTGTTTGAAAAATAAAAGTTTTAGGCATGATATTACTAACAACACTCATAAGTTCAGCGCTTAAAATTTAGTGCCTTTAAGAAACATTTCATAATTATATTGCCTATAGTAGAAGGAGGAGCGAGCCTGGCATCTATGGAGGCATATACTGAAAAAACAGAACCAAGACCCGAATCCATCTAAAGGATAGAAGCCTTCTATCTGTGTTTGAATACAGGAATTTACTGATTTCTGCTATCGAATTCCAATAAACATGACACTGAAAGTGACATAGAAGATGGAATTGGAGCCAGAGAATGCCAGAAGGTCGAGAACTTCGGAAAAGAGAGTGGAGAGGATGGGATTGTTGCAGCACCCAGATGAAAGATGCATTATCCCTTGTAGCTCTGTTAATTCCAGTTACTTTATGAACCTCTAACAGCCTATGGCATATCAGCCGGAGAGTCCAAGCCATACCAACAGAACTTGAGCAGTACCCAAGCCAATGGGTATTTTACATTTTACATGTCTCAGTGCTTCCTAGCCATTAATTAGCAAGTAGAGATATTATAAAATAAAATCAGCTGTGTGAAGCCAAGGTAAACTAGCACATATATGAAGGGAGAAAAACATAAGGCTCTATGTCAATGGGCACTGCACAAAAAGCAGAAGAAACATAAGTGATATGGTGATTGTAGCAACAGCGCATACTAGATTGAAGCTAATGTCTTGCTACGGATTCTGTTCGGTCTGAACTGAATGAATGAATAAATTATTCTTTATTGAATTGGGGAACTTGACATATTCAAGAACCCTAGAAATGGATACAGGGGTAGAGGAGACTGAGAGCCCTCAAACTCTGCATCAACAATCTGAGAAATTGACTAGACACTCTCCAATCATCCCTTTGCCCTTCTTATTCTTTAACTAATTCACTAACTGACTTTCCCTCCAAAAATACCCACCTTACAACTGTCATTCCTCCAGCTGGACACCCCTAGTGGGCCCTACATGTGGCCCATTTGCTCCCCTATTCATCCTCCATACAAAGGGTCCCTAACAGATTATAGTGCCATTATAAATATTTTTTCATTGATTTTATTTTACTCTGCTTTTTTTATGCTGTGTTTTTCACCCCCCCTATTTCAGGTACAGAGTCCACGAATACACACTGTTTCTGTTACGTGTAGAGAGTAGACCCCACACACTCTACTTTTAATGTGTTATAGCTAAACATGGCTCTGTTTTTCAACATTTTTCATCACTGAAGCATGCGCTTTCTGGTGCCCAGCCTCACTTTAAATGCCTCAGTTGTCAAACAATTACCCCTCGATCAAACTCCTAAACAACAGCAAGCAATCAACTACAACCAACCCTCAACTAATCATCCTTAATCATCTTTATTTTAATTAAGGGTCAAAATTTGATTCACACAACTTTCTGTAATAATTTTCCATACTCAACACCATTAGTTAAAATGTCTCTCATAAGGATAATACAACTGGTTGCACAGGAGATAGCAGAGTTAGAAATATAAAAATATGTGTAAAGCAATACTCACAGGTCAGATGGAGTAGCTATTGGCCTGAATCCTTGAAATACATTATCTGTTTCCTGATCATTCAGTACCCTAACCCTTTCAACTAGATCTCGTTTGGAGAGGCGCTTCTTTGATTTACCCTATAGCAAGAACCAATGATAATAAAATTGACTGTCTTTTTCTGAGAAAAGAAATTATAATAAAAAAGTGGGAGAAAAAGTATATCTTGGCAGAGGACAATAAATCCCACAATATTTTAAAACAGATAGAAAGCAGAGAGTCAAAATAGCCCAGTTGTGGATGGAGTTTGTGGGGTACACTATGCAGAACCCCAATAACTCTCTTAGTCTTGTTGCATTTGCTATCTGGACATTGTGGTTAGCAAGAAACGAAAGGATCCAATTAATCTCAGACATCAAGCTCTAGATGACTAATTTAGACGGACCAAAAACTTACTGCTTCTCTCTCTTAAACGCTATTTATTCTCTATAAATTTTGTCATTTTAGAACACCCACACTTGATGTAAGCTATTATCCTTTTGGGACCACCCATTATTCTATTTCAGTGGAATAAAATTATCTATCTTCATAAAGTTTAATTAATCCATCAGTTCCTATAGTTTTATTAAATTTTCAATTGGGTCCCTATACTGAAAATAAATGTTTAATTGGGTCCCTGACTCCATTATCCGTTACAAAAACATTACAATTAAAGGAATATTCCCAGAATATTCTTTTATTATAATTTTATATCAAAAAAATAATTTAATTGGTGAAGGAACCACCGCCGATGCCACCTTCTTCTTCGGTGAGCCAACAGTGACAGTGGACCCCGGAACCACCTTTAAGTCGCGGGGACACCACCAATCTATACACCGCTACTCCTCATCCACCGCTGCCCTCCTCTTGATATCACCATCATGAGCCACGGTGGGTTCCTGTTCTCCTATTTTGGTCTGTTCAAAGATAAGGTGGATAAGGTTCCTTCTTGTGTTCACCCCTTCTATTTTTGGGGTTCAGCTTCAGAGATCTGAACATATATATATTACTAACCAAAAGAAAGAAAGAAATAAAAGAAAGTTTGAGACTTTGATATCTTTTTACTCAACTCAACTCCTTCTCTCGTAAGTTCAATAGTGAGGTTTGTTTTTTGGGTAAAGAATAGAGAGGTTTCTAAAATCGAAACATGGTGAATCATTGGTGGGCAGGGAGTGTGGCTATGAGGCCCACAGACTCAATCTCATCATCACCATCACTTCAGCTGAGAAGAGAACAAGAATTCATGGACAACACCAACAATAACAACACCACTCCAACAAATAGCAGCAACAACAACAACAAAGAAGAAGAGAGCCGAGACACAGGCCGTGACAATGACAACAACCCCGCGGCTGATCCCAGAAACGATGGAGGAGGAGAATAAGGAAGCAGCAGTAGGAAGCCACGTGGTAGGCCATTGGGGGTCCAAGAGCAAGCCACCTCCTGAACCACGCCTCCCCTTCTACGAACAAGTCGGATGAGAAGCAACGGCACAGAGGGGCCACGAGCCACACCCGAACACTACGCTATGGCGGCGCACGCCACTCCACACCAGCAGCAACAAAAAGTCAACACCTTTCTACCCGAACTACTTCACCGCCGTGTTCCGGGCCAAGATCTGGTCTCGATAGTGTTGCGCAGCGTGAAGACGAAGGCGGCAAAGGGAAGAGGGAGGGGAAGAGTAGGATTTTCCTTTTTAATATAAAATGTGGGATTTTTCCTTTCTTTTTAATATAAAACTTTAATAAAAGAATATTTAGAGAATATTCTGTTAACTCTCACATTTTTGTAACGGATGATGAAGTCAGGGATCCAATTAAACATTTATTTTCAGTATAGGGACCCAATTGAAAACTTATAAAATGTAGGGACCCAGTTGAAAATTCAGTGAAACTATAAGGACTGACGGATTAATTAAACCTCTTCCTAAACAAAAAAAGATAATTAAAAAATTCAAAATAGCTCAGAAATGAATACAATATGGCCAATCTCCTTGCATATTAGTAGAGATATAAAACACAGCTAAAAGGTATCTATTTGATTTCCATCTTCATTTCCTATTTTCTATTCATTTTCTATTTTCTAGGACTTTACGAAGGAAATGGTGGAAACGAAAAATGAGAACCAAAAATTGAGGGCATGCTTGGTTTTTGTTTTCATTCCCTATTTTTATTTTCTATTTTTAGACTGTTTTCTCTTTTTCAGAATTTTATAAAGAAAACAATGAAATTAAAAAATGAAAACTAAAAACTGGATTTTCTAATTTTTAATGTTTCCTTCATAAATCTTGAAAAATAGGAAAATTAAAAATAGGAAGCAGAAACAAAAACAAACAAACCGTGACTTTTTTTTACTTTCACTGTTTCCTCTACAAAATCTTGAAAAATAGGAACCAACTTAAGATAATAAATAAAATAAAAAACTATTTTCTAAAACCAGTCTATTTGGTTTCAGAAAACAATTTTCAATTTCCATTTCTTGTTTTCAGGATCTTGTAAAAGAAACAATTAAAGCCAAAAAACCTAAGGCTGCGTTTGATTTCATAAAACAGTTTTCAGTTTTTTATTTCCTGTTTTCCTATTTCCTCGATTTTGTGAAAAACATATTGAAAATTGTAAAAATTACAAAATCCAATTTTCTATTTTCATTTTCCAGTCTTCAGTATTTTATTTATAAAATCCTGAAAACAGAAAAACTAGAAATGAAACTTGTTTTCTAAAACCAAACACACCTTAAGGGCTTGTTTGGTTTCCATTTTCATTTTCTACGTTTTCTATTTTTAGGATTTTGCGAAGAAAACAGTGAAACAGAAAATCAAATCAGGTACCAAACAGGCCCATAGTTTGCAGTTTTTAATTCCTGTTTCCACCATTTTTCAGTCACAAAATCTTAAAAAATAGAAAAGACGCCAGGAAAAAAAAAAAAAAAAACCTCTCAAATCGAGTGGGTCCTTAAAATAGTATTAAAGCATGTTCCTAATTAAGTTATAACTTGAAATTAAAAATATACTATGGATTGACCAAGTCTCCCAGCCATACATTATAAGATTGGTCAATTTTGAAGATCAAGTTAAAATCATTTATGAAAACCTTTGCCTACACATTAACGTTATGAAAGCAAGCACATGTTGTGGAATAAACACAGATATCAGTGAGCACCAATGTATCTCTGTGTTTGCACCCCACGCGCACATGCGTGTGTGAGAGATGGAGAGAAAGAGCTCAAAACTATTTTATCAAATATTACCTTTTGTCGAACAGTAGAAACATACAGTGATTCACGTATCAGAGGGAAAATTGCATCGACAAAATCATCGAGCATCTCTTTATTCCGATAGATGTTGCCGAGCTTCAGTTTTATCTTTTCATTAACCCACCATCTATTGGACTTTTCCAAATGTGCTTCAACAGAGTCTGCGTGTACCTCATAATCACATCAAAATCTGCAAGGAACAACTCCGACCACAAAGAAAAAAGACAACATTTTTTAATGTACCAGAATCCTTTGGAGAAGACAACAACGAAATGGCTTCATCTTCTTTTGCGTCTTCAAGCAGAAGGGAAGCCAAAATTATGCGTGCATCAACATCATCTTGTAGTGTTTCTAGGGCTATAAAACAGAATGCTGTTCAGCAACTGAGGATTATGAATAATGTTAAAAATGCAAGTAGTAAGAAAAGTAACAGCTTATTCAAGCAGAACATTAACTAATGACAAGGAGAGCTCTTATAGTCATATCAGTTCTCAACTCTAAGTCAGAATAGGATGTGATGCTTATGCCTGACTTGAATCTAATATACTTGGGACAGCTTCCAGAAGAAAAAACAAAGGTTGCAAGAAACTTAAAATTCTGTTGGGAATGTTCATGTCAGAGCCGGAATGCTGGATAAAATATTTCATTTCATGAATTGAAAAAAAGAAGAGTTAAGCGGTTCTCTAAAATTGTCATTTGTCGAAACACCATTATAATTAAAAATAAAACCTTGCCTTTGGAAAAATAGTGAATTGCTTGTAACCTTCCTTTCAAGGATAGATAACACCTAGCAATTTTCAGATACAGAGGACCCTGCAAAGAAAAAATACATACAGTACCAGTATCAGAATGAATTCTTTTGCAAAATAAATTTTGAAAAAAGGAGTATTTCCTGTAAACTTTCTTTGAAAGACCCTATATGTACAGCTAAATATCAGATTTGATGGCTAGAAATGCTAGGTCAACTACTCAAGCCAACTACCAGTACGAAATCGAAAACAGTCACTGAGCCACAATAGACATGAATAAGTTACCATACATTTTCATTTCCACTTCCTTCCAACATTAGATAATAATTCAATGCAGAATCATAATGCTCAAGACCCATTAATGAGTCTGCAACCTCAGTGACCAAGTCAACATGCTTGTTTGCATTCTCTGGTTTCAAATCATTGAAGAGAACCTGTTAATCATGTGAAAATGTTAAGAAACACATACAAATTATGCAAAACAAAATGAAGACTTGTACACTTCCATTGCAAATCTCTTTCAAACTTCAAAAAGGATATTATCATGAACTAGCAACAAGCTTTGTTACCTGCAAATTGACTAAGACATAGTAAAGAATGCACAGAATAAAGAGAGAGAACCAAAGCTAACTGAATAAGTCTCAACACCCACTGATTTGATACCATGATTACCATCTTATATCAATAAACCTAAAAGGATATTCTAGGTTCAAGGATGTAACATTAAAAGTCACAGTGATAAATATTATAGCATGCATGTGACGCACCTGAGCCAACTCCATGTTTCCAAGATGAACATGGCAGATTCCAGCTTTAATTTTCAAATTTAAAGGCAACTCTTTTCCAGAATTTGCCACTTGAGCCTGCTCAATATGCTGAAGAGCTCTGTCATGTCTCTTAGTTTCCATGAATATAGCAGCCAGTAGATCAACTGTGCTTGCATTTCCTTTGTCTGGTTGACTATTAAGATATTCTTCGAGAATGCGTACTGCACATTCAACTTGACCACATTTTTGGTAGAACTAATAGAAAGCAGTACGAGTCAAACTCAACAATGAATGTCAACCACAAATATTTTTTAATTGGATTAAAAAAAAAGTATGAACAACTCCTGGACAATATTTCAAGAACATAATCTCAGTTGAGGAAGAACCTGCGTTGTCAATGACATATGGTGACAACATAATAAACATCAGTTCATATCAAATCTGGCTCATAATGAACCGAGCAAGAGACAAACCTTAGCTGCTTCTTTTAGTGCATCAACTTTCTCACGACAAAGTTGATGTACTTGCTCATATGCTGCAGCAGCTTTTTGATAATCTCCAAGCTCAACATAAAGCTCTGCACGATGAGTTCTGAGACTAATGTCCTTGGGATCTGCTGTTATTGCTTTTGAGAGACAATAACTGGCTTGACCAACATCACCTTGTCCTCTGCAGTTGAAAAAGGTTCTCAAATCAGTAACTAAAATTTTTCTTTCACAATTAAAAACATTTTTAATCATGAATTAAGTCACACTGGAAGCAGTGACAAACTCAAATGTGATAAATATACTGGAGATGTATTCTGGAATGGAAAATAGTTAACCATGAACCCTTTTTTTTCCCCATTAATACATTGCATAAACAGGCCATTTATTTAGAGAAAATTACCCTAACCTCCACACTCAGTACCCCTCTATTTAACAAAACTATCACTGATCTCCCTTGAGATTCATTAAAATTACATTAATCTCCCCTATAGATATTAGTTCGTTAATTTAAGTGACAAAAAAAGATAATATGATATATATATATATATATATAATCAATGTTGCAATTATAATATTTTACCAATATTTAACACGTTAATTAAATAAAATATTTTTTTTATCATATTAAAATGAAACTTATAATTATAAGTTCTGTGACTTTTGATACAGAAATGATATTTTAGTTAATATATATGTCAAATATTGTCAAAATATTATAATTTTGTCATTAAAAATTATGTATATATCTCATATTATCTTTCTTTGTCACTTAAATTAACAAACTAGTATTTACAAGAGAGGTCAGTGTAATTTTAGTAAACCTCATGAAGGTCAGTAATAGTTTTGCAAAATAAAGAGTTACCGAGTGTAATTACACTAAACCTCAAGAGGGATGAGTGTAAATTACTCTTTATTTTATGGACACATTAATTGATGCAATTTGATCCTCTTTCATGACTAAAGTGGGAATGAAACTTCTTGCAGCTTAGTCCTTCCAGTAAATAAAAATAAAAATGGCAACAAAAAATGAGAAACCATCTCACATAGACCAGGTAAAAAGCCTTTTCCAAAGAGATGAATCTTTTGGAGTCAAATGAGCAGCAATCATGTAAAAATCCATTGCTCGTTTGTCATCCTCAAGTGAACTATAGACAAGTGCAAGTGTGCGATAGGAGTCAGGTACATTTGGTGCGAGCCTAATAACTTCACGTGAGACAGCTATAGCCTGCAAAAGGCAAACAGAGAAAAGCTAAAGCCAAAAGAAATAGATGCAGAAATGAAGAAGACCATTCCCAAAAAGAGAAACATACGAAGTTAGTAAAAAGCTTTCTAATCCACCAAAATTTTCCTCAACATACGTGAGAACCATGACAGCAATTAGCAAACTCCATTGCCAGAAGCTATAGATAATCACATCACAGGACGAATAATGTACCTGGTCATAACGGCCACAAGCATAGTGAAGTGTGGCATCACCCAGCATTCGTATTATTTGTGGGCTGAGTTTATTCTTTGATCCTTTTCGCCTGCCTCTCTTTTTTGGCTGCATCAGGCAGATAAGTAATAGTGATGAGTTATGTTAAAAACAAAAGGCAGGTCAAAACTGGTAACAGAAAATGCTTAAAGTCTTTTGTCTACATCCTTTCTAGGACTACTAAATGCATAAGAAGATAAGGGAGCAAAAGTTTAGTTAAAAAAGGTGTAAAAGTAAACTAGTGAGAACCTATAGTCTAAAACAGAAAATTCAAGATAAAGAATACAACAAAGATACCCTGCATAGATAACATGGAAAATCCCTTGAAACAATCAATGAGAAAAAAAATGTTATTGGCATGAACATAAATCTTAGGTTTTCTTCCAGAAATCATTTTCCCAGCCACACCAAATGTATTCTGTGATGTCCATTCCATTGATAGAGTCTAAAAGCCTGTAATCAACCTCAGATAGAGCTTACAAGTGTTCAAGGATAGTGTCACCAATTATGTGCATATCATTCATACCTTTCTTGATCTCCTGCGCACACCATAATTCATTGCTTCCATTATCTCAGCCATGGTTGCCCCAGAAATATCAACATCTTCCCTTGTCTTCTTAGAAGAAGTCTCCCCTTCACTGAATGTAGACAAATTCAAAAAAATAAAATACATGAGCCCCCTTCTTCAAAATCCATCATATCTGAACTCATCATCATAGCTCATTGATGCTGTGTTTGTTTATGCTTTTCTATAAGTTTTTTTTTTTTTTTTTGTGTAACCCGTTTGACAAGCTTCTAAATAAGAAATAATAAGTTTTTTTTTTTCCTTTCTTTTACTCCTTTTTTCAGGAGCAGGTTAGAAACGGTTTATGCTTCTTTTAAATATATATATATGCTTAATTAATTAATTAAAGCTGAATTTTCATATGTTTGATTAATCCCACTACTAACTAGAAGTCTGGAACAAGAAAATATAGAGCTTGAAATTCCCGAACCTAACTAAATGGAAGCAATTAGAAACATAAATTGAAAAAAAGAAAAAAAAAAAGGAAGATGAGATTGTTAGTTACGGTTGGGAATGAGGGAGTGCTTTTCGCTTTCTATCGGCGAGAGCTTCGTGTTCGAGGCGCTCGAATTGCTGGTAGCGTTGGACACCGGAGTCGCTGTTGTGGACGAAATCCAGAGGGCTCATGTCAGTGGTGAACCTGAAAGTGTACTCGCCCTCGCCCTCGCCCTCACCCTCTCCTGCTCCTCCATCGGCCTCTTCTTCTTCTTCTTCATCTGCAGCTTCTTCATAGTCTTCTTCTTCTTCTTCGCCATCGTCTTCCACTTCTTCACCGTCTTCTTGTGGTGGTTCTTCTCGTTGGGCAGTACCCAAAGTGACATTTACTTCGTCGGCCGCAGCGGCAGGTCCTCCCCCCTCCGTCGCCATAAGATTACAACAGAAGCAGCTCAACAGCAAATTGAAGCGTGCAGTTCCGTTAAAACTAGAGGGTGAGTTTTGTTTGTCGCGTTGGAGCTTCTACCTGGGACTGGAAGCTAGTCGAGTCAACTCGTGATGATTAAGAATATGTATACATATGGATTATGAACAATTCTTGTAATTTGATGATTTTTGTACCTTGTGTCCCGTATGTAAATTATGCTGAAAGGATGATATGTATTTATAGTAAAATTTATAGGGGAATGATATCCAGTCATCTTTATATCTGTACTAAATACTTACATGAAACTAGATGGCAAAATAAATATATAAGGATTGTATAACTATGGAGGGACAAAGTGGGAAGAGTAATAAAAAAAAAATTAATATCCTTCAATTTTTACCTATTCTCTCTCTTTTTTTTTTCCTCTCTCTCACAAAAGTTTTTATTTTCTCTCTCTTTGTCACATTTCTTTCTCTCGTTCTTCATCGTTCATAAGAGGAAGAAGACGAAGGAGAATCAAAAATCAACCGCACAAAACTAATCCTCATGGATGAAACTTAACTCATTCCATTTGATTTCTTATGTGTTTGTGGTTTATGTTTTAAGACATGAATATTATTTTTTTTAATAGTTTTTTTAGCAATAAAACGAACTGAGAATGGTTCTATTAAAGGCTGAGATTTGCTTATTATTGGAAACTGGAGTTAAAAAATTGCGAATGTTTATTATAAAATATTATAAACCAATACTCAAAAAAATGTGAACCAGTATGTAAAAAGTTGTAAACTACTATGCAAAAGTTGTAAACTAATTGAGAACGCATACTAAATAGGTTCAGGATTAAATGTGAAACCATATGCAGAAAAGTTGTAAACAAATATACAAAAAGTTATAAACCTGTATACAAAAAATTAAAAACTTGTACATAAAAAGTTACAAACCAATTTACAATTAAATAAGATGCATAATAATAATATAGAATTGAATGTTATGAATTTTATATGTATTGTAAGAATGCTTTATGAATTAAATTTATTTACTGTTACTTTTAAAATTATTTCAACTTGAGTTATTCAATCAACGTTATTAAGACATAAGTTAACAAAAATAATAAAATTTGATTTTTCATGTATTTTTGGTTTTTACATGGATGATTATTTTTTTCATCTTTTTTAGTAACAAAACGAACTAAAAATAACTCTGTTAGAAGTTGAGATTCGTTGTTATTGTTAAAAATTGGAGTTAAAAATTATGAACGTGTGTTACAAAATGCTGTAAACCAATACCTAAAAAGTTATAAACTGGTATGCGAAAAGTTGTAAACTAGTACGTAAGATTTGTAAATCAATTGAGGATACGTACTAAATAGGTCCATGATCAAATGTGAAATCATATGCAGAAAAATTGTAAACCAGTATGCAAAAAATTGTAAACCGATTTACAATTAATACTAAACCTATAAACAAACTTTTGTGTACAGGTTTACAACATTTTGCAATTAGGTTCACAACTTTTTACAAATTGGTTTACAACTTTTCTATATATGGTTTCATATTTAATCTTAAACCTGTTTAATATGTGTCCTTAATTGATTTACAACTTTTGCGTACTGGTTTACAACTTTTGTGTACTAGTTTATAATTTTTTAGATACTAATTTATAACATTTTGACTATTGGTTTATAACATTTGTAATATACATTCACAATTTTTTTAACTCTAATTTCCAACAATAATAACAAATTTAAACTTCTAGCAAAGTAATTTTCAGTTCGTTTTGTTACTAAAAAAATGAAAAAAATAATCATCCACGTATAAACTGCAAATACATAAAAAAAATCAAATTTCACTATTTTTGTTAACTAATGTCTTAATCCCGTTGATGGAAGAACTCAAATCAAAGTAATTTTAAAAGTAATAACAAATAAATCTAATTCATAAATTATTCTTACAATACATATAAAATTCAAAACATTCAATTTTATATTAATATCGTGCATCTTGTTTAATTATAAATTGGTTTACAACTTTTTATGTACATGTTTGCAACTTTTTACATATTAATTTATAACTTTTCTGTATTTGATTTTACATTTAATCCTGAACCTATTTAGTATGTGTCCTAAATTGATTTGCAACTTTTTATGTACTGGTTTATAACTTTTTATATATTGGTTTACAATTTTCGTAATATGATTTTACATTTAATCCTGAACCTATTTAGCATATGCCCTCAATTGGATTACTTTTTGTATACTAGTTTACAACTTTTCGTAATATGATTTCACATTTACTCTTGAACATATTCACTATGCATTCTCAATTGGTTTACAACTTTTTGTGTACTAGTTTATAACTTTTTATCTAGTAGTTTACAAGTTTTTGTGTACTGGTTTATAACTTGTGTAGTGTTTTATAACTTTTTGTAATATGATTTCACATTTAACTTTGAACCTATTTAGTATGTGTTCTCAATTGGTTTTAAATTTTTTTGTGTACTAGTTTACAACTTTTTGTAATACACATTTATAATTTTTCAACTCCAGTTTCCAACAATAACTATAAATCTTAGCTTATAACAAAGTCATTCTCAATTCATTTTGTTACTAAAAAAAATTGCAACAAAAATCAATTATCCATGTTTTAGGACATAAACTACAGACAAATGAAAAATCAAATGGAATGAGTTAAATCTTCATGCATAAGGATTAGTTTTGTATGTTGTCAATAGATCTTGATTTTTCTTCTTCTTCTTCCTCCTATGAACGATGAAGAATGAGAGAAAATAAAAACTTTGGTGAGTAAGAAAATGAACAAATTTTGAAAGGAAGGAATGAACGTTGTTTCTTCTTCTTCTTCTTCCTCCTCCTCTAGAACAAGAGAGAACTTGATAAAGAGAAAAAAAAATGAGAGTGTTGATGGATGAGAGAGAAAAAGAAAGAGAGAGTGAACAAGTTAAAAGAACGTTGTTTTTTTTTTTCCTTTTCTTTACTTGCCCAAATTGTCCCTTTGTATCCCATGGCATATACATACGTTAATTTTGTCGTTTAGCTTGGTGTAAGTATTTGGTATAAGTATGGTGATGGTGTGTATCATTCCTTGAATTTCTAACTTGTTAACTTAAAAAGTCAATACATAATCGAATGAGTCAACTCACTAGCTAGCACGAGTCCAGTAAGCTATTAGGGAGTTAAGTTTGAGCTTGAATTTTAGGATCAATTGGTAATTAGCCGAGCTCAACTCACTTTCAACCCTATTTCTACTCGATGCATGACTTGATAGAAAGAATATACATATATATATATATATTCCAACCTGACTTGAGAAAAGCCCCTTAATGCATATAGATCTGTGAGTCAATTTGATCACTAATTTAGAATCAAACTCATTAATTCATGATTTTATAATTGTGAATTACACTAGTTCTTGAAAATTAAAAAAGATCCATATCACTCCTTTAAACTTATATTATTAAATCATATTAGTTCTTGAAATATGAACATTTACTCAAATTACACCATTAATTTGTTATTCATAATTATAAAATCAGGACTAATTAATTAGATATTTTAGAACTCGACCGGTCTTTACCGAAATTCATCATGCCCCACCTTTATTTATAAAATTTTCTTATGAGAGTTTGTAGGATTATTATATCATCTCCTATGTATCACATAATAAATAATATATTTAGGAGAGGTCAAGTTAGTATCAATTAGACAAATATAAAAATATCAAGATGAGTTTCACCAACCTCATAAAAGTTCAGCATAATTTGACGAATTCAATGCACATCCATTGGCTCATAATGTATAATCCAGCCATCTTTACTTGAATCAGTTACAAATGTATTTCGTTTTGGCTTCTATAGTTTAAACCCAATCCCTCTATGCATTGTATCTCAATGTGTAAGTCAATCATATTTTCATAATGAATCTATGTCATGGGTGAGAATAATTTTTTTTTTTGGTTTAATGCACGATGAAATTATTAATACAAAAGAACAAAGCTACATTTTTTCAGAGTGAACGCAGTTACAATTTATCATGGCAAAATCAGAGCGCTTTGAGCATACTTCAGTTTGAGAACACGACTCGCCACATTCAACTGTCTTTATGCGTTGTCTTGAGCCTATATACCAATTCGTTCAAACTCTACCCTTCATCAACTTTAATTTATTTGAAGGATGGATACTTACTGGATCATATTAAGTGTCCAATCGGTCGAGTATTCAAAGGGAACAAAATAATCAAGATATAATAAACAAATGCTTCTATCAGAACTGACGTTTATAAGTTCAGAATATCTTTGATAATGGGCGTTTTACCCCGGTGTTTATCAAAAATAGAACATCTTGACAATCTATCGCCCGTTTATATTATAGTAACTGCTACTCTATTGTGGAAACATGTGATATTCTGTAGATTAAAAACTAAAATTTCCTACCCACAAAGCCACCGTCCTGTATCAACTATGAACCCAAATAATAATAACATAACTAGAAGTCTGTTTAATTCTTCAAGATCTAACAATTACGTCAAGGTGCCCTTCACTCCTGCCAGATCAAAGTAAAAATAACCAGTGTATCATGTCTTCACCACAAGAAGAAAATACTGCAATCCACCATTAATTCAATTTCATTGAAGCAAATGTTGCTGCAAGATCCATAGCCTCATTTACACGAGATGCATCTGTACCCTGAAAATGTAAGTAATGTTTGCACAAATCAGTAATAGGTAAGAAATAAGACACAGTTACGCATACAGATTTGATAGAACATTTTCATGGGAAAAAAATAGACATGAACACGATAATTGAATTTTATAGCATAATACTAACCTGTCCTGTTGCAAGACCACCTTTTCCCTTACCACATCTCCCTTTTAGAGGCTCCAGAGCATTAGTCAGCCACTCTGTCACATCCAGCTTGCCTTTGTCTCCTTTCTCTGGCACCCCGGCACAAACAACAGCCTTGTTTGTAGATTGGTCAGTGCTAAAAACCATCAAAGATATTCCCTGTTCAGGGACGACCATCAGGACAAGTTACTGTTTGATTTTATGCATATGATGACAACTACTAAATCTGAACTCCAACAGTATACTATGCATCAAACTCAACAAGGAATAAGACCATAATACAATACTGCAGGTCATAAATTAAGAATCAACGACTACCTTCTGCTCCATGACTTTTGTAACTGCTTCACGAACAGCGGTTACATCCAGACCAACTTCAACATGAGATACGCAAAATGTTTTCCCTTCTGAAGCAGCAAGTTCAGCCTTCTCAGTTGTGATCATTACAGCTTTACGTTTGTTTTCCTCAGCAGCTTGCTTTTGTGCTTTTCTCACTCGATCCTAGGAGGAAAAAACAATGTATTATTATAATATAGGACTTTGCCAATGAGCAAATGGGAGAACAAAAAAGACAAGGCCTGCAAATTGATTCCCCGTGTGTATGTATGGTACCTGAAGATGGACTATCTTGGCCTTTATTTCAGCTTTCTTGGCAGCAGGAATTGACAATGTTTCAACATTGCTTTTCAGATACGAGACTTTCTGTGACAGGGAAATAGAACATTCACTGATTACAATTCTGAAAACAAAGCACATGCCAAATATGTATATCATCAAAAGATTAGCGGAGATAACACTGATGTGGTTAAAGAGTGAGCAAGTCAGAACTCTGTAGGAGGGAATGCAATAACTTAGTTATTAGGCTCTCAATGCTTTTCTTCATATTTTCAGATTAGAATGACCACCAAAGCACAAGCATAGCACAAGTGTTTTACATACAAAGCCAGCCCAGAAAGTCCATATAAAATTGCATCCTCTAAAATGAGCCGAAAAGGATTAATCAAACATAATATATCATTCTCTCTCTCTGTTTCTTTTGTGTGTCTAAACCACTACTAACCGGAATCCGCTAAACTCCAGTAATCTAATTTAAGCCGGGTCAACCCAATATGGAGGTAAAACTCTCCCAATGCTATTTGTTTCCCCCTTTCCACTGATAAAACTTGAACCCGATATGTCATTAAAGCAAAACAAGTGCCAAACACTTGAGGAAAAGACCTTTTGGAGGCCAAAGCCAAGAAGAAAAGACCATTTCTCACATAACAAATGTATTTAGTGGTTCTTACATGTTTCCATTGGTTAGTAATTTAAAAGGGGTTTCATGCTTGGGGACATTTCCTTACTTTCCACTGTATTGACCAGGCTATAATCATGGTCAACAGGCCTTCATATTGGGTCCAGATTTGCAAATTTATAATCTCAATGGCTTGTTCAATACCTATTCCTAATTTTTAGCAATTCTAGGTCTTACTCTATCACTAAACTGGTTCCACTTCACTGGCTGGTTCAGCCAGTTGCTGACTGCTTTCAAATGCGAACCAAGCTGACCTTTCAGTGTTACACTGATTGAACTGACCAGACCAATCACCCAGAAATACAAGCCTAAAGCCATAAAAATTTACACGAACAGAAACGGACACACCAAACACCAACCTCTTCCAGTAAACTTCCCTCTAATTTATCTGCATCAACTACTTGCTGCTCAAATTCATCTGCAACTTTCATTGCATCATAAGCACGATCAGTTGTGACTGCTGTTATTCTGCGGATTCCTTTTGCAATTCCTTCCTCAGATAGAAGAGCAAAAGCTTTAGCCTCTCGTGTGTTTGATAAATGGGTACCTAAATCATCAATTAAAAAATGAATCTCAAACAAAAACTCAAAGAAATCTTCAAAGGAAACATATGCTAAGGTATTCACCACCACATAATTCTGATGAAATAGATAACCATTTTTCATTCTCAGGATCATCGAGAAGGTCCTCAACTTTTTGTCCAACTGATACAACTCTAACTGGATCAGGATAGACCTACATCAAAGCAAAATATTAAGGAACATGACCCTGCATGAGACAATAAATGATGGTAAAATTGCGCCACTTACTTCTCCAAAAACCGCTCGTAAACCATTGATACGCTTGGCTTCAGTGAGAGGAACCTCCTTTGCACTCACATCCAATTCGGCTTTAATTTGCTCATTAACAATTGACTCAATTCTCCTCAAGTTGTCAGGATCAACAGGCTTGCCTAGTCATTTCAGAACAATTAATATATTTTTTCTTTTTTTACATTGGTATAATTCTGACAGTCCTACTGAACAAACCATACCATGGGAAAAATCAAATCTCAATTTTTCAGGAAGGACAATGGATCCCTTCTGGTCAACATGATCTCCAAGTACTTCCTGCATTTGCCATACAAAGATCAGCAAAGGGAATGAACAAGTCCAAATTCATCAGCATTTTCAACATACCTTGAGAGCAAAGTTTAAAATGTGTGTGCAGGTATGGTTAGGGGCTATAAGGGTACGCCTTCCATAATCAACCTGCAAAAGAAAAGAAATATAGAAAATAAAACAGAAGGAAATCCAGAGCTTTAAAAAGTAATGAATTACCAATAAAAAACAAGGAGGTACTTGAAGTAGAAGAGCCAAAAGGAAAGTGAACAAATAAATCTCGAAGGAATTTGAAGACATGAAGAAATCTCCGGTCGCACAAAATTATACCTTACATACTACTTTGTCACCTACTGAGATGCCCCTCCCATTGGAACCAATGTGAAGAACAAAACCTCCATAAACTTGTACATTCCGAACTTCAAATGAAGCATGTGGACCCTCAAGTGATCCAGTGTCAAAAATCTAAAGAGTGCAAGTTAAAAAAGGAAACGAATCACAAACAAAACACACTAAGAAATTCAAGAGGTAGAATAATTTTAAACCCAGCAAAACTAAAGAAGCAGACACAGTAAATGAATCCACACTGGTGTTTACTCCCAATTTATAAAGATATCTAGGCAAATAAAATATATAATAAAAAAAAGAAAAACACCCACATCCACAATGTATTCCAAAATTGGTTACACAGTTTTTCTCAAAAAACAAAATCGAAAGAAATGAAATATTCAGGCACAGCCCAATGACATCATTGAACAACCAAATGGTAATCATTTAATTATGGGAAATGAAAATAGCATGTAAAAGAACGTATGTAAAACATTTACAGAGCTTAATACCTGACCACCTTGTTCGGCATAGAAACTTGTAGATTCCAGAACCACACCAATGTCACCATCAGTATTAACAGAATCAACAAACTCAGAACCAGTATATATTGCTTTCACCACACTCTCATGATCCTAACACAAGAAATGGTAGATTGAGAACCACAAATTAGCAAGTGTTTCTATGTCTCCTATTGGTAAGTGAGTATGCATGCAACCAACATATCCTATTTGAGATGGAAAAAAAATGAGAGAAGAGAAGAAGGAGAAAGAAAGAGAAAGGAGGGGGGGGATAGAAACTTCTCTCTTCAGTAGTTTACACCACACTCATTTGGCCTTCCATGTCTAGTATTCCCCTTTTTACTTTTCATTCTTCAACAGCTAATATCATTGACAAGTCAAAAATGACCGCATTTTGTAAGGGGAAGGGACTTGGGAATAATGTGAATATGTGAGGATAGTTGGTTAATCAAGGTGCTTGTTTTAAGTGCAACAAAGAAGAGGGTTTTGGCAAGAGCAAGGATCATAAAGCTTTACAAATGAAATACTAGTAATTTATTTTGGTGTCATTGGTTGAAGTGAAGTGCTAGGACATTTAGAAAAAATCTGTGCCTCTGATCAAGCTTTGGAATAAAATTGCTTTTATGACCTGTTAGGCATTCAGCAAAGGGTTGATAGACATGAAGAGGGAATGCAGAACTAAAATTTATTATTTTCTCATTGATTCCTTTTTTTTTTTTTTGTAAATTGTAAATATCGTTTATCCTCCTTGTATCAACTCACTCCTTTGATAACAATTTTTTCCTTTAAACCTTAAAGAAACTGCTCCTATCTCCTTGTTGTCCTTCACTATTGGTTTGTCTTCAAAAATTTACGTATCATAATAATTATAAAAAAACAGAAACAAAAAACTCACCTTGAACCAAACATATTTAAAGCTATCATCAGTTGGAGCAACACCCCTTTTGTGCAATGCTGAGGTAGCATCAGCATCCATGACAATGGTACCGCCAGCTTGCTGCCAATAACAATAGATAGTTGGGAAGAGGCAGGGAAAAAGAATGAATGGGTTTTAATACTAGCTGTGGATTTTGTTTATGCTTAGGTTTATTAGGAAGAGCCATTGAAGCAAATAAAATACCTTTGATTGAGCATTTCTTGACCTCTCTCTTGCAGCTTCCATAGCATTATTAAAACCTTCGATATCAACAACTAAACCTTTTTCTTCGGCCATCAGCTGATAAATGTAATTTTGTTAGGAAATTGAAAAAAGAAAAAAAGAACAACAGAATGCATAATAACAACAATTTAATACATGAAGCAATGCCCCCACCTGAGTGAGATCTAATGGGAACCCATATGTATCCCACAAGACAAATGCTTCCTGAAATCAAGAGATAACTACATGAAAAATACCCCATAAGGATTTTGTAGGAAAAAATAACAAGAAAAATCAATCCAATTACATTACAATTACACAAAAAGGAACCAGCATTCAGTAGAAAACCATTAATAAAATTCAAAATAATCAATACTCCATGCAATAAATTATTTCCAATCAATAGTTTTGGATAAAATGTTGAAAGTTTAAATATTTTGATCTTCAGGACCTAGATGTGGGAAGTTTACAGTCCATAATCCAATGCACAAGATGATGAAGTATTTAATATCATTAATATCTTGAAAATTTGTTGACAAAAATGAACTTCTTGTTTCTGCTAAGAGAAATATCTTGAACTCCTGCATAGTTGGACTCCCCCTCCTTTTGATTTTTGAGAAGTAATCAACATCTAGCAACAGCTATGCTAAACGAAGTATTTAAAAACTTGAATAAAATTTCATCGAAGAACTTCCAAAGATGACAAAAAGCAAATAGCGTAAGATAATATAAAAGCCAAGAGAAATATCAGAAATTTATTGTTCTCGTAAACATTAATTGTCTGCGTTCCTGGCAAGTTTGACTATCAGGTAGCAGTGAAAATAACAAATTCTACTTGCCTCCCCACTCAGAATCTTTCCCTCAACATGTCGAGCAGCAGTCTCAAATTTCTCAATACCCTGGAGAAGTGAAAACAGTCAGGTTTTCTTTTATTATTACACATAATATGAGAAAGAAAAAAAATATGAAAACCGATTATTAATCATCAAGTTTACAAGAAACAAAACTACTCTGGGAGATGGTTGTCATGCAAACTGATTGATAAGTGATGACCCTCAAGTAATCGTCATACATATTATCACCCTCACCTTAAGTAAAGTTCTGCCAAAACTTTCCTCCTCCTCTTCAATTACATTCCTGATGCGCACTTCCTGTTGTTTTAGCTCAGGGAAAACATCGCTCATCAACTTCACCACAACACTTACAAGCCTAGGTTCACCAAAATTGAGGACAGAAAAATGCATTAGGCACACTTAAAAAATGTATATATAGCTGGAATCACCTGTCAGGTGCCTGATAATCTGAAAAATTTTAAACAAGTACATCAAGGTTTAATTTTGAAATAACAAGAAAATAGAAGTTTTAAATATCAATGAATCTGCCAAAAAAATGGCTTTAGATCTGGAAACAATTTAACATGGCCAAGCATTATACATACCCGTTAAAAAACCCCTCCTTAGCTTTAAGCACTTCGCGTCCATACCGAACTGCTCGACGGAGTATACGCCGAAGAACATACTCTCGGCCCTCATTACCTTCAAAAGAAGGAAACATGACACAATTATGGTAGGAAGTTCTTTTTCCATCATCAGACACACAGTAAGTTTCAAATCCAAGTTTTGAAGAAAAAGAGAGACGTTTAAACAATGTTCAGAAAATAAAACGCATCTAAAAGAACCAGAGAAAAAATAAACATCCAAGAACCAAAGCCTTTTTAAATGGGTAAGGAAAATAGGGGACTTTATCTTATCAGTGCATCTCCACTCCCCCTTCAACACACATACACATACACACGCACGGGGTACAGGCTTCCTCAAGAAACAGGGAATAGACAATAGTAAGTTGATTAGGCCATAAGTATAGAAGTTGCAACTTATAAAGCGAAAAACAATCATCTACGATAACAGGCCATGAAATCCTACCAGGACAAGACCCATCAGCAATGGCAAATGACAGAGTTCTGATGTGATCTGCAACAACCCTATATGCCATGTCAACTTTATCTACATCATCTGGCCCGACTTTCCCAGAATATGGCCGAGCACCAGTTGCCTTGAAACAGTTTATAGGAAAACAAAATTGTATATCAGTATAATTACCAAGCGCTTCACAGTCAGAGACATTAAAGCATTGAAGTTGTACTAATACTATCACTGTTCCAAAAAGAAGAAAAAAAAAAAAAACTAATGCCATTACCAACATACCAACTGAATAGCATCAAAGATAGGCAAGAAGACATCAGTATCATAATTGCTCATTTTGTTCTGTAATATAGACGTCAATCGTTCGAAACCCAGGCCTGTATCAACATGCTTTGCAGGAAGGGATTTAAGAGAGCCATCTGCCTCCCTATTGAACTGTTTTGTGACAAATAAACAGAAACATACAAAGTATCAAAAAAGTAAACAAAAATAATAAGATCTGGTAGTCATTCACCAAAAAGCATATTACATACAGATTTCACAAGGATAAAAATAGTTTGCAAGCTGGACGGAACTCTTGTACATTACACCAGCTTATGTGGTACATGAATGGGAACAAAAGAAAGGGCAGCAAGGCCCTCTGCCAATTAACATTATACCTGAATAAAGACAAGATTCCATATCTCAATACATGTAGGATCATCATTATTAACCAATGATGAAGCTTCACGATTACCAATTCTGTCAAAATGTATTTCAGTGCAAGGTCCACAAGGACCAGTATCACCCATCTCCCAGAAATTATCCTATCAATAGATACAAAGCCAGTTAGAAATGAAGATTCCGGTCACAATTTACCGTAAACATTAAGTAGGTTTTTGCATGTCTTATGACTCATGTCATTACAAACATTTTCTTAGCAATTTTGAAGACTGAAAAGGTGCTTTTTTGGTAATTCTGGAAAATGAAACTATCCTAGCATTGACCAGATGAACAGATTAAACAGTATTCAAACAGAGAATATAATTTCAGTTATTAACCACTGATAACTACCAGCAATCACATTGTTATCAAAAGATGCAATAAGAGAAAGAATTGAAGATGCCAAAAATGTTTATCAACAAAAAGATTGCAGAAGCAAAAAAGAAAAAAAAAATAAGCATATATTCCTTCCTTAAATTGTAATTACAATGTCAATTAAGTATGAAGAATAACTTCTTATTACAGAATCGGAACAGCAACGAGCTATACATGTAATAACATTCATCTAGTTTTACTTTGGTCTAACATCAATATAAAAGCATAACCATTTTACTATAGAGGTTAAGACTGGATAGTATACATGACTCGTAGTAACAAAAATCTTGCTGCAGATAGTAATTACAAATTACATAGAATATCGTCAAAGATTACATATACTGTGTCTATACTATACAACATTAAATATATTAAGCATGTCTTATAAAAGGAAGCATACTTTGCAGCCAAAAGGAAGCACACGTCCAGGAGGTAAAAACTTTAGCCATATATCTCTAGCCTCAGTGTCAGGGGCAAGACCAGCTTTTTCATCACCGCCAAAATACGTGGAATAAATGCGATCTGTTGGTAATTTATAAACCTGCAGCCCAATAAATAAGTAAATTCCAAGAGATATAATCATGCATTGCACACATTGAAGATATAAAAAAATAAAAATAAAAAGCCACCAACTTCTCCATAAATATTGCACAGTACCCTACAGGCAAGGTAGACAACAACAAAAAGAAAAATAATGAATTTAACTGATGCTTGCAATCAAATGAATAACACAGCCTAATAATATCTTCATCAGATAATCTACTAATTTAACCACAATTAGCAAATGAACACAACATCCAATTGGGATTGGCAATATCATGACTGCAATTAATGATTGAACAGTCACAAACTCCCATATCGTATTTAAGTCTAAAGAGGTCATTCTTCCTCAAACAAAACACAATGCAGTAGCAGTAGGTGTGGTGCCATTGATTAAGTAGAAGAAGTAGTGGTGGTCTTCATAGTAGTAACAGTAGTCGTAGTGGCAACTTGCAACCATATGCCACCATATACCTTTGTTTACCACAAAAGGCCTACAATTTAAGAGGCAAGATAATAAACTCCAATTTATATAAGCATATACTTTTGTTAGAAGCTCCCATGCCCAGGTAATGGCTTCTTCTTTGAAGTAATCCCCAAAGGACCAATTGCCAAGCATCTCGAAGAAGGTGTGGTGGTAAGTATCTTTTCCTACGTCATCAAGGTCATTGTGTTTACCACCAGCACGAATGCACTTCTGGGTATTACAAGCACGAGTGAGCTTGCTCAAGGCAGTGTTAGGATCAGCAGTCCCCAAAAATATTGGCTTGAACTGGTTCATGCCTGTCAAATCACAACAAAACCTAGACAGTTAATGGCACACATTTTCCAGCAAAACAAATACCTACAACAAATTAATACAAAGCAAGTCACATAAGCAGGAAATTTGAGGTAACTTAGCACATTCAGCCCATCTCTCACCATTCAGAATCAACTAGAATGCCAACTTGAGAGCTAGTTTGCATAATTTTGTTTTAAAAGAGTAAACTCTTTACATTTTCAAACATTTTAGATGAATTCAAAATCAATTAAAATACTAACAAAATTGTAAGTTGCGCTTTTTAAGAATAGTGAGGTACATTGTTTGAGCTTCCAAAAAAAACTATCCAACAATAACAAAGTCATTTTTAAACAATACATCTAATATGAATTGAGCATAACTTTTTCAACAAATGACCGAAGAAAACTCTTATAGTCAGCTCGTTCAAACCCTCTAAATCCCTTGTAAGTTCAAGAACAACGAAAAAAATGAAACAAAAACCAAAAAAAAATAGAGACAGCGAAGAAATGAAAAAAAAAAAAACCGCGATTACACTGCGGATTTAAATTTCCTCATTTTTTTTTTTTTCCTGCAATGGCTTGACGTAGCAATCACGGTCAGTAACACAATTGCTGAAACTAACAAAGCATTCTGCGACAATAGAGAGAATTAATTAAAAGAAAAAGAAGATACCAGCGTTGGCGAACAATAGGGTTGGGTCATTGAAGGGAACAACGGGACTTGACTTCCAGTAGACATGGCTCTTGTCCTCGAAGAACTTAAGGAAGGTGTCCCTCACGCGCTTCGCCGGCCACTCCACACTCAGCGGCGCCTCAGCACCTGGCATCGTAAGAGATCTGACGGCGGACGACGTGGCGACGGCGCAGAAGGGTTTCAGGAGAGTGAAGGAGAAGAGGGAGCTGAGTGCCGGCTTTGAGAAATTACGGTTACAAAGAGGAGGGACAACTGCTCCAAAGAATCCTCTTATTCTCATTCACTCATGTCTTAATAACGTCACGCCCATATGCCTAACGCTAACGCTAATATTAATGTATAGTGCTGTTGGATTGGATATGATGGTTATTGGCTTTTGTATTTTGGGCTGTTTTCTTTTTCATTTTGGTCAACTCCTTGGGTTTGTCTTGGTTTTGGGATTTTATTTTTGGCCCTAGAGATTTTGGACACCGTCATAATTGCAAATATTATAATGAAATTAATTAACGTGATTTGTGATTTTGAGAGATCAAGCAGATCAAGACCCCAACAAACGAAAAACTGAGATCATGTAAAAAATATCTAGTCAGAAGTTTGATTCTTGACGATATATATAGAAAAAATTTTATGATCAAAGATAAAACGTATACATGTGATTTCTATACTTCGAGAAAAATAGTCACCAATCGATATTTTGAGTTTATCAAGAAAAAAAATTATACATAGTGATATATAATGTGTGTGAATTTGTTGAGAAATATAACATGGATGGTTTAATGGTTTTCCCATTTTGAAGAATGAGAGCAACGTTCAGTGTAATAACTTATGTTTATTGTTGCATTAAAAGATTCTGTTTACTGCGATCGCATAGGGAAAAAGGTTGACTTTTTTTTTTTGTATAGACCAATTCAATGCATGACATAGTATAATTTTATTTTTTTACTTTTTCTTTTGAGTGAATATAGGATAATAATTTGTTTGTTTATATTTCAGTGGTTTAGGTAACTTAGAAGGTTCTTTGATAGTGAAGTACTGAAGTTATCCCTATTTGAATTTAAACACTGTAATTACCAAATGACCAGTGATGACCAATAAAAGAAAAGCAATTTATAGTATTTAACATGGCACGCCATTAGACCCCTGTTGTGATTTGTGACAGTATCCCACATGATGAACCTCCTAGTAAATTAAGCGCTTATTTTAGCGATATGTACTTGAATTTTCTTCTCAGTGATAAGGGGATTAGTAGTAATAATAATGTAATTGAAGTGTAGCAGCAACTTTGACCTCCGTACTTTGTGTGAAATATGTGATGATTAATTTATTTTCATTTATATACATCCTATTTTGATTTTTTCATTTCTCTCTCATCTTAAAGCAAGGTCCACGAGAGGAATCAAAATTTAATTTTAGTATATTATGACTAAGAGAATGAAGATCATTGTATATTATGACTCTTTAATCTATTAGTAAGATCTCAAATTCATAGCCAAATCTTTTGAATATTGCAAAATTATGCAATTTCAAAGGAGAATATATTTCACATCAAATTCTAATATGGTTGCAAATAGAACGTGATGCAAGTGATCATGGAGTCAATCCATATCCCATAAGGACATGCATACAACTCTTGCTCATTGTTGTGAGGCATACATTTATAGGCAATTACGTAAAAACCTTTGTAAGCACTCCAAGAGTCCAAGTACCTGCATTGATTCTAGTGGGATAATTGGCGCCAAACTGACCAAAACCTACTAACCAAAACCTTTGTTCAACCCTATATATATATATATACACACACACACCAAAAACAACTATTATGGAAAATCCCCGATTTATTATATAAGTGTACCAAGTAACATCTATCTTGGTTATTGGCCTATATAACGAAGACCAATTTATGCCATTGGCCAGTGAAATAAGATTTGACACTTTAGGATTAATCAATTCTATTAGAGTAATCAAATTGCTTTTTGATTGCAAAGTCATGAGCAAAATAGAAATGATGTTTCAAGAAATATTGCACTTTTTATGTAACACATGACAAAGACATTCCTTAAACAAATTTGATGCCATAATCCTCTTTATTGAAATCAGCAAATTTGTGAAAATTGAAAATATATTGTTCGACCTCCCACAATTATCATGTTTGACAAATCATATTTGTAGTTGTCACGACTCGATTTGGGAACGTCACCGGTACGTGATGAATCTTATCTCCACATAAGCTTTTTAAGTGATGCATCTCTCTAAATGCATAAAATAACATAATCTACATTATGAAAAAGTAATTTTATCTAAATCTTTATCCAAAAGTTGATATCCAAATTCATAAAATTGAAATACTTTAACACAAAAAGCTATGAAAACATCTTAATCAAATATGCAAATCATGACAACATAAGTCGTTACATCATATGATTTTAATCTTAATTTTGAAAATTAACTTAACATTTGAAAGTTGAGGCATAAGTACATTTCTAACGTGTTATATAAATCTTTAATCATAGTTTACTTTTCAAATTCATACTTAAACTCTGAAAATATATAGGGAAATACATAAATTTTAAAAATAACTACAATATCTCAAAATACATGCGTAGCTTAGATTCAACCTACAAGACTACTGGAGTACTTTAATTATAACATAAGCCTAAACTAAGTTTTACAGTGATGTAAAGCTCACCAAATGATAGCTGCAGGATATTGGATCGGTGACTAAACGATGTCCATACCGACAACTATAAGGAGGAAGGAAGAAGGGTGAGTCAACAGATTCAGTGAGTGGTTTATTACCATCCATCACTCACATAGAACAACCAATAGGATTTATATGTGATATCTACATGCAACAACATAAAACCTTTTGATATTTACATGCATAGCTATAAAGGAAAACATCTCTAAATTCATAGTTTCATAAAAAGGCATATCTAAATTCACAATCAAGCAAAAAATCAATTTAACCGATAGTGCGGTAAAGCCTCGAGAAATAGTACCATGAACATTATAAATAGGTATTGTTTCTATCAACTAAAAAGTGAACCTCGGTCCCTAACAAACAAAAGCTTCTGGCTGAGATCTTAATAGTCCCTAGTGAACTGTGTCCCTGGTAGACTGATCTTAATAAGGATAAATTGCTTCGGCGGGCCTTAGTATACCAAGATCAACGGAATAATTTCTGTTAACTCACAGTTTGTCTCTTTACCTCTACCATTTAAACTAGCTCGAATAAAATCAATTAAATTTGAAACCTCTTGAAACTTTGAAAGATCTAGACTCGTATAACGCTAACAATTTGACTTTAGCATACTTGTGACTGTGAAATCTTGCCTAAAAGATCACCTGGTTGTAGATATTTCGATTTCAAGCCCATAAAATATGTATTCGGAAATTGCTAGGAATCATACTAAATTCCATACGTTTGAGTATCCTAAAAATCGAATTTCTCAAGTTAACCTCTTTTCATAAACTTGGTAACTCTAATATTATACTTCAAAATCAAAGGGGTTCATAATCACAATGACTCTAAAACCATAATAACATATTTATTCGTAATGCTAGGTCATATTCTTATTTTCCTTTTCTCCAATATATACTTATATCTTAGCTAAATATTCTAAAACATAGGCTGAAATCTCAAATCTTGAAAACATAGTTATATCAAAGAAATCCATAAAAACATATTCAATAAAATAGTCATCTTGCTACAATACATATTTTCTTCATAAATTCCTTTTTCATGAGCATATCATACATTTCCATAGCGTACAACATAGCAATCATGGTCCCAAGGTTTTCTAAAACATATTTCTTTCATACTCTCATCACAAAAATCATTGTTTTGGCTATTTCAACATCATGTGTAAAATCATATTCTCATATCTACTTTCATACTAGCAGTTATAATGCATAAACATACTCATAATGGCTAAAATAAGGTTATGAGTTTGAACCCACTTATTGTTTAAAGCCGAATGTGGGCACCACAACTTGACATTGAAGGCTTGGAATGACGACATCAATTGCTATACAGCAACCAAACCCATGAATAATATCTAACAACTCTAGAATAACTCTAAACCAACTCTAACAACATTGGAGAAGTATCTTCACTTGACAACAATGAGAAACTATAACACCCAAACTCTATAACATGGAAAGAAGGAGAGAAAGGAAGCATAAACCATGAAAATCCCTCACCTTGGAGCTTACGAGCTTGTTCTGTAGAATTATGCAGTAGCAATACCAGTTTTACATTCTAGGGCCCTTTATGCATTTAGGGCCTTTTTGGCAACACCAGTGGGTTTCGAGAAACCCTAAGGCCGTACTGGACTCGTTTAGAAACATGTGTACTTGAGGTATTACAATTGCATAATATACTTTGCATTTAAATTGTGTAATATTTTTGTGTATTACATAGGTAAAATTACTAGTTTCACTTAGAATTTAGAAGAAAGTTTTTGTTGAATTAATCCCCTTTGTTTTAAAAAAACTTGAAATTGAAATTTTGGTTTTCAAATGGCCTGTGACCCATGTATTAGCAATAACCCAAAAGAAATTGTGAAATGATTAAAAAAAAAAAGGTGACTGCTTAGATGCCTATTGCGGTCAATGCCTATGACGAGGTTAGCATTTAACTACATTTCAAAAATGTAGCTAAGCAAAAAAATGATTTGGCTATCACCATTTCACTTTCTTTCTCCTATTTGACACAGAAGCAACTCATTCCTCTGTTTCACTTCAACTCCATAACAAATTGGTCAAAACCCAACAAAAACAAACATGGTTAAACCCAAACCCTTTCAATCCCATCCAATTCTCCATCATCATCTTCTCCTCCTCCTTTTGTTCCTTCGTCACCATCACAATGTCACTGAGGCACAGTCCCTGATCTAACAAGTGCTACCACTATCTTCCCACTGCAACACCTGGGGTTGTGTCCCTTCCATGGCCACCGTTATCAGAGCCCTCATTGTCTCTTTCCTCCTCATCGCGATGTTCTTTGCCTTCCTCCACTGTTATGCAGAGTCATACTTCGCCGAAGAGGGGAATATAAAGTGGCCTTGTTCCTACTCAAGGGGTGGCATTAAACCCAAAATCCTCGAAACCTTCCCAACCTACGTACACTCCACAATCAAGGACCTTAAAATCTCAAAAGCAGGAGTAGCAGAGGATCCACTTGAATGCGCCATGTGCCTCAGAGAATTCAATGATGATGATACCCTACGGTTGATCCTACATTGGAACCTCGTGTTCCACCCTCCCTGCATTCCCATGTCACGTGCCCCATTTGATGGGCCAATATCCCACCAGATCCCAGCCAAGTCGCTATTTACTTAGCCACCACTGAGTTGGGTGGTAAAGGAAAAAACAAAGCGAAAGGTTCTGGAAATAGAGCATGAGAATAGAGCATCGGGCATAGCGATGGCGAGAGCAAAATTGAAGGGTGCCCGATGATGCATGAAGGGGTGAGGAGGATATAGAGGTGTAGGAACATGAGCCAAAATCAAAGCTTTTTGGGAAGGGAAGGGTTAAATAATTGTTCTATTTCTTGTGGTGAAGACGGTTTAGCCATACTTTTGAAATATGGTTAAATGCCAACCTCACTATAGGTATTGACTGCAATAGGCACTTGAGCAATCACCTTAAAAAAGGGAGGGTTGCTCACCAAAACCCAGCCCTTGCAAGTTAAATGGATCTGGTCTTTTCAACCCAAAATTTCATGGATTGAAATTTTATCAACTCAAGCCACTAGTTTGGTGAATTTTCTTGGGTTGGCCCATGAGCCGCAACACACTTTGAAGGCTCTAATAGGTTTGCTTTAATTTATGTTAATATATATTTGTCAACTATACTCCCACATACAAGGGAGGGGAGGGTCATCGGTCTCAAAGCTTAGAGGAGTCAAACTCTGATCTCCTACGTGTGCACTCTCGGTGAAGGCTTGCTCCAACCACTAAACTAATGCCTTCCGTGTGGGACTGCTCTATTTACGGTGATGTAATTGCCTTCCTTTGTAATTGGGTTGTAGCCCCTTATCCACTTCAAAATTTAATTTTAAAACAAACAATATTTCCTCACATGAAAATTGGGCCAATTATCATTTTCACAAACAATGTGATAATCATATAACAGTAATTAATTGGTTTCAGTTGTTCAACACTAATTTCTCCTAATTTCAGTATGGAATTTGAACTCTCCTAAAGATAACGCCCAAAATATTAGGCAAAAAAGCATATACACCTCTCAAATTTTAATCAATTGCAAATAGTTATGTTCAACTTTTAAACCTTATAATTAGATCCTTAAATTATAACAATTCTTAAAATTGATCCTTCCAATCCATTTTGAGTCTAGATTACATGACAAATATATATAAGTTACATGTCATAATTTCTTGTAATTATTTTTTATTATGTTATTTAATATGTCTAAAATACATATTAATACTAACAAAGTGTGACATAGTTGGTAAGGTACCTGGGTCCTTTAAGCATGTGTCAGGGGTTCGACTACTATCGTGTGTATAGAAAGAGACTTTGTTGGGAGAGGCAAAACCCACTTCAGTGATCTCCACGACTCAGATTAGTTCTCGACTGCCAGTCGGGGAATACCCTTGAGCAATAAAAAAAGCATACATATTAATTTATCAAAAAATTATAACAAATTCTAATAAAAAATAATTAACGCTTCTCATATATATATATATAAAAGTCTTCACGTTCTTTAAATTTTTGGGACAATATATACCCAAAAAAAAAAGTAACAATCAACTTGAAATTAGAAGACACAAAATGCTCAATTTATCACAAATCACTATTTTGATTGGAGCATTCAAAAATCAAAACAAGAACCGTAAAAAGGAAATGGAAAAAAAAATTGAATAATATAATAAGAGAAAAAATCGTAAAAGAAAAAGAATTGCAAATATTATATGTGACAACTTGTACATATTTTATCATGCCGAGAAGCTAAACTTTAAATTGAGTAACCCTCTTCTTTGGACAAGAACCATTATACTATCTAGAGCAATCCTCCTAGTGGCATTAGGGAGTGTCTGCGCAATGATGTAATTGGGGGGTTTTTTACCCATATTCTGTCTCTATAATCATTTAGTCTTCTTTTGGGCTTAGGCCCTCGTTAATCACCAAAGAAAAAAAAAGTTATTTACAACTACCTAAAAGTTTAGGCAGCATATATATTCCCATTAAAAAAATTATATACACTAAATCTCTTTTTGTTGGGCCGGGGGGGGCAGGGCAGCAAATAATTATCCAGATTGAAGAAGGGTTGATCCGACCCGGTCCACGAAGCACTGGGCTGTTGGCTTGGTGGTTGGAACCGACACCTTCATCTCCAACCGAACTAATTGTGCAAATTACCTAGCGCTAGCAGTGCATGACCGAGACAAGAACCTCGGACGCCAACCTTAAAAAAGAAGAAGAAAAAAAAAAAAACGAAAAACAAAAAGGAAGACAAGTACTGCCTGTGTGCTCGAATAGAAACCAAAGGCTAGCAAAAGGAAAGTACTGCCGCAGAGAGCGTAATGGATCAGTACTGAGTCACTTAACCGAGCTTCAGCGGAGCTTATAGCCAGCAACCGAAGGAAGGATGAAGAAGGAGGCGATATTTTTCTTCTTGCTGACAGTGATAATAATAGTGCTAACAGCAACACTAGCATCATCATCATCATCATCATCATCATCATCGTTATCCATTCCCTCCTCCCATGATTGGCAGATCCTCACCAAACACAATTTCTCCTCTCAGATCCAACTCCATCCCCACCTCCTCCTCCTCGTCACCATTCCCTGTTCGTATACATCTCTCTCTCTCTCTCTCACTTTGTTTCTTTCTTGCTAGGGATATGAATATGATGCTGTTTATTATATTTTTCAAATTTTTGAAACCTTTTTTTATTTAGGGTGTGGTGAGTCTCGCTCTCTTATGAACCATGTCTCCCTCGCGGTCGCTGATAGCCCTCAAGACTTTGCCACTCTGAAACTCATGTTTATTCATAGGAACACCGAGAAGATGCTGGTAGATTCCATTGGTGCTGGGTCTGATGGTATAGCACTGTTTTATTTCCATTATTCTGTGTCTTACAAGTACAGAGGGAGGCTTACCGCTAGGAATATATTGTCTTCGTTGCAACCTTATGTGTCACTCGCGCCCGAGGAGGTTCCCCTCAAAGCCCTCAACACTGTTGAGGATTTGAGAGCATTTGTTGATTCAACTGATAAGGCTCTTGTGCTTGTGGACTTTTGTGGATGGACGCCCAAGTTGCTGGCCAAAAGCAAGAAAAACGGAACAGAAAATGGGTTTAGCGTGCGCCGTGAGTGTCTAAATCTTGGCAGCTTCTGTAACTTCGATGGATTTGATGTTATGATGCATAAATACTTCAAAATAGCCTATGTATCCGAATCGGATAATTTACCAATACTCCTAGTTATATTTTATTTGTTTTTTGTTTGATTTATACCATATATCCGTATTGTACTCGTGTAGTACCAATATTCATACCAGTAACGGTGCAACATAGCCCATTTAACATTTGCTTATTTAAGAATTTAAGAATTGAATTGTGTGATGTTACGATTTTTCTTCACTTTATATTGATTATTTGGTCATATTTGACTTCTCTATTGTGTACTCATGTGTATATATGCTACTTGGAATCTCTTAATGGTTGTAGTATTTATCAGGAAGACAAGCCAACATGTGTGCTCTCTCTCTCTCTCTTCCTGTGTTTTCTTGAAGTGGTTTTGTGGAACAATGTTATTGCACCTTGCTGTTGGTAAAACATAAGAGAATGTTCCTTGCAGGAGATCACCTTGCAATGGGCTTCAGTGGAGCAGATGACAGAATAACAGTATCGAGGGGGAAGACTAACCAGAAGGTGCCTGGTATTATCTAAGTGCATGACAATGTGAAAAATTTTGAGCTTAAATAATAACTCCATCATTTCATCCTTTTTTTTCCCTGTTTTTCCTTTCCTAATTACCAGAGGAGCATATGTGCAAGGCTGAACTCAGCATCAATAATGGGTTTTATCAATCTCCTTGGCCTGGGGAATTTACCTTGACAAATGATGGTCCTATGGAAGACTCCAAGGATACAACTTCTAATGTTCTGTATTCCTGTTTGCCTGAAGAATTTGAGCGTTTTCATTCTTTTTACTTGAAATTCATGACTGCTGTGAGAGAATTCTTTCTGCCTCCAGAACGACATAGATTTGGTCTAGTTTCAGATAGATCAATGCTTTCATCTCTAGATGTTGGTGAATCTGGTTCATGGTTTGCAGTTCTCTACCAAGCTGGATGTTCAAGTTGTTTAAATATTCTTAAAGAAGAGGATGACTTGAACTATGTTTTGCAGATGAATAATTATTTTGTCAAAGAGGTGAACGAACCTTTCTAACTTTTGCTTTTGTGCTTGTTCTATGTTCCACTATGTTTGTCATGGTGTTATATTTCATTGCTCCAATATCCCATCTCTCCAGTTGGCTCTGATTGAATTGTGACGGACTAGTTTATTTCACTGATTTAGATAAATTGCCAAAATGCACATACCTATGCTTCTTTCAATTAACATTCAGTTTTAGGACTTACACTGTTTTGTTTGTTATCATTTAGCTGGAAGGTAATGGACATGATCGAGAGCCCACTTTACCAGCAAATAAGCCATCCGTACTTCTATTTATTGATAGATCATCTAACTCCTCTATAACTAGGGGAAAAAGTAAGGAAGCGCTTGATGCTTTTAGAGTATTGGCACAACACTATCATCTCGTGAATCAAACAGGTAAGAAGCGTAATGATAATCATGAGAAACTTTCTGTCCTAGATTATCGTGGCTTGAAGAGTAAATCGGAGCATCCTAGGTTAAAGCTGTCTATGACTGCTCAGAAGATTAAACTAAAGGAGAAACTGTCTTCCATCATGATTGTAAATGAGGGTAAGCAAGTTAGTTTGGATGATGTAGCTTCTAATCTACAAGTCAGTTCATTGAATGAGGTCTTGGGTTACCTTCTCCAGCAAAAGAAGGAAAGAAAACTAAGCTCCCTTGCAAAGGATTTAGGCTTCCAACTTATATCTAATGATATTGACATCAGGTCAGATAATGCACCACAGCTGTCATCAGATGTTCAGTTAAATCAGTTTTCAACAGAAACTCAAGAAGGCCACACAGATACTGTGAAGCCAGATGACAGTCCACATAGATCTGCTATTGAGCTTGAGGATAATCCCAAACTGAATGAGCCATCTTCTCAGAATGATGAAGTGAAGACACCTATTGTCACAAGTAATGAGATAAAATATGTGCAATCTGAGGAATCTGTCATAGATCATGAACTTCCGCCTGCCAATATCATGGAATCAGAAACAGATGATTCTTCCGATGGAAATGAGTCTGGGGGAGAACAGTCTCATTTTCTTGGTTTTAATGGTTCCTTTTTCTATTCTGATGGTAATTACCAATTACTTAAAAGTCTAACTGGTGGTTGTATAATTCCATCTTTGGTCATAGTTGATCCCTTTTGGCAGCAACATTTTGTTTACCGTGAAGAGGAATATTTCAACTTCTCTTCACTGTATGGCTTTCTTTCCGAGTTTCTTAATGGAACTCTGCTTCCATATCAGCGGTCAGAACATGTTCTTGAAGACCAAAGGGAGGCTATACGTCCTCCGTTTGTTAATTTGGATTTTCATGAGGTGGACTCTATACCTCGAATCACGGCTCATACTTTCTCTGAACTTGTTATTGGTTTCAACCTATCTAATAAAGAAAACATCTCTAACGCATGGAATAAAGATGTATTGGTCTTGTTCAGCAATAGTTGGTGTGCATTTTGCCAGAGAATGGAAATGGTTGTTCGTGAAGTATACCGGGCCATCAAGGGTTATGTTGATGTCTTAAAGAGTGGATCTTGGAATGTGAAAGGCAATTCTGATTATGGTAAGATTGTGTGTCTGTGTGTGTGTGGCTCTCTCTCTCTCTCTCTCTCTCTCTGCATATTTTATCCTGTTAAAATGCTTGTGTAGAGTATTGTTGTTCGCAAGTGTTGCTGTTTCTTGGTTTTGCCAAAATGGATGTAGCTTGTGGCTTTGCTTTTTTTAAGCTGGTCAGTAGCTCCTATATTTGGAGCTGTTCCTGTTTCTTGTATGCAAGTTCCCACCAGTTAGGCAACGTCTACCCAATTGATTGTTACTTGATCAACAAATTTTAATTTCCACTTCTATTTTGCTAGTGATTTCCCTATCAGACATTGAACCTCTGATCTTTTCATGAATTTCTGTGATTTTTTATCCTATGTGATGGGCTTGAATGTTGGATGCTATTTGAATTGATTTTCAGAAGAATTTCCTGATGAAATGAGATACTGTCTCTAACAGTTTGACAATTGATCGTTACATGGCAGAAAGCTTGGAGTATGTTACGGTGAAGCTTCCCATAATCTACTTGTTGGATTGTACATTGAATGACTGCAGTTGGATACTGAAGTCACTACATCAGGTACTTTTGGAGCTATGTTTTCTGGTCCTCTATGCTCTATCTAGTTTTTTCTGTTCATCATTTATTATCGTCACGTAGACATTTTACATTGGGGATAGTGTTTATTTTTTGTGTGTTTACTAGTAATTTTTGTTTAGTTAGCAATCTCTTGCTCATCTGTGTTAATATTGTTGGGTCAAATGAAGATGGTGGATCACTTTTGTGCTAAAATTTTGGAGTATTGGACTAAGATAACTCCTATGGTTTTGGCAAAAAATTCTATAAACTTGGTCATGCTTGAATTGGGAGCCAAAAACTATTGTGGAGCCTGAATCTACAGTTTAAAAACAGACAAGTCGAACTAATCTTGTGCAATCCAAAACACCAAAAAATAAATAACTTCATTGAGCAGAGTCCACAGACTATTTTTTCCTTCAGCGTCATATTTGGAATACCAAAGGAAGGTTAAAGGACATCAGTGCTTCTTTGAAACTTTTCCCTGGCTGATTCTTGTGGCAGTAACTTGCGTGTGTACAACTTTTCCTAGTATATTTGAACATATACTTCTTATTTTAATGCAGTTGAAGTCTAAATAAATTAGAATAGAGGGTGTTCATAACTCTGTGTAAAATCTTATCTTAATGTTGTTTGGTTGACTTCTAATATGCAGGGAGAAGTTTATCCTGCTCTGATTTTATTTCCAGCAGAAAAGAAGAAAGCTGTTCTTTATCAAGGAGATATGGCAGTAATTGATGTTATGAAATTTGTGGCTGAGCATGGAAGTAACTTCCATCATCTTATCAAAGAGAAAGGTAAACACTCGTGTGACATATACTATTGATGTATATTTAGTTTATCAAAAACAATCTGAATCAGATAATATTGATGTCAAACTTGGAAATTGGATCACACACTTTATTATGATCATTGCCACATCCTGGTTTCCTATCCTTTTCAATTCCTGGTATCTAATTGTATTAGGCTCCGTTCAGACATCAGAGGGACTTGACTTGTTGAGTCGTAGACATTTAGCTAGCCTATCTTCCGTTGCCTCCTGAGCATCATCTTTTAACTCCGTATCTTCTGTTATTTTAACGATAAACAGTACAGTAGTCTACATACTTAACTTCATCTCATGGTTCTGTTGGCAGTTTTGTGGTTCTCTGAAAGAGTAGTAAAAAATCAGGGTTTATATGATACTTTGCAAACTGATATCCAAGAGGGACCGCGTTATATGCGCAGCAAATATATCAGAGCCCCAGTTCGCGACAGTATGGCAGACCAGGTGGTCGGACCTAACCTGATGAATTCACCTGCAGCATCAAATGGACTGCATGAAACATCACCGAATGTGGCGATTGGTTCAGTGCTAACTGCCACAGAAAAGCTTTTGGGGGCTCAGCCATTTGAGGGAGCAAAGATTCTCATCGTGGCAGCTGACCAAATAACCGGATTTCAGGGTCTTATCCTTAACAAGCATATAGGATGGAGTGTTCTGCCTGAATTGGAAGAAGGCTTAGAAAAGCTTAAAGAGGCTCCTCTAACCCTTGGGGGTCCAGTTATGAAATCTGGAATGCCTCTTTCATCTTTAACTAGAACAGTTTCCACAAATCCTTTACCTGAAATCTTGCCAGGAATTTACTTCCTTGATCAGGTAACAACTATTCGCAAAATTGAGGAGCTAAAATCAATAGATCAACCAGTCAGGGATTACTGGTTTTTCCTGGGATTCTCAAGTTGGGGATGGAATCAGTTGTATGATGAGATGGCAGGAGGAGCTTGGAACTTGAGCGATGATGGAATGAGACACTTAAATTGGCCGTGACTACCATTTACTCACACCATCTTTACTGTACTAATAATATTTATGATGTCCTTGTCCATTGTAGAAATAATTTACAAAAGCATGAATTGTTGAAAATGACTTCATCCACTATATGTGTTTAGTTAAAAAGCCTTGGAGGCGTGGAAATAGGAAATTTTGTTGCATGGTTAAGTCATCCAAATTTTTCTTTTACATGTCATGAAGGGAGAAAATTAGCAAGGTCCTTGAGTTGTCAACATGTATCTTAGCCTTGCACTCCCGGGCATCATTGGCATGGTTAATTAACTTGAAAAAACATGTTATCTGTAAACCTGAGGCCTAAAGTTAAATAATAAATATTCGGCAAGTTCTATAGTGGGGAAAGGTAAGTTTGGGTTTAGGTGGTCCTATAAATAGATGACATGTGTGGGGTATAATGAAAAATATACAATAATGTGCAAATGACTTGATGGGGGTGGAATTGTAAATTTCAAAAAATTGAAGTAAACAAAAAACTATTTTTACAGCAGAATCAAAGGATACAAAAAAAAGGAGGACAAATTTCTCTTAGCAAAATCGCCCAAAACCCAATCCAGATTTATATACAATGATAGGTACATGTACCTGTCTCCGTTCCAATTCTCTGCTGTTAATTCTAATTCTCCCTTTCCTCCAATCTCCACTTACCATTGCTATTTCTGACTGTTAGGATCCAAATCGTGATCTTTCCCCTCTATCCATTGATGCCTTGTCTTCATGGTATTTTGGCTTTCAAAATGCTCCATTCAATGATCAAGGCTCTGTACCCCAGCCCCTACTTGCCATTCGGTTCGCCAAATCATCCAATCAAACCATAGTTGTTAGATGAAACTTGCATGGTTTATCCATTTTCCTAGATCTGAAAATTTGCATATTTTTTTATTTTATTTTTGCAGATTTTTTATTTTATTTTTTGAAAATTATTGTTAGACAAGATTTGGGAACATGTCGAACCTGAACGGGATCATCATCATGAACTCACTATGTCCATTTCTAAGAGGAGGGTGCTCTGTAAATGGTAAACACAAATCTTTTTACAAAAATATTATTAGACATAAACCCAAATTTTTAAACTCATTAATCCAACTATCAGTGTATAAAATCAAATGTGGATCAAAATACAATTAACAGCTTTTATTTTGATATTCTAATGGGGTAACTTCTATAATATTAAAAAGAAACTAGCCTATTATGATTACAATCATAAGATCTATTTTTTAATGGACAAGATTTTTGGCAAACCTAAACCCAAACTTATCTTTCCCCAACATAGAACTTGCCATAAATATTCAGGAAACATAGTATTAACCAGTTCAAGTAAATTGTGTGCGGTTAATAACCTTGTAATTAGTTTAACAAAGCGATTAATATGTAAGTAATTCTCCTGTGGAAATCCGTAGGTTCAGATTGGCCTTAAGATATGTTACTTGGATGGGATTCTTTTGTTGTGAACTCCAGTCTTCCTTATGTATTATTCATCACTATTGGCACCTAATCTGATCAAAATTATAACTTTAAATAATTAACCTCTACTAATAATTAAGATACTATTTTTTTTTCAGTATAAGAAGAAAACTAAATATTAAAATCAATTTTCTCTATATTTATCAAGCTATATTTACAAATTATCTCAAAAGTACTGGTATCCATAAATTTTATAGGGTATCATATAAATCTCCTAAATAAAATGTCTTAGAAAACAATCAATCATTCCCAACCATGCACTAAGTAAAATAAGTAAGGTTAGAATTTTATCATAAGAAAAAATATATATGACTCTTAACTTTCTAGTATTCAAACACTTTTCATTCTGATTCAATGCTTCGCAGTTTACATTTATTTTCTCAACCTGTTTTAAGAACATATTTTAAAACAGAAAATGATTCATTTATTTCTTCCTAATATTTTGCATAATTAATTTAAAATAAAAATATTAAAAAAGGTACCCTCTCTCTCTCCTCTTTTCTTTTGCACTTTTTTCTCCTCTTCCTCTCTTAAAATAAACCGAACAAAATATCGTTGGTTCCAGACTTGCCGTGTTGTTGACAGAATCGCATATCGAAATCACGTTGTAATTGCATGTCTGCCCCAAAAATAAAAATAAAAAGAAAATGGCACATATTTTGATTCCGACAAAAAACGAAAGTACTTTGTGTCTTGTTTTGGAATTCACAACTGAATACAATATTTGAGGACTAAGGAATTGGCTCCAAAACCAAAAAGCAAAGCGTTTCAATAACATTACATGGCTTCTTCTTCTCCAACTGAGGTTGGTTCTGTATTTGAATTTCTCTTTTAATTGTTCTGATTAACCATTTTTTTTCTTTTGGAAATTTGTAGATTACTTTAAAAGTTACAAGAAAAGAAAAAGAGACTTTTTTTTTTCCGTGTCTTGTGTCTTTTTGTTTTGTTTCTGGGAAGTGGGGTTATGTAATATCAATATATCATCCTGTTGTGGCATAGTTTTACAGCTCTGTTGTTTTGGAGTGTTAATTGGGGTGGGACCTGGATGATGAGAACTTTGTATCTGGAAACAAAATCAAATATGAAATTGATTGATATCAAAATCAGCTTGTTAGGAACTTATTTGGTAGATAATTCTGCAGTACCCTTTCAAATTCATGAGTTTGGGGTGTCTACGTGTGTGTTTGTGTCATGTTATACGTGTTAGTGTCGTGCCATCTGTCTGTGTCAGTTACTGGCCAGGTTTTATGACAAGGGGCTTCACTGGGAAGAAGTGAAATTGGGATGGGGAAGATAGTGAAGTTGGGATGGGGACAAAAGGTTTTGACTTTTACTCCTTTTATTTTTAGAGGGCGGAAAATCGTTTTAAATTTGTAATCTCTCTAATGCAAAGGCAAAGCCATAATCATTTGTACCCCAAAAAAAAGAAAGCCATAATCATTTTCGTAGAGATCTTACTTTTAGTATTTTTTATCTCAAAATCATGAGTTAACTACTTCCTTGGAGGATGGGGTGCATCTGCTTAATAATCCAAATATTTGAAACTCCTGGGGAGTTCAGTTTTCCACATGTAGTGTCTTTGATGGGTGCGTACTTCTGCCCCCTCTGGCAGATTTTGTTATAATTTTTTACTATTTGTAAAATAAGGAGAATCTTATAGAGAGGTATACCATGTAAAGTGCATATCAACTTGCCTTACTTAGCTGTTATGGATGTCTTAGTCATTCATGGTAAAATGGATGGCTCCATGGATTGTATTGTTTGCCCTTTTCTCTACATTTTGAAATTTGTAGCCTCAATGGTTGCTCATGTAAGTCCCATATAGGAGCAATCTGTAACTGTGGATTCTGAGAATTATGAAACAACATGCTGGGGTTGTGGACTGTGTCTTTCGCTTCCAACTCCTTTATCTGTTTCCAAATGTGGCTGGTGTGGGGCTATAACGAATCCGAACAAGCAGAAGTATGTCAAGAAGTGCTTTAGGTGGAGACAACTATGTGATCGATGCATTGTTGCTATTGTCATTGTGCTTATGCTCTCTATAATATGTAAGCTGTTGTTGCTTCTTGCTGGCTTTTTATTTCATTTGTTGTTATTTTCCTGTTTGACTAGATGTACCTCCATTAAATATAATGATCCCATCAAGTTTTGGAATGAGAGCTTGAATCTGACGTGTATAGTTTTAGTTATAACCGAGTCAATTCATGCTCATCAGGCACTTGTAGGTCTGCAGAATTTATTTTTTATGCCAATCATTGTGTGTTTTTCTTCCTATTTAAGTCAACTTTTCTATAAGATCAATCTTGTACTTCACTGCTCCTACTGTCAGGGGTTCTTCATTACATGAATTATTATGATATCTATTATCATGTACCTAGTTTCATCAAAGTGTTATTCATGATATTCACCTACTTTTCCAAGAACGAAGAGACTTCAAACTGCATTATCTTATACTTTTCTTATACATTTTATTGTTTTCTGTGCAGTTAGTGGGGTGTGGGCAGTCATTCCCACTGTCTTTTCTGTCAGTCTTCTTTGTGGCATCTTTCACTCTACCATTGCAGCAATCCTGTCCATAGCTACCCTTTCATTTTTCAGCCTTGCAGCATTTCGGTCTGCAGGTACACCAGCAAACATATTATGGGGAAGTTACCCCATTGTAGGGAAAGGTGACCTCCAAGATTATACTTTCTGTTACTACTGCTCAAAACCAAAGCCACCCAGAACTCATCACTGTCAATCGTGTGGAAACTGTATAGTAAACATGGACCACCACTGCCCATTTGTAAGTTTCCATCATCTTCTAAATATGTAACTATAAGTTTTCCAAGTTCTGCTGGTTTCTGTTTGTACTCTTCCATATTGTATTTGGACAACTTGAAATCAGTGAGAAATGCAACCCCTTTTTTTTGGGTAAAAATGCAACCCCTTTCTTTATTTCTCTGTTTTCCCCTGATTCAAGTTTGTGTTTGTTTGTCCAGCGTGTTCAATAATAAATTATATGGCACATAAAAAACAATTTCCTATGGAAGTAATGTTTTGAAAATTTATCCAAAAAATGAAAATGGGATTCAGGATTTTCCTACTGTGGCTTATTCTAGACTCCTGCATTTTCATTGTCAAGGAGTAATGATGCCTAATTCTTTGGAGGCTTCATTACTCATATCCAAGCCCCGATTTTGCTTGTCCCTCTTGAGTTCATGTTGTAGTGGCTTATAAAATTGTGTTGTGTGCAACTCTGTATTCCATGTGTTAAGTAAGTAACATGACTCATTTTGTGGAGTGTCCATGTTTCATTGTTTTAATCACTGCCTATCAACTATGTTAAATTAAATGCCATTGGTATCCATGTGGTGTACAATAGGACTTCAAATTTTCTTTACTTTGATGTCTGGTAGTTTTTTTTTGTTCGGTTTAAATTCTTTGGCAGATTGGGAACTGTGTTGGTGCAGCTAATCACCACAGCTTCATCGCCTTCCTCATCTCAGCAGTGGTCAGTGCCGTCTATATCTCTGTAATGTCTGCATATACAAGCTTGCATGTGTGGCCACCAATAACATTGACATACGCTTTTGGACAATTAAATGGGACCCTCAGTGGAATCATTTTATTGAGAGTTATTACAGAAATTTTTTTAGCCTACCTGAGATCTATCATGTTTCTATCCACTAGGGGACTTGTTCTTGTTTGTCTATTCATGATAAGTGTCTCAGTGCAGTTAGGATTAAGTGTTCTTCTGTGGCAGCAGCTATATTACATTTATGAGGGGGAAACTTACTTGAGTCACCTCAGCTTGCAAGCTGATGATACAAAGGGAAATAAGGATTGGCAAAATCTTGTTAGATTTTTTGGTTTTCCATATCCTGTAAAAAGATTTTTGCCGAACTTCCTGGTTCCTCAGAAGATACACAAAAAGGATACACAAAAGGTAAAATAGGCATTGTATGTAAATCAAGGAGTTCTTTATCTGTCTATTTGACAATTTTGTATCGATTTGTTGTCCTTTTTTTATGTATAAAATGAATAGCCCCGTTGTATATGCCATAGTCATTAGCCAATCATGGTTAGGTATCTTTCCCTTGTAATTAAATTTAGAAGGCTCAATTCTAAGATTAACGCATATTGCTAACAATCCAAAATCTCTGCTAAACTAAACTATCTTAATTTTTTTTTTTTAAAAAAAACAATTAGCTTCATTTGATGTTTAAACTAAGATGCATTAATTGAATGAAATAATACATATCAAGCACAACACATGAAAAATCAACTTGTTGAAAAGAACAAAGAAAATTCCTTTTGGGGCAAAAGACTAGGGATGCTAAAAATATATGGGTGTTCATAGGTTGCTTTGATTTGGGTTACATGTTTTAAAAGAATAAATTGACTAATTTTTTGAGCCATTTTAATTTGATTTAAAAGTTTTAACTAATTTTTGGCTCATTATTAAAGTGAAAAATTAATTTTTATTTTTTTAACTTTTATTATCATGACAAACGAAAATAGTGTGGACATAGACATAAGATAAAAATCACTTGGTAATAATTTAATATTTTTTTTACTTTTAAAATTTATGGATCTCATATTTTAAAAACACATAGACTCCTCTTACTCGCATGAAATTTTCCTTTTCTAGTGCATTGGTTAAGAAAACCCATAATTGAATTATGAGGATCTTAATCAATGAGAAAGAGAAAAAAAAATTACTATAACCTAAAAGCATAACTTTATAAACTCAAAAATTAAACTGAAAAAATTATTGGATAATCAGGTCAAGTATTTTTGTCTTAGTTTCAAAAATCATAAAATTATAATCAAATCAAAATACTTTTTATTTTTGGTCAACAAATCAGTATTAATTGAGTTAGATTATATGCGACTTAAAATAACCAAATTATTATTATAATCCATCCAAAGCAACCTAATTAGCGGGATTTTGATTCACGGAATGCAACACCACTTCTGCACACGAGGCACAAACCCAATCACACGTGAAGATAAGGTCCAACAACACAAAAATATCCCAACACAACACTTGACACAAAACTTGTGTTCTGTTCCGTTCTGTGTGAGTTCTTATGGCAAAAGCTGGAAACTTGGTGTCCTCAAGAATCTTCAACTCACTGTTCAATCCATGCCACCCTGCAACCAAGGTCAACACCCTCAATTTGCACTCTCAGTTGCACACTCACAATAGCGCTAATGCCACTGCCTCTACCAAAAGAAATAATGATAACTTGCACTCTCCGTTGGTAACAATATATCTTCTTCCCGTACCCTTCCTTTAACTCTGTTACTTACTACTGTTTGTATGAATGATTCTACGTGTGTTTTATTGAATATATGTTGAATTGTTGGTCATCATCTAAAAGTTTCAGTAAGTTCTGAAAATACAATAAAGTAAGGCTAATCTGCCGGATTATATATATATAAAATAAATCTTATAGTACAGGGATGTAATTTTGACGCATATTTTGGTAAATTTTTCTCATACAATCATCTATTCATATATTATCATGTAAACAAACTTCATGCTTTTACCATCATTACATCAAAAGTTACATGTATAGTAGCATGTGATGTGACGATGGCGTGAAAATTTTATGTATAAGGCTATGTTTGATTATGGGGTGTAAATTTTTATAGATAGACTTCAAGTGAAAAAATTACACATTGAGCTTATCTGTGAAAAATTTCACTCTATTTTTCACCCTCCAACCAAACACACCCTTAGTGTATAAAAATTAATCTTTATGTGGCAATACATCAAAACTAAAACAAAAAGTGTCCTCCACTTTACTGTTTTGCTTGACCATGTTCTAAAAGCTAATAGTTCTAATATGATCAAGCCCAGATTGGGAAGAACACAAGTAGGGCTGCTCGCCGTCTGATCACAATATCACCTGGAGATGGCAAATACCATGGGGATTGGACATGTGACTATCTCCTGACTTTGCAAGACCTGAAGTTACAGGATTTGATTGAAGTTGATGATGAACGACATAAAGATGCACAAGTTTTCATCAATCTCAACATACAAAAGGTAGTTCCAAATATTTTTATTTTGATATCTGAGTAGAAACTTTAGATTTAAATTGTGATCGGAGGTTTGAACTGATTGATATGCTGAAAAAAAAGGCATTTATGCACTTTCAATTTCATTTTCTTCATGCAATTTTTCCCATATTTTATGTTAGTGACATGGTATTTAATTGTGTCTTCTATCCTCATTGCCTAGAATCCATGCTCCAAAATTCAAATTTAATTGTTTTGTCACTTGTCAATACTTCTGCATGGTAAATGCCAGCATGCTAGCTTTGGCTTATCGGTAGCCGGAAGAGTCATGACATCCTTCACTAGAAAATGTAGCAACTGCTCTTCTCCATATTGCCGACAGGTATTTCCTTTTGGTTATGAGCATTTGCTGACTAATTTCTTCGTTTGCGATTTGTTACATTCCTTGATAATGTCGATGTTTTTTAATTCAAAAATACTATGTATGGATCATTATTGATTGTGATTTTCACGTTAGTATCTTTCACATTATGAATTTACCCTAACCTCTTTTGCTTCATCAGTTTTTTTCCAGATTTTTAGGACCTCTTATATAATTAAAATATATTATATATAAAGAACTAAACTGATCATTCAAATTATAAAAGCCCATTTATCATTTACATTTGTTTGGTATTAGTTTAATTCATTTTGTAGAATCTTGTCCCCAAATGGCAAATAGGATTGGTTTAAATCTGTCACATGCCCACATCAGGAAAATATAATTCTGTCACATACCAAGTTTATTGATATAGTTAAGTGGTTAAAGTGTAAGGACAAAATACATTCATTTCTCCCGAGATTTGACTAAATTCACTCAACTCTCTTTTATTTTTCCAGGTGACACTAATTTTCTTTGATGCACTGTACAATGTGCAAAGAAGAGAAGGGTGATATAATGATTTTACAAACTTAAAGAGATCAGTCTAATGATTTCACAAACTGAAGAACCATCTAAGAAAATTTTACAAATAAAGGGGACAAGATTTCAACCAAGTGCATTGGAATGAAAATGTTTTAGCTGGCTGCTAAAATATCATAGCAATTATTGGTGTTTTGCCTTCTATTTAGATATTATACATAATGTCATCCATATTGTTAAGTGTTGATGATGCTTTGATGAACTTGTTTTATATGAGCCCATTGTTGATGGTTACAGATTGACACAAAATTTAACGTATGGGTTCTCATGGCAAGTAGAGATAATCGCAAGATACAACTCCCTGAAATTGGTGGTGACCCTTCTGTAAGTCACCCATGCATTTGGTTTCATCCTTTGTGGAACTGGCTCATACCACACTTTCAATGGATAATACAGTTGTTTTTTATTTTTTCGTTTGTAACCGACATATTTTAAGAAGGAATAGCTAAGCCTAGTTATCTATTCCAAAGCTATATTCATTGGATAATTTCAAAGCATATCACGTTTAATTAAATGTTGGTTCCAAAATGATTAAGGATAATCTAACATTCATAGCTACTCTGTAAATATATACAGGTGATATATGTCAGACCCGGATACGAAGTTGATCTTGATTCTCTTGTACAAGATGCCATCCGGCTAAACTCCACAGTAAAAGTATGTTCTTTAGCAGAATTTTCAATCATGATTTTGCATGATGTGTTTTCAAAAATTGATTTTAGAAGCTCCCATAATTTTATTTATTTATTTGCTTGCAGGATACTTGCTCTGAGTTGTGCGAGAAATCTGAGGTTACAATACAAAGTAAGCACCCTTTTTTTTTCCCCATCCTACAGGGACCATTTATCTGATGTAAAATTTAAGAAAGGCCAATTTGATGGTTTTCCATTTTTTTTTTATTGAAAAGTGATCTACGAGATCACTGCTAAATGCTTTTCTAATTTTCATTTTAACTTTCTTTCTTGTTTTGTGATACAAAGGGCACCCGACAAGGTTTAATTCACATTGGAAAAAAAAGAAGAAGGAAAACTTATAAAGCATCGTTTTATTTTTTCAGGTTCAACTGGACAAAGTGAGGCCTCTGTTGATAAAAGGTGGTCCAGATTACTGGAACTGAAGAAAACATATTCATGATTTACTGCACAAAATAAGTAGTTCCTTGTATAGAAGAATAGTTAGTTTGCATATAGATTGTACGTATTGATATGTATACTAGTAATGGCAGGGATAATCTTTCATTTACTTAAATTTGCATATTTATACTTTTGCAGAATGTAGATAGCAGACACTTGATCCTTACATTAAACCATGAGTATTTATGTCTCATCTTTTTTCCCCCCTCTCTGGAAGTGATTAACTTGGTGATGAAATTGATATTTGTAAGTCATACACAATTTTTATTGGATGTAATTAACATATACTAATATTCAGTGTCATTCAATCAAATTCTTTCATACATGACTTTTTGAAGTAATGGTGTCAGAGCCGACCATATTTTACTGCTGAGTCAAAATGTGATTGAATGAATATGTAAAAAATAATTATACTATCGGTGCATTACAATTAAACTCATTTTTATTTGGAAATAAGATGAAGTGCCTTGGTATAGCTTACCTGAAACTAACTACACGGCTATTAGTTTGATATCTTAATAAATAAATGCTTATAATCTCAAATTCTCAATGGTCATTCACACCTAAAGAAAAATGTTAATAATTTCAATTGTCATCCATTGTGATTACCAGACGAGCTTTTAGTGAACAAGATCCACAGGGAAGAATCACTGATCCTGGCAAAGAATCATTGTTCAGTATAGATATCCTACTTCCATACCCCAGTAGGGAATACCCCATTTTCTGCAATTCCAATGAGTCTACAGAGAAGTAATCACCACAGCGGCACTGATAAAATAGTTCCAATGCTTCTCCATCATCACCAGCTATCATATCTTGTAAGCTTAAATCTTCTGCAACTTCAACAGCCAAGACATCATCACGCCTCGAACTTTTCAGCTCATTATCATAGAATAATCGAGAACTTGAATTGCTGAGAACTTCCCATGCCTTCTGTACTTTCAGAAATCCATCTCCACTAGTTTGATTGCTGCTGGATGCATCAGATGTCTTCAATAGCTTATCAGGATGTAAACTGAGTAAAGCAGCACGGTAACTAGCACGGATTTCTTCGTAACTTGCATCTTCCTTGACATCAAGAACATCATAATGTGTTTCCTCATTTGCATTCTTGTCCAGAAGCATTTTTAGATGCTACTTGTACTTAGATCATTCAGGGTGCAAGGTGGTCTGCATTCGGTAGAGAAACATCAGAAATAAGCAAAATGACATGTTATCATCAGATAAAAAGAACTATCTAATTACAACTACTCAAACCATATTAATAATTTCTCAAAATACAGTAATCTGATCTGGTATTTAGAAACCACAAACCAGGAGAAGGCAACTCAGCAATATTGAGATTTTACAAAAGTTAATATTAACCAGGATTTACATTTCAACATTTTGAAAGCCCCCAATAATAATAATAAAAAAAAATCTTTAGCCAAACAAAAGAGGCTGCAACCCTACTGCTCAAAAAACTATATCCCTCTCAAACGAATATAAGGCCCACAAGCACAAAATCAATCCACCAAGTCCAGGGGCCAAAAACCAATCCAATCCACTCATCATGAGCTATTTTAGGATAAATCAAATCTGGGGACAAATCCCCTCAGAGCTTCCATTTCATTGAAGAGTGCCCCAACACCAACAATCGCTGAACATATTGTTAAATTGATATTCCTCGTCCTCGCATCAAATCCCTTTTTTACCTCAGTAGCTTGGACAGTAATTTATCTACTCGAGCTGATACAGTAATCAGTAATCTATTTAGAACAATATGTATAGCATATAGACCAGCCATATTGTGTAAGCCTTGCTTACTTAGACACACGGTGTTGAATTTGGCTGCATCACAATGCTCTCATCTCTAGGGTAAGGGTGCATCTTTAGCACTAGCTTTGTTATGGGATAAGACAATCAGAGCATTTTTCGGCCTCTCTGATGTTCAGTTGAAGATTTTTCCAACGGAATTGCTATTTTTTGAAATGCAAGAAAAACAAAATTGAAGCCATGCATTGCAATTATGCTCTAATTATGCACTCTGCAGTACCAACAGGTGAAAACTTGATAACTTCTATCTCCACAAAATCAGTTTTAATTGGAAAAAATTTTACTGGATTAAATTTTAGTTAACGTGAATCATAACTGCGTGGAACGAGTTTCTTAATGAATTAAAGCAGCATCCAGAATCACAACAAAAACGGGGGTCGTGAAAAAGCACCAATTTTACAGCTGAAAGTCGAATCTTCATATCAATGTGTTAAATTTGATTCAAAATTTGAGAAGAGTGAATGGAATCCCAAGGACCAAAAAAATAAAAAGAGGTACCGTATCGCATGAAACTGTCGATGTTCTTCTTCGATGAATTGCAATGCTCTCTCTCTCTCCGGAACTGAGCTGAGATATGCTTAGATGATTGGCGCTGCGTGGCGAGTGCGGAGAATTAAACTGAAAACCCTAAGAATTGGGAAGCCGATTGATTGAGGAAGAAGAAGGACCAACGCAGACGAGAGCACGATGGGCACAGCTCCTGTTCAATTGAAACGCACAGCTTTCCCGTTTTTAACTTTGTAAGTTTTTTTTTTAAAAAATATGTCTATTTTGACCCAAATTACACAAAACAAGTACAGGGCGATTTCAATTTTCAATTTTAAATTTTTATTTTTAGTTTTAAAGAATTTATAAAGAAAAAATTAAAATATGAAAAACTGAAAAATTGAAAATTAAAACCAAATAGTCTCTAAAAGTTTTAAATATTTAAATAAAATGAGATTAAAATTTCGATAAAAATTTTGTGATGGCTAACAAAATGTTGAAAACTAACTTTTGTGCAAACCAAAATATTTTCAAGGTTGGTATAAACCAATTTGTTGGTTAAAAGTATTTATAAAAATAATTATAAGTCTATTTTATCTAATTCTATTTTTTCCCCCTTATCTTCTCTCCTCTCAACATTTTGAGGAATTGATTAAACTATCTTTTGAGTAAATTTTAAAATTTTTTATTTTAAAATAATTTATTTTTATATTAGATTTAATTTAAATTCACTAACAATGTAATGTTTTATTACATTGTTATTTAATCAAATTGCTCTATGTGCATGATTTTTTAAAATAATAGAAAGAGAGTCAAACTTTTTTTTTAATTAATGTGAAAATATAATTGTATGACTGTATTGAAAAGTTGTATACTTTTAATACCTCAAAATTGAACTTTTATATATACTAACTTTATATTTTGTTATATTAGTTTTTCTAGTTGTGAAATAATACTCAAATATTTTATTTTACCTTTTTAATATCTGCATTCCCAATTGCCATTAGAGATGATACTGATTCTATGACTTGGCCTAGCTTAAAGTTGATGGAATCGAGTTTGGGTTTTAAACAGAGGAAAACTCTACTTTGGCCTCTCACTAAAATATTAGGAAACAAATTTATCCATCAAGATTTAAAATTCAACCTGATGCCCTTTTGCCATTAAAAATTAGTGTTAAATAAGTCATTTTTAGAGATAAATTATCCACAAAAATTTTTGCAGAACAATTTAGTTCTTAAAATGAACTAATTTAACCCACTTTTTAGATTATCAAGAACTACGTCAAAAATTTCCACTTAAAGACAAATGTTCGGTGATGCTTTTGTCAAAAATCAAAAAGACATATTTAAGGGTTTATTCTTTTAAGAAATTTGACGTGGCTTTTTTCTTTCCGATTCAAGCTGCAATACTCTAAATGGAATTAATCTCACACTCGTATAAAAGACGAAAACCACTTAGTACAGGTTACTAGTCGCGATTTCTGGAATTTCAATTTCTTACTTTTGAACAGATTTGCGTAATCTTTAATCAGTAAGTATAATTGAAGATTTAGTTGGTACTTGTATGTACCAACGGCTTATGTATCGTTTAAAAGTATGAAACTAATCATAGAATTGAAATTTCAATTAATCATCAATCAAAACTTATAGCTATTACATCACACACTATTTGCATAATTTTATAACGTGTTAGTGTCACGCTACCCCAGTAACACAAGCAGAGGCTTTGTTCCTTTTCCTCCATGCTAGAAGGAATAGATAAAATGCGCACATACCGGCTAGCCAAAAAATTTGATTATATACTCGATGCGTGGCTAGATTTATAATTTATAGGACACCTCCTTTGTAAACTTGTCAACCAAGAAAAGAACATTTTGTGTCTTAAAATTTAAAACAGGCTAGGACATTACAGCACTATAGTGCCTGAAAAACATGGATCTCTCATCTAGTCATACTTAAAATTGTATCAAACAATTCCAATTTCCACTAAATCATCCACATAAAAATAAAAAAAAAATACTGCAACTTTATTCATTATATGTCTGCAGCAAGGAAGTTACCGGACAGTGTTACCTGCATAAAAATAAGGAAAGACTTGTAACAAATGCTATAGACCATACCAAAAAAATGACACCAAACAGCTCAGGGAGAGAGAGAAAGTACCTTCTCGCCCAACTTGAAGGGAGGCAGACCCTTGTAAGGGCATGTACTGCACCTGAAAGCATCCCCTAGTCCACACTGCGGACCAAAGATACTTTTGAGAGCAATGCCAAATACGAGGGAAAAAAATCTACAATAGATACTGACTATTCAAAAAAAGCATATCACAAAATCTGTAAGAGGATTGTTAGTTCTCATTGTACAAGCCACACTGACCATTATCCAAACCAATATTAGAATTTCTTGATCCATCAATACTGACTAAAATTGATGCTCCCTTCATGATATGAAGAGAACTGTATGATAAATCAACTGAAATTTCTGTAAGTGTAAGAAACAAATACAGTTGAGCTTAAAACCCAGCAGTGAGAGTTAGTACAACAAAAGACATTTTCCAATAGGCGGTGCCAGCTATGTGAATTTATCAAACTCACTCAAAATAATGAACTAGACCAAGCTTACGCAGCACCAATGAAAGAAATGACAGTTGTGGGACATAAGTATTTCTTCCTCACATAAGACTCTAAATATACCAGTGAGTTATATGTAAAATAGAGGGAAAGGATTTAAGATGCAGCACTAGCTCTAACATTCTATGAAATTTAGTCAACTGACGTGTATTGGGGGACGGGTTGGGAAGATAGGATGTTTGAATTTATCTAATAAAACTATACTCAAGCCATTAAACAGCTTGTAGAATTTTTTTTTAAAACACATTGTACAAATTGAATTTCTTTGAACTGTCTATCATGAAAAAGCATGGACAGCAGAAAAGAGCTAATATTGATGAAAGCACAGCCACATTATATGCAATTGAAGACACTGACTAAAGATAGCACAAACAAACAGTATGTTGCACAAAGAGGAAAAAGAAAGACATACATTGCCACAAGCTGATTGAGGATTATTGATCTGTTCTGCAGTCAATCCTAACTTCACTTTTTCCTCTTCTTCAGCCCTCCCACATGTGCAATTTTTGCAGGCTTTTCTTGTACTTCCGATTTCACAATCATCTACTGCACATGCATGTTAGTTAAGAGCCTAATATCATACAGAATACTAATCAATTGAGTACAGAACATATAGAAAGTACTCTTTACCAGGTGGGAGCGGGGGTTTCTTTAAATCTTCCTCAGTCAAAAGACTATCTTCATCGATCAGATCGGAATCAACACCAATTTGCACTTTAGGTGAACTCTTCACCACCTTCTTCAATGTAAAAGATGATCCAATTTTCCATGAAGGCTTTTTAGCTTTGATCTACGTGCAATTCAGAACATACAAACAATTATAATTTGTAAAATGCTAATAAAAAGTTAATCAGAAAAGATAAAAGGAATAATTTTACATTACTCATGATACTAAGTCCATCAAGTAATAGGTTGCCTAATTTGACAGCATGCAGTGAAGCGGGGGGGGGGGGGGGGGAAGCAAATACATGATAAAGCCAAGAAAAATCTGGTTAGAATTAATTGTGCTCAATTAAAAACCATTAATGTGATAATAATAGACCATAATTCAACACCAATAAATTAAATCCCCATAAAACATGCCATTAAGGCATTACTATCCACCATTCAACACATCCACCACATGTTTCTATTATATTCCATCGTACAAACACATGATAACACACAAGAAAAATTGATTGAAGACAAAAAGTAAGATGAATAAAAGATGGCAGCAAAAGATACAAGATGAACATACCCCAGAAGATTTGCCACCTGATGGGACAGTTGATTTTAATTGTAAAACTTGTGTTTCTGAAAACCCTGCCACCAATAACTTGCTCTCCAGATCAGATATAACCTGCAAGGACCATCCCCGGGCGCGGGAGGGGAGATCAGATCATGTACAACAATATAAATTCACCTAGGCACAGTTCAGGCTGTTACTACCTTATCAAGTGAACCCACAGCAGACTGAGATGACTCGAGAATAAGAGTTGTTCCACCTAGTTTTAACACTCTTAGGACTTCTTGAACCATTTGGTCCTTAGGACAATCAGGAGACTGCCAGATTAAAATGACAATATCCATAGAGGAAGATTCCACTGGCAGCTTGCCTGTAGTATGAAAGAATAACAGGTGGTAAAAATTGGTTTCTTTGACTACTATACAATATAATATCATATATACAATATGAAAAAAAGGTTTTGCAATATTGGTTTATCATACTGGGAGATTCTGAAAATGGCATTACAAAGCTTACAATACTAAGCCTACTCTCAATTTGAAATTTTCTTCCACCAATGAAATATGTTCATGCTCAGCTTCACTTGAATGAACACTTGGTATTCAGCAGAGAGCGGCCAAGTATCAAAATCAGTTTCACAAGCTATTATGAAAGCTAATGCATTGGCCTGTTAATTTATACAATTGTGTTTGACACTCCAGTAAAAGGTAGCAAACCTCTTTTTTTTTTTTTTTTAAGCATCAACTCAAGTTAATAGTTACAGACGCCTAACTCGTACATCAATTCCTTCAGTGCAACTTTCAACCATTACATAACAGCAGCATTTGATAGTAAAATCCCTCAAGAAGAGATATAGCCAAACATCATTTCAATAGACATTTACTATTTTCCCTCTATGTATTCAAAGTTGAGGAATATGCAAGCAATAGAAAAGTATAGCACTATAACCTATTGGTATGAGTAACCAATTCATCCTATTTTAGCACAAAATTAACCCCGTAAGAGATATGATACATGCAAAATCAGAATTCATAATCAAAGTTAACCAAAAACAAAATGAGCAAAGCAATTGAAAGAGCGGGAGAATTACTTAGTGATGATGCAGATGTAAGAACCAGAGGATCATAATGCTCAACCCCTTCATTCCCAAGTTCTCTAATTGCTTCAAACACTTGACTGACAGGTAGAACTGCTGCATCTGTACATGCCAACACACGCGTCTTTGTAGCATCCTACAACATTCGGGAAAATTATATATCATCAGAATACTGCAAGTTATACATGTCCAAGGTAAGATTTCTTTAAGCAAGTGAATGAGAAAGAGAAAAAAAAAAAAATGGAATCACACCGAAAACAGATTAGGAAAACAAAATAGACCTGTGTTCATACAATACAAATTCACATGTGCTAAACCCCAAAGTTGAACAATTAAATTTCAAAATGAGACATGATCATAATCTACGGAACGACTAATCATATATATATATATGAACAAAAAAAAAAAAAACCATTGATTTTGATTATATCTCATCGAAAACACGAACTACAAGTGAATTAGAAGGGAAGGAGTGTTCCGAGATGAAAAAACTGAATGAAATGCCTATGAATCGCAGAAAGTAAAGGAAATCGAAATTCGAACGGTTGTGTTGCAGCTCAAAAATCTTACATACAGACTTGACCAAAAAAAAAGTCTAGGAATCAAAAAAACAAAATTGAAAAAAACGCGAGTGAAGATTAAGGAAGGAGAAGAAGAAAAGGTATGAACCATTGCAAAGAGATCTTGGTGTTGAAGCAAGAGCAAGGAAGGTTAGAAGGTTCGAGAGCCGAACGCCGTTTCTGGCAGAACCCTTCAAATCTAAACACAGCAACAAAGCAATTTGGCAATTTCATAAACACGGAGCGGGCTTTTATAGGGCGTTGCTTGCGTACGTGGACCAAAAAAGCCTTGTACGGCCCATCACCTTAAAAAACCGGGTTTTTTGTCATACAAATTTATAACCAAACCGATTAACGAGGGCAAGTAAACCAAACCGGAAATCAATTTGGTTCACAAAAGGAGAAGGTGGTTAAAGAGATTGAGTAAGGAAAACCAGACCCAACTTTCTCTGGTTTGGTTTACAAAAGGGTGGAAGGTTTGTGCCGGTGAAGAAGCATGTCGGCAGGGGAGAAGTGAAGTTAACAAGGGTGGGATGGTGGAACTGGGTTTTTAACCGGTTTGAGATATTACAAAGCGGTTTGGTTTGGTTCTTTGAATTTAAAATCTAGTTTAACGTGGTTATTAGTTCGGTTTGGTTCAACGGTTGCGAATCACGTGATCAGTTCATCCGTACCGCACTGGATTTGGTAGTATGTGTGACGTATCTCACCAATCAGATTTGATTATTCTAAAGTGAGGTCAGTAATATAATATAAAAATAAGAGGTGAATTACTACTAAATAAATTATATGTAATTCTCACTAAATTACTTAAATGTAGTTAATTTTTTATTTTTATACTATACTAATCCCTTCACTTTGGAGGAACTAAATCCCATAGGCACAAAATATCCAAATTGGCATAAAGAATTTGAGTATAAAAAAATATTATACAACCAGAATCGTTTTTCGTTTGCCCTTTTTGTGGGAAGAATCAATATATGACACGACATGGTTGGTATTTTTCAGATGAGTAAGTGAATTTTATAACATTTAATCCAATCACCTTATGTAAAAAAAATTTGGTTTTATCATTTTAATATTACTCTTGAATATGTATTTAAAGAGAAAAAATGGAATTTGAGAAATGGAGGTTCTGCCGGAATCTGAATCTATACCTTGTCATTGTTGTCCTCGGACTTGCCCATTTTGGTTCGCTGGGATTTGGAGGTGGCACCACTTATTTCATACTAATCTTGACGGTGTGGGGCCTTTCAAAGATTAGCTTTTGGTCATGTTAATTAACGACTTCGTTTCTGACATCAAAGCTCAATCCGAGCTAGAAATCAGTTCAGTTTTGACCTTTTAGGCATTTTAGGTCTTTGCAGATATTTTGTTTTTCTTTTCGTCTAGGGTCGTCGATTTTTGTTCAGCAGATGATGGCCACCTAACCAGCCCAATTGGTTACCAAGCGATTTAAGGAGTTCTGAACGGCCCAGCTGGGATGCTTGGTATTTTTCTTATATAATCAATCTAAAAAAATTTTGAGCGAAAAGAAAATCTAAAAATTTAGAAAATCGTTGACGAGAAGAAAATTAGAAAAGAATAAAAAATGAGACGAATGTTAAAATTTACATAAACTCTTTAATTCTCAATAAAAAAAAAATATCTCACCTCATGTATTACAATTGAAATATTTTCTTTCATCTTTTTTTCTTATTTCTTATTATGTACAATTATGAAGTAGTATAAAGGTAACAGGTTAGTCACTACCAATATTTCAATACTTCACCTTTTTTTTTGGTGGGTTCACTGTGAGTGCTTACTGCCCCGAAACCCAGTACTTAGTACAGATCAGATCTGCGAAGAATGTTCGTAGCACTCAAGACAGTAGCCATCCCAAAATTATTGGTCTGAACTTTAAGGATATTCTTGTTCACAACTGACTTGAGTGAAGGAAGCTTGGACGTGCTGTGTGTTTATAGAGGACATGTATTCTTTGGTTAATGTTGTTTGGTGTACTTCATTGTGCACGGAGAACATTACCCTTGCTCTGATTTTATTTCCAGCAGAAAAAGAAGAAAGCTATTATTTATGAAGCAGACATATCAGTAATTGATGTTATTATGAAGTTTGTGGCTCAGCATGGAAGTAACTTTCACCATCTTATCAGATGCAAAGGTAAACATTCATCTGTGATAAACTATTGTTGCATATTCAGTTTATCCAAAAGAATCTGATGGAGCAACATGCAACATTGCCTCGTGTGGTGTTTGGTTCAGTGCTAATTGCCACAGAAAAGCTTTTGAGGATTCCGCCTAATACTATTGATCATTTTTTACATCAAATCTAATCTAATCAAAATTATAAAAGAAAGATAGATGTAGTTAACATGGTATGGCAATTTTGCCCCTGTTAGTACAAGTAATGAGACAGAGTTCGACCAACAAAGACTTCAGAACAACCTTATTTAAACATGGACTCAACCTTCGCACAATTGCATGTTCAGGAAAGCTTACTAAGGCCATGAAAAAACCGGTGTTTTCTCCTCTCTGAGTGCCTACGAGACTCCTTTGTCATGACATAAGAAGCAAAATGCACCTGCATAGGCATACAAATTGGAATAAAAAATTTGTGAATTTGTACAAATTTTTTAAGATAACTCGCCAAGAAGTAACATTATAAAAGGCCAAAAAAAAATTTATAAAAAATACAGCTGAGAAAATTGACTGATTGGGTAAAGAAGCAGTCTCATAGAATTTTTTTTAACTACAATAATCTGGCTAGCTGAGACGTTTGAAATAACATGTTCTACTTGCTGAAATATTATAAAATTTAAATATGTAATTATATCACATAATTTTCCACATATAAAACAAATCAAAGCATTTCTACAGTACATATATGAGAATAAGTATAATAAACTCAAACCATTGTAAGAATTATTCTTTGACCTATTTGTGATATCTAAAATAATGTTAAAAAAGTAGAAAAATATCACGGGGGGAAAACTTTTTTGTGCCGGGCAAACCTGAGAATTATTTCTGATACCAAAACTCTGAAGTTCATCATCATCATTTAGGAGCTTGTTGTTATGGTACGCCAAGCAATAATTTGCCCATACGTGCCTCCTGAAATAGCAACAAGGAAATCAACTATTGGTGTCAGCATCAAAACAATTATTATAATATCAAGGTAATCAAGGACGGAGTATAGAGAAAAATGGAAAACAAAACTGCTACGCACCAAGAAATATGGCGGTGCCCCATACTAGATTGTTCCATTTCATTAACTTTCTTCTTGATGGCAAGCTTCAAATCCTTCACTGTTGCCGAATTCATCATCGTCAACTCTTCACCACCCAAAGATAAAAAAGAATCACAAGTCGACCACAACTCATAAATTTGTTAATTCATAGGACAATGAAATATACGACTAATTAAATTAAAATTCAATTACCAAAGGAAGTTCCATCCAATTTCAAGACAGAGAGTCGCATGGCACTACCCAACTCAAGGCCGAGGAGAGTGTCAACATCTTCCAACGTTGGATTCTTTGGAACATCAGCAAGCATAGGATCATCCAACAACGTTTTCAGCATCGACTGCAACCTCGCCCTCTTCACGCGCCCCTCGCTATACTCTTCCCCCATCTTCACCAATCACTACCCCAAGCAACAGCAACATACAAACAAATTAAGACACGGAATGGGCTGGGCTGGGCCTGTTTAAAGTCGGGCCGGCCCGAATCCTCTCCGGTTCGACGGCGTCGTTTGTTCCTGGCACCGTATCTCTTCGAACAGCACGGTGTCAGAGTAACGGCACAGATTGCAAGCTTTGTTACTTCTTAGCTACCACCACCGTGCGATGACGGAGAAGGCGGCGCCGCTACCTCAACCACCGTCGAAGCCGCTAACACCGCAAGAATGGGAAAACCTAATCGAGGACTTCCAGTTCGGCGCAGCAAGCCACAAGTGGAGCTCTCTCCCTTCTCTCATCGATCCCCTCCTCTCTTCTCTCCTCCGTAAGGACTTCCCTCTCTCCACTAAGCTCCAACTCCTCGTCTTCCTCGACGAGTTCTCCGATTCCTTCTTCCCCCCTCACGCGCCGCAACTCGACCATGTCATCGACGCCCTCCGCACCGTCATGCACTCTCCGATCGACGGCGCCGTCATAACCGCCGCGTTCAAGGAACAGTTCATGGTCTCCGCCACCTCGATCCTCGTCTCCGTCACCGAGAAGCTCCGATTCCACGTTCAACAAACCGAGAATCTCGTTGAACTCTTGCTAACGGTCATCAACCGCCCGAACTTCGGGTCCGATCGACAAACCCGATCGATAGCGTGTGAGTGCTTGCGCGAACTGGAGCGATCCGAGCCGTGCCTTCTCTCCGACGCCGTCGGGCACCTGTGGAGCCTCTGCCAGCACGAGCGAACGCACGCTTCGCAAGGTTACATCTTACTCTTCACTTCGGTGATTCGTAACATCGTTGCTATGAAATTGAACGTTTCCATTGCGAATACCTCTGTTCCTATTGTTCCTTTCAACGTGCCACTGTGTGTGTTGGGTTCTAGGGAGGGTTTTGGTGCTGGTTTGAACCATAAGGAGTTGAGGAGGGCGTTGGCGTTCTTGCTTGAGTGGCCGCAGGTTATGACGCCTTGCGGCATGATGGAGTTCATGGCCATGGTGGTTCCATTGGCTGTGGCGTTGGATTTGCAGCCTTCAATGCTGAAGGTGCAGTTCTTCGGGATGGTTTATTCCTATGATCCTGTGTTGTGCCATGTCGTTTTGATGATGTATTTGAATTTCCTTGATGCTTTTGATGGACAAGATGGCAAGGTTTTGCGGAGGCTCTTGTTGATTTCGAAGGAATCGCAGCATTATTTGGTGTTTCGGTTGCTTGCTGTGCAGTGGTTGTTGGGTTTCAATCATTTGGTTTTGAGTAGAAATGTTGAGAAGACTCGGTTTATGGTTGAGGCTTGCTCAAGTTTCTATCCTGCTTTGTTTGATCCATTGGCCTTGAAGGCATTGAAGCTTGACCTTCTTGCATTTTGCAAGGTGTGTGTTGATGTAATCAGAATGAAATGTGGTTCCCATGAGGAGGTCGGGTTAGTTGATTCGGTGAAGCTGTTTGAAGATGGTTTGGTTTGTGTCTCCTCTTTCAAATGGTTGCCTCCAGGGAGCACTGAAATTGCCATTGCATTGCGAACCTTCCATAAGTTTCTCCTTGGTGCTTCATCTCATTTGGATAGTGATCCTTCTGCTACAAGAAATCTATTGGAGTCCATGATATTTCGTACCATACAGGTATAGTTGCCCATGCCAGAATCTTATTTTATTTTTTTGTTTTTTGTGTTGTATGTTTGTAGTATTTCAATTTTGGTACTGCATATTTGGATTTGTTTCTGATTATAATATAGAATTTTTGTCGTAGAGCTTTCAGCTATCAAGTTTCTTTTTTGTATTCCCGTGTATGTCAGTAACTAAAGAGAACAGATTCCATGGTTGAAAATCTACAGCAAATTGATGTTTAGTTGTGTCTTTCATCAATGCCATGTTGTTAGGCATGATGGATTAAGGTTTCTCTTTTCAGGGGATGCTTGTGAACATGATGTTAGAGAGTCGGAGACTGGTTCCTGTTGTTGTTGCTTTTGTTGACCGTTTACTCTCCTGTCAGAAACACTCTTGGTTGGGTGAGTGCTTACTTCAGAAATTTGATGAGCAGTTGCTTCCAAAAGTCAGAATGGATTATAAGTTGGTTTATTGCTTCCCAATATTTGATAGAATCGCTGAAAATCAGACTATACCTCCACGTGGATTGTTAGAGCTTCTCACAAACTTCATGATTTTCCTTGTGGGGAAACATGGCCCAGATACAGGGTTGAAATCTTGGTCACAGGGAAGTAGAGCTCTTGGAATTTGTCGAACTATGTTGATGCACCACCATAGTTCTAGACTGTTCCTTAGGCTGTCTCGTCTGCTTGCTTTTACTTGTCTCTATTTTCCTGATTTGGAAGTTCGTGATAATTCAAGGTATTGCATTTGGATTTTGGAGTTTCTCCTTTTGGGGTAGTCTACTTTACATTTTTTATCCCTTCGCCTTCGGTTTTTGCTGTCCATGAGTTCTTTCTTGAAATTAAAGATAGCTAGGGAAAGTTCAGGCCTGTAAACATGAATGCCTGGCTTTGCTGATATGTGGCATTTTGCAGGATCTACTTGCGTATGCTAGTCTGCATTCCAGGGAAGAAGCTTAGAGACATCCTAAACCTTGGGAACACCATCCATGGGATTTCACCATCTTCACACCCAACCTCTTTTTTCAATGTTCAGTCTCCTCGGCCTTCTCAGAAATTCAAGACACTTAAAAACTTATCATCCTGCATTCACCTTGAGCGTCTTACCCCATTGCTTGTTAAACAATTTTGGTCTTTGTCATTATCAAATTTTGTTGTAAGCAACAGCAAACCTGCGTATCTGGAAGGCATCAGGGATCTTGAAGCCCCTGCTGAGGACAAGGCATTTTCTGACAGTTCCAATACACAGATCATTCCTGAAACCGAAAGAATAAATCAGCCGCAAGAGCCACTGCGTGTGATGGATTCTAAAGTGGCAGAAATTTTGAACACATTAAGGAAGTACTTTTCCTGTATTCCTGACTTCAGATTTATGCCGGGACTCAAAGTTAGAATATCATGTAGTTTGAGGTTTGAGTCTAATACTTTCAATCGCATGTTGGGAATTGATAGCACTGCTACATCCCTGGAAGATATAGATGCACTTCCTGCTATATATGCTACTGTATTAAATTTCTCCTCTTCTGCACCATATGGGCCAATTCCATCCTGTCACATACCATTTCTTCTTGGTGAACCTCACAGTAAAGATCATGCATCTCAAAATATTTCCTTAAGTATTGTTCCCATTGGGAGCGATACCACAGAAGAAGAAAAATTTAGAACTACAGTGGTCATTGATTTGGAGCCTAGGGAACCAACACCAGGCATAGTTGATGTTCACATTGAAACAAATGCGGAGAATGGTCAGATCATCAAAGGCCAACTTCAGGGAATCACTGTAGGCATAGAGGACATGTTTCTCAAGGCTATTGTCCCATCAGACATCCCGGAAGATGCCGTACCTCGGTACAACTTTGACTTGTTCACTGCTTTGTGGGAGGCATGTGGCTCATCCTCCAACACTGGGAGGGAAACTTTTCAATTGGAAGGGGGCAAAGGGATTGCTGCCATCAGTGGAACCCAATCTGTCAAGCTTCTTGACGTCCCTGCGACCTCTTTGATCCATGCAACCGAACGCCATCTGGCACCCTTTGTCGTAGGTGTGAGGGGGGAGCCACTTGTTGAAGCTGTATGGGAAGGGGGAATCATCCAAGATGTCATTTGGGAACATGCTTCCCCTGATGCTACTTCAGTTACTAATCTTGATGCAGGTCCACTTCGTCTTACTTACAATGAAGAAGAGTACGAGAAAGGTGTTGTTACTAGCAATGGCAGAAAAAGATACATGGGCTTTTTTCTTGTGCTAATATTTCTTCCACCGCGGTTCCATCTCCTTTTCCAAATGGAAGTTGGTGATGTTTCAACTTTAGTGCGTATTCGGACAGATCACTGGCCTAGCTTAGCGTACATTGATGATTATTTGGAAGCTTTGTACCTCTCATAAAAGCTGTGATTTTACCTATTGGCATTTCGTGATCTGCACTATACTTGCCAAAAGGTAGCTTGTATTCTGTTAAACCCTTTTGCATATGGTTCCATGCGGAAGGTAGTTTTTTTTGCATCCGAGAATATATAGTGTACATCCCTCAAGTTAAGTCGTCTTTTCATGTGTCATAATGCGTTCACCTTGTTGTTTGTTTAAATCACTTGATGGATCTTCCATCCTCCTTTTTCCCCTATTCCTCTATCAAGTGTAGCAGGTAGTTCGAAAGCTATTCGCTTTAGGTCTATAGCTCATCCCGTGACTGATTTTGGCGATGATCTATTACTGTAAACACATTACAAATGTAAGCAAATTTCTGGCGTCCATTTGCAAAAATAACAACAAATGTAACTGTTATGAATAGATAATCATGATTTTATTAAGATATTTACGTTTGTTGTATCTTGATGAAGTTCTCAATTTTTAGGCTGTGTATCATTGTTTGGGATGTAACTTGAATTATCAATAAATCAATAAATATAAATTAAAACTTGAGGACTAATCTTGTCATTTTATCTTTATTTTTCAACTATTTTCATTATCATTTGGTGAACCGCATGGCAAGGATGTAATTGACAATTTTGAGCAAGTTATTTTTCTAAAACAAATTATCTCAACTAACAAGTGAATAGTTAGGGCTGTGAAGGAAATGAAAACGAATAGGGCGTTTCTCGTTGTAAGGGCAACCGAATTGGAATGGCAAATTTTAATAATAAGATTTGGAGCATAGGCCAAGCTCACGTGAATCATACCACTCTAGCATCTTAAGGAAATAATGGTGTAATGAACACAGCATTTAGACATACGTGTTCAATGTGATATGATTCTGTAATAACATCATCAAAGTTAAGAGATCTAAATCTCTGAAGAATCATCTTCTGTCATGAGATCTCCCCGATTCCAATGAAAGCTTTGCAGATTCTAGAGAGTTTTTGCACTTGGAATCTGTGTGTTTGTCTTCATGGGATGACTTTTGCCGCCGCAACATATCTTCTGAATACCGGCGCCACAAGGCTTCCCTGTCTTTTCTCGGAACCTTGTTGTATCTTGGATCAGATTTTAAAAGACGTTTAGCAGTGGACCATGAATTAAGAACTGTTTTCCCATCTTCACTTTCTTGGGATGCGGCATCAGAAGTCAATACCTCAGCCAAAAGAGCTCTAAAGTCGTGTGCACAACGCTGGCCAAATCACAAAGGTCACTGACGTTAGTGCGGAACACATTTAAAACAAAAATGTCAACCCTAGATATGGTGTTAATGATCCCTCTCTTCATATACAATTGGCACTCTGATACCCACACATGCTCAAACACATTATAACCAAAAAAAAAAAAAAACATAAAAACCAACAAGGGTCAGATATAGTCACTCACTTCCTGAAGCATCTTTACATGTTCCCGAAAGAGCTTTTCGGTTTCAGCCGCATCAAGATCTGGATTAGTTGCACGTCCTTGAGGATCCTTTTCTAACTTAGGCTTAGATTCCGTCCATGATGCCTAACAAGGGTAGCACAAATGAAACTTTTTCTTTAAAGAAACCAAATAGCATATAAAATTTATCATTTTTAACAGCTACCTTCCTCAAAAAGTAAAGCAAATTACCAATGCGACAAGCAAAAGGACAATTCAAACTATCAGAGAAACAAATCCACATCCATTCTATTTTCAGTTTAAACGTCATAATATCTGGCTGGATGCAGTTTAGTCCTACCCAAGATGGGACGAAATTGTATTGACTTAGAAGCCAGAGAAAACCGCTGAAAAAAATATTGATACTCAAGGAACCAAACTGAAATTTAATAAAACTAGAGGGACTAAAATCTATACATCCTTTCAGATTTTGCAAAAATATTAATACTACTTTATTTCATCTATTAAAGATAAAAGACTTAAATATGTTTTTGGTCTTTGTAAATATAGGTCATTTTTTGTTTTATTCCCTCTAATTCTATTTTTTGGTTTTTAGTCTCTCTTTTTTCCAATATTATGTTTTTGGTCCTTCCACTTAAGTCCCTAAAAGTAGTTTAGAATATATGCATTCAATCATTACCAATATTAAAAATTGTGTTTTGTCCTTATAAATATAGTCACTTAACAGTACAAACTAACTGTAGGGACCTAATGCATAATACTGAAAAAAAAGAAAAAACCGAGACTAGAAACTAATGAAAAATTTAGAGGACGAAAACCAAAGCAACCTATGTTTATAGGGACTAAACATATCTAAGCCAAGATAAATATAATGAAAGTAATGCTCCGTAAAGAATGAAATTTATACCAAAGGGTCTTTGATTGTCTCCACAAGCAAAGCTTGAAAAGAAGTAATTGCCTCCTTTCTTCGAATTTTCACTCGCACCCTTTCCATTTCCTGCTCCTCTCTTTCCTTCCTTTTGCGAAGCTCCCGTTCCCTCTCCCTCAGCTTATCCTGCAAATCAGTTTCAATTGTTTGAATTTGCTTCATAATTAATACATCAAAAGGAGTTATTGAAAACACTGTTAGGAGAACATCTGAATACAAATAAATCAATAAGCCAACTCAAATAATGCCAACCAATATTAAAATCAGAAAAATTATCAATAAAAGAGACACCTCTGATAGGCATCATAGAAATCACCTTAACAATCTTAAGTTTCCAATAAGACATTCATACCTGCTCGTCCCTTCTGGCTTTGTTCTCTCGTTCAGCTGCATGTTCAACAGCTTTTAATTCAGATACATACTCATTGAACAAAATTTCCCTATCCTCATGTCTCACAGATTTGTATCTTGGGTCATCTCTTAAACTTTCTTTAACCTACATCAACCAAAGGTTATAAATTAAACAATGTGTCAGAGGGGAGAGAGAATAACATGAATTGAATTTTCATGGATGCGTCAATCAAAGGTTTCGAAGATATATCTATATAATACTTAAACTTTACGTAAATGGAGATCATAAATTAAATCATTTCACATTTGATTTTGCAACTGCCAAGATCATTCTCAGTAAAACTGGAAAACAAACTTTCTCTTCTCCCCTCAGAGTCAGACAGCCAAAACATAATGTGAATCCAAAATACCTGTCACTAATGAAAACAGGCTAAATTTCTCATCACAACTGGCTTCTCAGACATCAAAATCCATTGAAAACACTATTGGCAAAATATATCACAAGTTAAAAACTCATCTATGAAAACTGAAAAAAAAAAAAAAAAGCTCATCCTCATGATCTACTTCATACTTGTAAGCATGCACAAAAATTGCCTTCACTATCACACATTAAAAGCTTCTATTAACTGAGATTCAGAACATTCTACATATATGGACTACTAAAGAGAAGACTTTATTTTGTAGAATTGAGAATGACTTTTTTATTATGTACAAGTCTGATCATGAATTTGTAACTACATCCAATCTCCAAAAGAAACATAATCATTTCAAATTTTCTATTTTGGAAAGGAATTTTACAAAAACCCAATCAATAGGAACAAAACTAATTCCATAGTATTTACTTAAGAATATTATATTCCTCTTATTCTTACACAAGTACCAGAACAGAGAGGGCTTCATTGAACCATGATTTGTGTCTTTTTTTCGGTTTCCATTTTTGTTTGTTTCTAGATACATGTTGCCATTTTGGAGGCAAATAACATAAACTAACAATTTCTTCCGTCACCAAAACAAGAGTATTATCAACAGAACTCAATCAAAAGTCATTATGCCTAAAACTTGGGCTAATGAATCGAATCAAACAGAAAATGAACCTACAAAATTATTCATAAGCGATAGCACTTAAGACACATATGTTTCAAAAGCCCGCAACTCTAAAGCAGAAAATTATGTAACAAGTTATTGATTATACACCCATACCCTGGACCAACGGGAGTTAAAAGATATATCGCCTCGTTCTTTAAGCATTGACTTAAAACTAGCAGTAGCAGCTATGCGCATCGCTTGAGCCTTTTCTTCAGCAGCTTTCTTCAAAGGAAGCACCCTGAAACACAAACAGAACCCCATCAATACGCATTCTACAATATCACATTTAACATAAAGAAACCATTTACCATGCAAATCTAAAGAGTTCAGAGGGCATAAGGACACACCCACAGAGAATCCGAGAGTCTGTCATTAGCCTACTACCTGCTCACTCATGTTGCTTTCAAGGGTTATCATTAGAAATCATTTCTCTGTCTAGGAAAAAGTTCAATATTAATGCAAATGAGGATCTAAACCAAAGCAATATATATACACAACCAAATTTTGTATGCAACATGTGCTGATGTTGCTTACCATAAATATGCGCTGATGTTTGTGAAATGAAAACAAGACAGCTACATGCAACAGGCATGACCAAAAACATGCATCTCATTCTCAAACAAAATAATTTTCAGAGCGCCAATATGGCAACCGGGCAAACAGCTCCTAAAGCATGACCAGTGAAAAAGCTAAGCAAAGAAGTAATATGATGGAACAGATGCTGCTTGTGTGAACACATAAATGCAAAGAGAGAAAGCTAAATAAAACATCTTATTAAAAATGCCAAGTGGCACCTTTCACTCAATAAGTGCTCCCGTTCCTTGCGGTCCAATGCCTCAAATCGCGGGTCATTTCCCCATTTCTTTCGAAACGACTGATAATCAGTATTTTGATCAATATCCTGAAAATCAAACGATCTATAGCATTCAGTAGTTCCACAAGTTGAAGGTAGATTTGACAGAAAAACAATAACAAGCACAAATGAGCTTCAAATCAAGACAATTTGTAACCTCTGAGGCTTCATCCAGTAACTGCTTAAATCCCTCGATTGCAGCCTTCTGCGCAGCACGCTTTTCTTTGCGTTCTTCTTCCGCACGAGTTTTAACATAATGCTCAAACAAGGATCGCCTAGCAGAATAACTTGGTATGGCCTGTATTGACAGAAATTATACATAGTAAAAAATATGCATATGAAAGGAGGAAAAAAGCCAAAAGTGACACCCAAAGAAATAGTATTACTTTTAAGAGAACGGCAGGGCAAGATATCATCTTTGAATAACAGAAAACAAAAAAGAATAGACTAACATCTAAAACGAGCTTTCTAGTCCCTATTCACAACTACCGGCGGAATGTTCAAACGAATATCAATCTAGACACATCGCAAAAGAATTAAGGCAAAATTGATGAGAGCTCCAACATTTCACCAGTGCATAATTCATAAGGAACCACTATAAGAGTTGGAGTTGAAGTGCACTCATTCCCAAAGTAAAATATATACAATTATAGTCTCGGTAAACCTTGAATCGTGGATCAAATACTATCTTTGGTAGTTCTTTCTCCCACTTTGAGAATGGTGCCACTCCTCGCTCCTTAAGCATCTCCTGCAAAATTCATAAACACAATATTAGGTATAAAATAAGACACATTTGAGAGTGCATCATGATTCTTGGAGTTTATTGCATGTCTCACATAGAACAAGTTTAAATATGACAAAAATCATACATACACAAACACAAGACTCTGCTCAGAGCAACTTCTCCAATAGATTTAACATGTCAGTAATAATGCAGTGGGAAAGGGTTCAATTTCATGTTATCAACAATTTCACTTGGTATTGGACTATTGGTAGCTGATATTTGAAAAGCTATATGGCATTTGGTATGGCTTAATCAAAAACTGTACTAGAACATGCAGTCCAAAACAAATCAAAATTCTGAAACAGTTGTTCCCCAAAATCATATTATAATTCTCTCCATAAATGGTATAAAAGAGTAATTTAATGAAATATGAATACACAGCAATTTAACAATCTTCCATAAACTATTTTTTATGGAAATATATATATATGAAAAAATCCACAAAACCAGCAAATAACATTCAGCAAAAAGTATTATCCAAAACTAAATATAAGCTTGGAAGAACAAACAAATATAAGAATAGAGGAAGTGATCAGCAAACTTCACAATAGAATTTGAGCATAGTAAAAAATATAGAATGAAATCAGGACAGGAGGATCAAGATTCTTCATGAAGGGGGAAAAGAATCAATAACCAACTGCATCAACTCAAATAAAGTGACAAATATACCTTAAATTGAATGATGCGCTCCTCCTTTGAAGGTCCACTATCTTCATCTTCTGAATCTGAGGATGTGTCAGAGGTGTTAGCATCACCATTAGCATCTTTTTGTTTATCTTTGTTATTATCATTTTGCAGGGCCTTAGCTACAGATTCAGCTGCTTTTGAACCATTTGATTCGGATCCGGTTTGTACCGATGGCACAGGAACAGAAGAGGAAGTAACAGGCATTCCCGAGTCCTGCAACTTCTTCTTGATCAAATCCAGTGCTGATGATGAGCTCTGTACACTAGAGGGTTTGAGAGCTGCAGCATCACGACCACCAGTATTAATAGCAGGAGCATTCAGAGTAACCATTGCAGACCCTCTATCAGACAATACATTAGTATTTGGAACTGACATTAAATGATCTTTTGTGACATCACCATCCTGCTTCTTTTTCAATTCAGCCACCTCATTGGGTATTTCCCAGCAACTTGTCTAACACAGAACAAAAGGCCAGAAAAGAATAAACAAATGAAAGAAGAGAGAAATGGTATCACAATTTCAATAAGGTACTAACAGTACAAATATATTAAATAAAATTTAGTAAAAATTATAAATAAATAACTTCTGGTGAATATATTTCATATTTAGGAAAATTCAACAAAAGAGTGACTAATATGTTAACAATATAATGACTGACTGATCAATATTTTGGTTAACAGGTAACAAGAGCTCATTTGGATGCGCTTTTTTTTAATTAAAAAAAACTTGATCTTTTTATGTTTTTCTGTATGTTTGGGTAATTTTTTTAAGTAAAAGCAGAATCACTAGAAAAAGCAAAAAATGATCTTTTTGGAGAAGCTTGAATTTTCATTTTCTGAAAAAAGATCTTTTAATATTACATCCAAATATAAATTGATGTTACATACAAACAAAAATCAATTTTTACTTTTTCAAAAAATCTTAATTAAAAAGATCAATTTTTTAAAAAAAAAATCATTTTTGACAAGCACATCCAAACAAGCTCTAAACATAAGAGTGCGTAGCAAAGGAAGAGAAGAAAGTGCCTAATGCTTCTAACATAGAGTGCTTAACAGAGGAAGAGAATAAAGTGTGTAATGCTTCTAGTTATTCCTCTTATTTTCAAAGCATTCAACAATATTACATCTGCTAACAGAGGTTAATAATGACACAGAGATGTAGAGTAATCAAGGGAAAGAAATTGTCAAAATGAATGTAGCAAACATTCTAAAAAGGCACAAGAAGAGGCAGCAGTAACAAAGAAAAGAATGACAAGATACGCAGGCAAGGTCATGTTAAAATGAAAGCAATTAATTTGTCACAAAAAGCAGTACTCAAGGACCCAGACAGGGGAACAAGAACGATGCAGAGATCATACAGTTAAGTTGTGAATATATCAATCATACCTTGGTTTGATTGTTGTAGTAATATTTCTTCCCATCACTAGTGGAGACCAACATCCAATCAGTACCAGGTACATTCACCCTATAAGAAGAAAACATGACCAAAGAAAATCAGGTACAAATGTAAATCTTTGTACCTAAATGAAAAAGACATTTCAGACACAGAAATAAACTCACATCAATATGTAACATGGCAACACAACCAAAATTTTTTTGCACTGGATAGGGCCGGCAACATGAATCACAACACAATAGTGTCCTTTCTTAATCTATGTCAACATTCAAACCATTTAAATATAAATAATTCTAAATACTTTTGCCTATAGCTTTCTTCATCCCCCTCTATTTCTGGCTATCGTATCTACTCTCCATACTGAAGCTTCTAAGGGCCTTCTACACATATGATCAAACCACCTTATCCAAGATTTTACCATCTTTTTCACAATAGGTATTACCTTAGCTCTCTCTCTAATGCATTAATTTTGAAGCCTATCTTGTCAAGTATATCCACCCATCCAACACATCAGCATCTTGCTGCATTGAAATTATCCCCTTATTGGTTTTTACCACCCAACGCTCGGTTCTATACAACACCACCGGTCCTACAGTTGTGTGGTAAAAAATTTCCCTCTGTGGATGTGTTTAATTGAGGGTTAAAATTTGGAGGAAATTTTCCATTGATAATCCCTGTCTGTAAAATTACATACGGAGCTCATTCATAAAACTTTTCCCCATATTTTTACCCCCGAATCAAATACACCCTGAGTGGTACTTTTCTATGACTTGATCCATAAAACATAAAGGTCACATAACCGATGAACAAGGTATCTCATCAATGTCCTCTCATTAAGTATTGAAATTGAAGCATATAACAAGGCATAAATGTAGTTAAATTTCTTGCCAGAAAGATTTCTTAGCAGCCCAACACTATTGATACTGAAAATCCCTCTAGACTTTACTGATTTGTCTACTTGAACCACCAAATCCTTCAACAACACTGAATCCTTATCTTTATATTGTAATAAATGACACTTTATTAGGAATATTGGCTGAAAAGAATTCAACTTTTCCAGGAGCTAACAAATCTATAGTCAACACCACATTAACAAAGGATAACATGTAAATACGTACCATAAATTTATCATTTGTTATTTTTTAACCCTTCATTCCATTCACTGTTCAATTTAAAGATCAGAGAAAGGGATGATAATCATTATTTATGCCCCAAGTCTTCCTTTTTGCTTCATTTTCCTACGGTTGTTTTCATTTCCTTTCCCTCCCAACAATATCCCTTAATAACCAATAAAATTAAGGACTTACTACTTGCTAGCATACCACTCCCCTCTTCCTTATTTCGCGTCTATTACCATTTTTGACAATTCAATCACCTTTAGAGTGTCTATGACGCCTACATGTTCTACTATGCTTTGACTAAGAACTAAAATGCACTTTCTATGTGCCTCAAAGAAACAAGGTAAAATGGAGAACAGTAGAAAAGATAAATAAACAGCACATTCGGTATTAAGTTAGAAGCACCAAACAAAAAACAAAATGACTTGACAAGATTGTTTTTGTTATCAAGAGACAAGCAATGAACTTACATTGAAACTGGAGTTGGCTGCACAGAAACTTGGTGAGGCTGCATGAAGAGCCAAAATATCAATAAATTGAATTAAAAATAAAAGTGAACAGGGTCATAGATTGAAGTATTTATCACAGCTGACAGTTTTGGATAGTCAAAATAGGCATACAAAATGAATTTAGACGGTTTCCGTTTCAGCACACAAATATCTAGGGGTGCGTTTGTTTTGCATTTTCCAGTTTTCAGTTTTTCCTTCACAAAAACTGAAAATTGGAAAATGCCAGCAAAAACTGAAAACTGGAAAATGCTAAACAAACGCACCCCTAGTATCTGAGGTATTTTTCCCATAGGTTAGGGTATCCAGTATCCATTATCTAAAAAAATTCAAACATTGTATAAAAATAACATAAACTATATTAAAGAATATTGCTATTGTGATATTAGAAAATAATATATCAAAAATGAAATATAGAAAAGAGCATTACTTTTGTGATGCAGGACAGGATAAGGAACAGATCAGCTAAGAGAGTAGGCAGCAAGTTTTCCATACCTCGCCTTTAAAGCCGGCAGGTTTTTCATATGTTGATGCTCCTGTCAAGGCATTATAATAGTATACAATTCCTGTTTCAGTCTTGTGGGCTGTCCAGGCATCCAGCTGATCATTAGCAGCATCCTCCTTCTGTATAGCATCAGATTTCTTCTTGTCATCTACAACCACAAGAACAACAAATGTAAGGGAAGTGATATGTATTTTCAAAGCACATCAATGGGCTAATACATGAGTGGAGCAGTAATATCGTTGTGTGCATACCAGCATGCTCGGAAGTTACTTCAGTCTGCAAACCAGTGGCTCCCCTCAGCTGAGGACTGGAGCCAGGAGGTGCAGAAGTTGCACCAGTAGCACTCACAGGTGTAACACCAGGGGGTTGAGAATCAGGGACTGAAACAGCAGGGAGACTAACACCACATGCTGGAAACGGAAAGGGACCAGGAAAAGGAGTGGGATATTGAAGAAATGGTGGCCTAAGTACACCACTCATCTGCGGAGGTTGCAGCCAAAATCCCTGAGGCGGTGGAGCAGCCATAGCAGGCAAGGATGGATAAGGTATGCCTTTCTGTTGGGCAGTAGGATCTGATACAATAGCTGCAGCAGGCATATTTGGTCTCAGCGGAGCTGATGAGGAAGAATCTGTGCTTGTGGGAGGAGCAGAAGGATTGGAGGATACAACTGAAGCAGAAGTTAATCCAGGGGGAGCAGGATTCCCATGAGTTCCAGGCATTACAGGATGGACAGGAAAAGATAGGGGAGGTGGATTCCATGGAGTAGGAGGGCGAAAGTTAAGGTCAGATGGTGGAGGCATCATGGATGTTGAAGTATGAGCTGGAGCAGAATGTAGGATACCCGATGCAGATGACACTTTACTAACATCCTTTGCTACAGAATCTGGCATATTCTGAAATAGGCAAATAAAATGAGGAAGAAATAATTACTATTAAGCCTTTTAAATTTAGAAATTCATAACATGAACACTGCATGATCTCCATTCTCCGCTTTAGTTGGCCAGAGTCTACCCAGATCACAAATTTGAATATACAATCACATTCTTTCTACCCCACTACAGCATGAAAACCCAAAGATAAAAATAACACAGGTAGACCCTATCATGTTATTATACAATCACATCACTCTGCATTAGATTACTCACCAAACAACATTTTTTTGGATAAAATATTAACCAAACTTCATGCATTCTTTAAATTAAAGTTACATGCATCCTTTAGTTCGAGTACATTTCATTTCACTCAAGCACATCTGCTATCCATGCTAGGTGCAGCTTTTGTCAATGGCTAATGAGTCCACTATGAGCATTTAAGAGGCGTTAAGGATGTGCACGTTTGAGTAGGTCAAAAGTGAAACAGTAGGAGATAAAATGAAAGGTTTTGATCTTAACTCATTGTTGCTTGGTAGGGGGGATGAAAATCATTTTCAACTTTCACACTAGAGGCGCGGAAAAATCTTATAAGGTGGAGCATAAAGGAGTTGCACTTCACCTCCAACTGCCTCATTTACAGTCGTCAAACTAGTCAAGTATCAAGAAACTTTCATTCCAAGTTTCCTACCTACCCAAACAAACATAGCCTAAGGACTAAGGTTTTAATAAACCCCACTAAAATATAGAAATTTCGAATAGCCCAACTTGCACTACTCTCCAAGTTGGCATAAGAGCATAAGCCTTACCGTGCTAGGTTGTGTATGCTGATTGCTGGAAAAAGCTGCACCACCTTGTGAAATGTTATATGAAAATGAAGGGGCAGCATGAGAAGGGAGGCCAGGAACTGGAGGTTGAACAGCCATGGGCATCGCCTGCATTGAGAAACAACAGAGTCCAAAATATAGCGCGTAAGGAAACAAGTGAGTGAGTAAAATACAACATCATCATCATAAACCCATTGCTGAATATACACGCAAAACAACAACCAAGTACTAACAGGGTGCGCCGAAGGCTGCTGAGAATTTACAGAGGCGTTCACATTATGATGCAATCCGTACGGGAATGACGCAGCCGGCACTGCTGCTGGAGCTACAAAAACAGGTTTCAATACCAAGAAATAACTTGAAATTCGTAGGTGCTTCAATTGATTCACATGTAATAATAGTATAATACTAATAACAAGAAGAATTATTGATAATGATGATTGTAGAAAATAAAGCAAAAGATAAAGCGTAAAGGTATAGAAGACAAACCGGGAGAACGAGCAGAATTTGTGGTGGAAGAAACGGGAATTTGAGAACGGGGTGGTTGTGGGTGTGGGTCTTGGGGCAACCACGCAGGTGAAGCCATTAGCAGCGATCTGCAGCATTCGCAAACAGAAAATTCGAAAACAAATAGTGCGGTGTTATTACACGTTAGTTAGGTTTTCACGAGAGAAACAGAGAGCAAGGAATGATAATTTTGACGATAATAATTGGTTAACGCCGCCGCGCAGTGTGTGTGTGTATATATAAATATAGGGCACAGCGAATCGAAGAAGTAAAGTAAACGACAGAGAGAGAGAGACAGGATCGTAAAGAAAACTAACCAAGAAAGCAAGCTGCAGAATGAGAAGCAATGAAGTGAAGAGAGTGAGCGTTGGTATTTATTTATTTTTGCGGCTTTTGGGTTCAGAGTTGAGAGTCACAGAGGGAAGGGAAGGGAAGGGAAGGGAGGACGGGAAATGTGAGCATGAAATGAGGGGTTACGGTTTGGTTTGGGCTAAAGCTTGCTTCAGCTTTTTCCTTCCTTCCTCGGACCGCTGGTGCTGCGGCTTGAGCGAGCCACGGGCTAGGGCTACAGCACTGACCTTGTCTTGTCTGAGTGGATCGATCCATCCTGATGAAATACGGAGTCACTTATCTGAACTCCTTAGTGAAAATAATTTTTGAAAAACAATTTATAAGTTGTTTTTTCAAATAGCTATCGGTACCCTTTACCCAATCTACTGTTGTGATTTAGTGAATTTAGAAAAAAAAATTGATTTAGTGAGACATATGTCTCATTTTTAGTTATAAATAACTAAAACGTACTGATATCCTTAAATTTTATAGGAGTATTGAATAAACATTTTATAAATAAGTTATTTTTTTACATGTGAAAAACCAAAAGCGTTATTTTGTTTTTCATTTTTTGGTGTTTTAAAAACTAACAGTGTTTTATGAAATTCCAGATATTTTGACATATCAGCCCGTTCAACACTAATACGTATTTGGCTCGTGGGTTAAACGCTCAGCCCGCGTGAGTAAGCAGGCAGCCCGTTTTACTGGGCCAAACAAACGAAAGCACAACCCACAACACTCAATGAAAAGATTAGACCCAATTATTAACCCATACCCAACCCATCAAATACTCTCTTCACTCACTCACCTCAATCAGTCACTCTTCACCGATTCACCCATCCTCTAATCCTAGCGTCGCTTTCTAAGACTGAAGCGTGAGAGACAGCCTTCAGTGCCACCGCCCGCCAGCCCTCGCGGCCTGGCTTCGTCGCCGCTATGCCGCCTTGTTTTCCTTTCATTCTTCTGTCATCTCAACTCTGAGATTGGATTGGGTTTGGATTGGAATCCATCTGTATCTGTAACTGCTTTTTTTTTGTTTTTTTTTTTTGGGGGGGAAGGGGGGGGGGGGGGTTGAACACCTGCTTCTAGTTTGGATCTGCATCTACTTCTGGTTTATCCAACTTGTGCTCTGATTTTCACTTACAGGTCCGATCGTCCACAAACTTAGCATGGATACTATTGCAGAGTTGTTGAGTAAACAGCACTGGTCAGAGCTCAAAACTCATCTTAGATCAACGAAACCTGCGATACTTCTGGACCAGTTGCTTAACGAGGGAGTTGATTCAGAGCTTGTTGTTAGGTTCTTTCGATGGTCTCAGAAAGAGCTCAAACTCTCATATGATCTTGAAACGACGAGTAAAGTTTTACATTTTCTGGTAAATTCAAAAAGCTACTCTAAAGTGAGGTCTCTTTTGCATAACTTTGTGAAGAATGAGAAACATACAGTTTCGTCTGTTTTTCACTCCCTCTCACTTTTTCGCGATCGATCTTTTGCAACTGCTATAATAATTGATATGTTGGTCTTAGCATATGTCAGAAATTTAGAAATCCGCTCTGCTTGTGAAGCATTTAGGCGAGCTCGAGATTATGGACTTAAGTTATCACTGACTTCATGCAACCCATTGTTGAGTGCATTGGTGAAGGAGAATGAAATTGGGGATATGGAGCATGTGTACAAGGAGATGATAAAGAGAAGGATTCAACCTAACTTGGTCACATTCAACATTTTCATTACTGGTCTTTGTAAAACTGGTAAGTTGAATAAGGCGGAGGATGTTATTGAAGACATGAAGGCCTGGGGAATTTCCCCAAACGTAGTCACATATAATATTCTGGTTGATGGGCATTGCAAGAAAGGCACTTCTGCGAAAATGTACAAGGCTGAGGTTATTTTGAAGGAAATGCTTGCTAATAACATTAGTCCAAATGAGGTTACCTTCAACACTCTTATTGATGGGTTTTGTAAGGATGAGAATATGCTTGCTGCGAAGAAGGCTTTTGAAGAGATGCATAGGCAGGGACTAAAACCTAATTTAGTTACTTATAACTCCATGATAAATGGCCTATCTAATAATGGGAAACTAGATGAGGCCATTGCTCTGCGGGATAAGATGGTGAGCTTGGGTTTGAAGCCAAATATTGTTACTTATAATGCTCTTATTAATGGGTTCTGCAAGAATGAGATGGTGGACAAAGCAAGAAAACTCCTTGATGATATAAATAAGCAAGGGCTGGCTCCCACTGCAATAACATTCAATACACTGATTGATGCTTACTGCAAGGAGGGAATGATGGAGGAAGGGTTTGCACTATGTTGTTCAATGCAAGATGAAGGGGTTTCTCCAAATGTTTCAACCTATAATTCCTTAATTGCTGGCTTGTGCAGAAAACAGAACATGAGAGCTGCCAAGGAGCTTCTTAGTGAAATGGAGAGTAAGGTCTTGAAAGCTGACACCATAACATATAACATCTTAATAGATGGATGGTGCAAAGATGGCAAATCAAGAAAGGCGGAACAATTACTGAATGAAATGCTCCAGGTGGGTGTGAAGCCTAATCATGTAACATACAATACTTTGATGGATGGCTATTGTATGGAAGGAAATCTCAAGGCAGCGTTGAATGTGAGGTCGCGGATGGAGAAAGATGGCAAGCGAGCCAACGTTGTCACATACAATGTGTTGATTAAAGGATTTTGCAGAGCAGGCAAGCTGGAAGATGCAAATGGACTTCTTAATGAGATGTTGGAAAAGGGTTTGATCCCAAATCGTAATACCTATGATATAGTTAGACTGGAAATGATGGAGAAAGGTTTTGTTCCAGACATAGAAGGACACTTGTATAACATCTCTGGCATGTCTTAACGTGAACTAGAGATGATGGATGCACTTTTGATAATCAATGTACCATTTGCTGTTTAGGGTTGAGCATCATCGAAGATGTGCACAATAACTATATATGGCAGCTTGTACCTATCTCAAATGAAAAGATGTGTTATGTACAGCCACAATTTTGTAAAGCGGTTTAGTGAATACACAAACGAATAAATATTATATTATTAGCCTAGAAAAGGAGAAAAGCTCGGGCTCGACGGATGTATTGATGCATTCATTTAAAGTTCTTGAAATATTGCTAGAAAAGATGTATTAAACGGTGTTGAATTTCTCTACCGCTAGAGAGATCAGGGCGAACATGAAATTGAGACTTTTAATTTCTATCCAACACGAGGGTAACCAGTTCATCATATATATATTTACAGGTTTATCTAACCAATATCTTTTATTAAGGAATTAAAAAATATTTGTATTAAAAAAATGAGACTTTATATTTTCAAAATATTGCAGTAACAACAAAAATTTGAAATTAACTCTTTTAATAATCTTAAGGGCCATTGATTAGCAATACCCTAAATTTATTATGAAAATTCTCTTCATTTGAAGGAAGTGCTAATAGCACCAGTTAACAAAACCCTAAACTTACTACAAAAAAAATCTCTTCATTTGAAGCTAGTGCCCTTGTTTCATATGGAAATATGTACATGACTTGATAGTCTGAGTTGAAACGTAGAAATTCAAGGGCTGGACTTTATGCAGTTCATAGTACACCGATTGGCATTACTTGATGTACACTTAGTTTCATCATCAGATAGAAATTCAAGGGCTATCCTAATCGTTCTGTCACGTGAATTAACCATCCAAAACACCAACAGAAATAATTGATGACTATAAAAAATTTCGCCATTGTTCCATCAAGTATGCACTGAAACAAGTTTTTATCAACATAGGACGCACTATCAGGCAAGAGATGTGAGAACTGAGAAACCTTCTATTCTTTTTTGTTATTGCCGGGTCGAAACACAACTTATAGACAATTGACATAGGTTTTTAGATGAGTTAAAATTTGTGGCTCACATGAATCGAAGCCAAAAATCAAGCGCCGCTGGTACATGCTTTGCTCCATCTGCTGTACTAACGACCATACACTATACTTCTATAAAAAAAATTAAAAGAAAAAAAGAGAAAAAATTTCAAAAGGATCCATGATGTAAAATTCATTACGACCTCCGGCCAAGCCTGTCAAAAAAAAAGAAGTAAGAAACTAGAATCAGCATTCTTTAGCAGGAAATAAACAACACCAGAAGTAGGATGTAGGAAAATAACATGTAAGCAGCTAAGCACTAAACAGTAAACAGTTGACCTTTACATCGGAAGTGTATAATACTGAAACATGAACTAACATTATTTGCACACAATCACCCAAATTACCACTCTCAATTCTCCTACGAACACAAATAATCGAAGCATTCATGATGTCTGTTCGAGGGTGCAGTGCATTGGTTTAAGCAGAACCATTTAATTCCAATTTATTGTACGTCCACTGAAGAAAGATACTCGTACAAATCAGCTAATAATCTAGTACACTAATTTCCATGCACTTAATTGATTGAAGAAAGTTGATTACCCTAATGAAAAACCAAAGAATACAAAAATGGTTTCACTGCAACATCTACTCCCAGGCAAGCATGAAAAAGAACAATGCATCCTTTGCAGACAAACACAAGAAAAACAAACTACATTAATAAAACAAAAATACAGCCTTCTCTGATAATAACTCATTTTGAATTTGGGAACAATAGAGACTTTAGAACTACCTTGAACCAAGAGCTAACCCCAATCAGCACAACACTATCTCAAGGATTGAACAAACTTGAACCCCCCATACTGATAGCAATTAGTAATGCTATGCTGGTAATCACAGCAAACCAGAATAAGGCTGACTCTGCAATAGGAATTTTTAACAGTTGTCATTAACAAAATCACTTCAAATTTTATGAACTTTCAGATAGTAAATCTTCATATTATACAACATTAAATTAAAGATTGTCAGTAAGCATGGTACCTCCTGAACCTTCAGAATTATCAGAACTAGAAGGATTTGATTCAGAACTGGCAACAGGTGATGATGATACCTTAGACCCACTATTTGTACCATTGTCCAAAACTTTGGTAGAACCTGTTTCAGATGCTACGATTCCTTGGAACTCTTCGCTCACAATTAATGCTGCCAAAACATCCATAAACGATTCTTTATCTGTCTCATATGTAGATCCTCTTTCATCCCTCTCAATAGTGACATTGGCATCTTCTAAATCAGACAACTCATCATCAGACACATCTATATCAACAAAATCCACCTCAGTCTTGTCATCCTCTTCATCCTCCACGTATGCTTTATATGTTAGCCGTAGTAAAATCTCCCCAGAAGAACCCTTTCCTAAAATTCCCCAACCTCCTTGTAAAGCAACAATTCTGTCTGTAGGAACGGTGTCTTTAAGAGATCCCAAGTCAACCTAAAAGCATATTTAATTAAAAAGAATTTACATACGGCAAAAGGGAAGTTAAATTTGAAATACCATTTGTTTTCAATTTTTTGTTCAACTTTCAACACATAAAATCAAATTCCATATGGCAGTTGAAATTTAACCAAATCTTAAACAACATAATTCAACATAATCCAATGAGAGAATATTAGGAAAATTAACCACAAAAGATATGCATTAGGTATCAGAATTTTAGCAAGAACAGTATGAATCCAAAGCTAGATTAGAAGCTAGGTAGCAAGATCCATAGAAAATCCAACAGCTGACAGTATCTAACCATGAAATAAGTATAAAACTATTGAGCAGATTTTCAAATAAAAAATCAGTAAAATATTTATGCGATTGCATGCAAGCCAGACCTCTCCTGTACCAATGGTAACATCAACAAATCCCAGAGAGTCCTTTACTTGGATGCATAACTTCTGCATTTTGGGATTGGTGACAAGCATATGAAAATCCTGAAGAGTTAGAAGAGATAAATGAGACATTTGGAGATGCAATATATGGAAATATGTAAACTTCAAGCAAAGATAATTCAGGAAATCACAAAGCAACACCTGATTCCAAATTGGCATTCCCGGGGGGCCAATGACTGTAGTTTGACTGTTCTTTTTGCTACGTATAGTTTGATTTCCAAGGCTAAGAACAACATAAGGATCTGTCTTGCCTGGCAAAACAGAAGAACACTCATTTGGAAATTTTTTTCTCACTTTTGTCCCACCTATAGAAAACATTCACCTTATGCTCCACAGTAGACGTGAAATAATAATTATCAAACTCCATATCCGGTTAAAAAAAAAACAATTTCATTTATTAATATAGACCTACGACTGTAGCAAGTTTATTGATATTAATACAGCAAACAAAATGTGCAGCGTGTACACAATAAACATTAGAGGTACCAACAACCAAGCTTTGTCCCACAACTTGGGATCAGCTAGCAAGAAAAATGAATCCAAGGGCAAAGAATACACGAACCATATGTAAATAATAGAAGGAAAAAAGAAAGACGGAGGGGAGCATGCATCAATTTACAACAAAATCGAGTCTAACCATAGAAGACATAAGAAAGCTTTCGAGCATCCACAAGAGTAACAGATAGTTCGCCAACAGAATCTCTGTTTCCTTCTTGCATTTCTCCAGATTTAACATCATCAGCAACAGGACCAACAGCTTTTCCCTTCTGGAAATCCAAAACAATTTTCTTTGGGCGTACAAATAGTCTAGGTAAATCTTCAGTGAGAAGTTTAGTCAAAAACCTACAAGAGAAAAAGGAATCATTCAGAATATCTTCACAGACAATTTGGGGTACTAGATGCATAAAGATTACAAGAGCTTGGAATGAATAAAAAAATTAGAAGAAATTGAACATTTTAAACAATTAATGCGATTGTCAACTATTTTGGGAAACATATCACTATAAAGAAAGAACCAAACACACATTTTAAAAGAAAAGGTCCCTATTTACTACCAACTAAAATAGATATTGGCAACTAAATCTTCCATGTGCAGTTACTTTCTTCAATTAGTAACATCAGAATCAGATGAATATATAAATATAATACTATATAAATAGTATCACTTTCAATATGCATTCAAACAAGCGCAAACATATAAGTTTTGTAGGCATTAAATACAATGTACTCATAAATATAAAGATAAATTGGAACTCACATTGAGAGAACTGGAATTGCTGATCATGCCCAACCATGCAGAAAAGCAGGAAAGAATAAGGATGTCAGCAACAATATGTCAGAAGACAAAAAACAAGATTACATGTTGCCTTTGACCTATCAAAACTAATGAAGGCAAAGTTGTGCTTTGTAATTAAAAAGTAAGGAAATACGCTATAAGTTGATGATGAGAACAGATGATACAGCGCTTCATAAGCTAAACTGGATGTTAAAGCTTCCAAAGAAAGTATAACATACCCATTAAATTGAACAAACGGAACGGAGACAATTCAAACTTGATTTTGGGAAGAGAAACAAAGGCCCATTGAACAGCTCCCACCCAAGGTGCTGTTGGTATTAGTCGCAATTTTACCCAAAGCTCACCATCAATGTCAAAATCTCGAACACCAACAGGAACAACAATTGGAATAATGCCAAATTTTAGAGAAAGCATTAATAGCATTCGAGCACCACCAGTATACCTAAGGCCTATCTGGTACCTATATAAAACAAAGAGAAATTAAAGGTTGAAGGAAATAACATTACTACCAAAAAAAAAAATGAAATAAAATTCATGACAACAGAAATCTGGTAATGTGTTTTACAACCAAAAAACACTATGTCACTTTCAAGCTTCCCAGTAACCAAAAGACAAGCATTAAAATTGAAAAGTTAGCTTTGATGTACAAATGCAGCCAGAAAATTTGTGCATAATCACTTAGTCCTCTGACAATGTTGTTGAAAAAGGAGGGGAGAAAAATAGAACATATAGCTATCAAGAGTTACTGATATACAAATTTACAATATAATGTGTGTTTGGTTAACAGGTTGTAATCTTATGCACGGTTTGATCCAACAAATAAGTAACATCTATTTTTAATTATACTCGAATCATGATTTGAGAGAGAATAAAATCATAATAAGATGTAATTAAACGCTAAATGTGATTTTGCCAAACATGCAAAAATGAATTGAAACTCATTTTGAAAAACTCTTTCGCATCTTCAAACCATGGATTGGACATTCTCAATGCCAAAATAAAAATGCATACACCAAAGCAAATGAGAAGCAAAACTTACTGCAAATCATTCACTCGGCGAGAAGTCCTGCGTTCAACATTCCTAACAGACAATGGTTCATCCCCCAATGAAAACTGCTTAATCTCAACCCTCTCCACATAATCAGGCTTCTTCAAGTCATCAATAACAGGCTGAAGCAATCCAATAATCCAGTTCTCAATTTCACCTCTATACACCTTCCACAACTTCCCCAGCACCATGTTGACCCATTCCACTGATTCCTTCCTCTGCAAGTCCTTCTCCAGAAACAAGGAGAAGCTAGTGGGCACCTATTGCAAGATAATTAAATTATGTTAGTTAGTTAATTAGTTATTATTACAATTGTTAGATCAGTTGGTTAGTGCAATTATGTCTAGCCTCTATATATTCTGCATATAAACACCCATCTACTGAATCAGTGAGATAGATTTCAGTCTTCTCCCACTATAAGGGTGCCTAGTGCACAAGGTTCCCACTTGGTGGGTTATGGAGATGGTAGATGTATATAGCCTTACCCTTGCTTTGTGAATAGGCTATTTACACTATTTGAACCTGTGACCTCCATGTCACAAAATAGCAACCTTACTCTTACACCGGCTCACCCTCCCACTATCATATTATAAAAAAATGCTAAACACTAAATAGCTAGAATCTTCGCAGGATTAAGTTGCCATAGTGAAGTTGAATGATTAATTGATTATTAACCCTTGGATGAATTCAACTCGCAACTACTATGATTTTCCGTGAAACATTCTACTATCTTATTATGGCTGTGTAGCTGTATTGCTGATCAATTCATAGTACCTGAGGCCACACGCCACGCAAGCTGTCCTCACTGCTAACCTTGTTCCTCCTCCTCCTTGAAGTCCACAATTTATCAAACACAACACCGACAAAGAAAAAGAACACAAACAAACCAACAACGTTCCGGTTAATTGGGGGCGAAGGAATCGGGTGTATCACCCCCAATTGCGTCCTAAGCTTATCCACAATAGGATCCTCTTGGAAACTGGTGAAATTCGAACCCAATTGAACCTGTGATTGCGACTCATCACCTTCCAACTCGTTCGAAATCCGCTTCAAGACGTAACCTTTGGCGCCCCTTCTGGCCGAATTCGCGATGTCCGGGTTCCAATTCCGGTTGGGACCTTCGGTTGGGATCGCGCAGAGTCGAACGCTCCATCTTCTACGGAACTTCCGGTGCCCGATATTCGCAACAAAGCATTTTCTTCTCCTTTTGGAGAAGGGGAATGCAACGAAGGGCTTGACTTCATTGTTGCAGGGACAAAAGGTAGCGAAGAGCTGCGAGAATTGGAAGCTCGCAGAAGCTGGTTGAAGAATCATCTAGAAACATCTAGAATCATTGAACAAGCATCAATTCAATTTGAAGAACCAACCCTGTTCCAGCAAAAGCCAAAAAAAAAAAAAAAAAAAGAACAAACAAATATGTGTGTATATATAGAAGTGTGTGTGTATTATGAATTATGCATTATGAAGGTGGCTTTTTGTTTCTGGGGTTTCTAGCAATAGCGTGAACGTAACCTTGAGAGCTTGGGGTGGTGGTGGCGTTGGGGAATGGAAGTGAAAAAACAAGTCATGAGATGTGGAAGAGAGAGAGAGGAACAGAGAGAGAGTAATTGATTGAATTGAACACACAATACAACACAACACCAGACAACACGAGTGAGTGAATAGGAAAGAATATACTATTGAGAGAAATTTGAGAGGGAAACTTGGGAAAGGAAAGAGAGAGAAAGATAAATGGAGGACCCGTTTTATGATGGTGGGAATTTGAACCTAGATTTATGGCCTCACAATCACCACTGCGTGGATGATCAATAACTGAGGTGGCGCTGGAGTTTTTCAGATAAAAATTATACATTTTCTTAGCATCCAGTGAAAGCAGGACCATTTCTAATGCTACTATGTATGAAAAGGTCCTAGCTAGAGATTTACCCTTAAAAGAACACCACGCCTTAAATGAATTACTAATAAAAATTGACGATAGGTACTTTGAAAAATCAAAAAATATATTGTCGATATATAAATTTTGAGGATAGTTATCAAATAAAATCCTTCTTAAAGTAACAATATGAAATAAATTTTAGCAATTGTATGAGTGGAAGGGATTCAAGCCTCTTAAACATGAGATTTTAAGCTTCATTTTGGAATTCATATCAATGTTAACTGAATTTTTTAGAAGAGTTCTATATTGATATTACCATATTTCAATAAATTGATCTCTCAAATGTTAAGTGAGAGATACTCTAAGGAAAAATAAAGTTCACTTAAGATTATAATTCATTTTTAGTACAACTATTTACTTTTAATATATTATATTAATCTTAGTAGCTGTAGTTGGAAAAAAAAGAGAGAGAGAGAGATGGAAATAAATTTGGAGGGATATGTTAATTCATTTTATGAAAAAATTTCGGATAACAGTTATCCTTTTTCTCAGGTTTTTTGTTTGTTGTTTTGCGCACGTGGGTCGGAGGTTTGGAGCCAACGCGGTTCATTGCTTCGACTTTCCAGTCTTTTCTTTTGACTCTAATATTCTACACAAAAAAAAAAAAAACCATTGTTCAATTTTTCTTAAATCTGCCTTTTCATTTTCTTCCAATAATCGAGTATGAAAAACGTGGTTAGCTTAAAAAGATAGAAGTAATGGAGTAAACTACTACTATGTTGTTGACCTCTAGATAAAAGTTACTTAGAACTCATATATATTCAAATCATAGCAAAGACTTGGCCAAACAAAATAGACTACCTTATAACGGACACCTCATAATCATAATATAAATTATTTCATATTCAATTAAATATAGATTTTTGAAATTGAATAGTTTTCAAGAGCCCAGAGTTGCAACTTACGGGAGCGATCTTTATATATACAAAATTTATACACTACAACAGTATTATTGAGGAAGGTCGGTGGTGAATGAAAATTGAAAAGTCTGAAAATTGAGTACCTTACACTAACTCGTTATTATCTGTTATTGATAGTTGAGATCATCAAATTATATGTAAATAATTTTTTCAATTTTATTTCTAATAAACTAAACTCATTTAATTTAATAAATAAAAAAGAAATCAGAAGGTTCACGTATCTCATAAGGAAGCTAACTACTAAATACTATCTGAATAAGGGTATGCATTGTTTGAGTTTTAAATTTATAGTTTTCATTTTTAATTTTTTAGATTTTATAAAGAAAATATTTAAAATTCTGAAAATTATAATTTCTAATTTTAGTTTTCATTTCTATTTTTTTTTCTTCATAAAATTCTGAAAATTAAAATCATGCAGGCTATAGTTTTGCACATGAGTTGTGTTATTTGTACTCATTATATGTGGGACACTACGTCAACTCAATTCTTATTAATCATTGGATGGAATATATACCTCATTCAAATATGACCTACATCTTATTCAATAGTATATGAGATGTGAGTCGACATGATATTCCATACACAATAAACACAAATAACATTTTTCTTTGGACATTCAACTTGGTCAAAGGGCCAAATCAAGCCAAGCTGAAAAAAAGGTCGGTGGTGAATTAATCAGCAAACAAATTTCCGATACTACTTTTTTTTATACTATTTCCGATACTACTAACCAGTTACTACTATTAGAGAATTTTCAATCACGTGTCATTGTGTTAAAATGGGTAACATGAAGTGGTACCGTGTACGAATATCATTTTCGTGTGTCACGTGTTTTTGTGCGCATTTTCCTCTTCCATTTAACGTCCCTTACCTCATTTTCTAAGTGCAATGGTTTAGTGAGCTTACTCACATTGTGATGAACTCCATACTGCTTTGTTACAAATTTATTTATTTATTAATTCATTAATTTGAATTATGGTTCTGATCTCCAGCAGAAAAGTTTTAGTTGAGAATATCAATAGAATATAGAAAGAAGGGAATGAAACAAAAGATCATTGGTTTTAGTTTTCAATACTCATTACATAATTTTCATTTTTCCTACCTATATTGAAATGATCATATTAGCATCAATGATGGTTAGATGTTGTCAACTTACTTGGTTGGATATTCTGCTAGCACTTATATGTGAAAACTGATGAACCAAGATTTTTTTTTTTACTGTATCAAGATAGTCTAGCCACAGAATTTTTTTAATTGGTTTGTGAAATAGAGCAAAAACATCAAAAAATTTAGACCACTTGGAAGAAGCTTGGCTATGTTGTTAGTGAAGGATAGGCATATTTGTCATCCTAGCATATATTAAATAAGGAAATCAAGTACTATATTTTTTGTAATGACCCTAAATATTGATATAGTTGTGCTTTGCATCGTGTCATGTAAGAAGAGAGAAAATCAATGAGAAGCTGAGATGTTTACAAGACTTGGTTTTAGGATGCTATAAGGTTCATCATAACTATCCTTTCTAGCATTTGAGCTATCTCTAATATGTACACAAGAGTAGTCGTTATTTGTTACCCTTCTATGAACTTGCAAGCAATGGATATGATTGTAACGTAACAATAAATTTTGTTCAGTAAATATAGCAAATTGAGGTTACATTATAATTATTTCCCATTTTTGCTATTAAAATTACATGTCTTAACAACTTCTTAAGCATGGCATGTGTCCTGCGGAAGAGTGATATGTTTTTCTGCTATCCCTGCTTTCAGTGATTTTTTTCCTGTTTTCTATTGTTTTTGCTTTTTTTAATAAAAAAAAAAATTTACTGGTTTAATTGATAATGTTCTTCCAAAATTGTCTCGAATTTCTTTCACAAACAATCTTATGCTATGGCACTATTACCATATTCACACTTGCTAATCATCATTGAAACAGAAGTTTGGAGTTAATGCTTAATAGTAGGTATCATATTTTGAAGTTCTATACTGTGTTGAAAGTTTCAAAATGGTAATTTATCATTTATATATGCTGAAATTTGAATGTGTAAATGAATTAGAATGATAAATTCTCTATTAGCCTAATCATATTCAATCATATCATTGGTTTGTGCAATGCATGGGTGTTGATGATTTAGTTCCTATCCCCTTCTAGGAGTTACCAGTTTATTGTTTTGATTCAACAAATGGACAGTGTAATTTAGCATTCAAAATATAAAGCCATTTACAACATGAATATTCTAAGGAACATGTGCTTACTTAAAGGTTCATTGTATGTTTTTTAAGCTTATACCTTGGAGACAAGGAGGAACTATAGTGCCATACAGTGGTATGTCTCAAAATCCTGCTATCGTCTCAACTTCATCTTTCACATTTAAGGAGGTGTATGTCTTAGTTTAAGATTAAATAAAGATATTTTCCTATTCATATATAACTCCTCTTTCTAATTGTGACACTTATAAAATTATCATTATAGGTTATATATTAAGGGAAATCTTGCTAATATGGCTATAGCTTCTTACTTTTGGTCTTGCTCCTTAATTGTATGATTTGATAGAGAATCTATATAAATCATCAAAAAGAAAGTCTTGCAATGTTTATTTTCATTAGCTGTTATCAACTTTACATAATTAAATCCTTGATGGTTTTTCCTTCTTTATTTTTCTATTATTCTACAAGCTACAATATTATTTGATGGTGTGTAGAATGTTCTTTTTAATTTATTTTTCTATGGAGTTGTGTTTGAATACCTCCATGCACATTGAATATTCCTTTTAAAAAGATGAAAAGTATTTTAACTTCTTTGATATATGGAAGTATGTTGCCATATTGGAGCTTCAGATTATGTTAGTTTCATTGTATTTGAAAAATTACATTGTATCTGACGAGTAGGTATCATAGATCAACAACTGAATCTACAAGCAAATAGGATTTGGCCCTACTATGTGTATTGGTTCTCTTGTATCAATGATTTTAGGAGGATATAAACTCTGCAGTAATGAGAAATAGTGGCAGAATGCCAGGGAATATAACTTGGCCTTGCTTTGTCCTCTTTGTGTGCCTATTTTGCTAGGTGTTTATGCCATGGTGAATATTCCGTCGAGATATTACTACTGTGATAGGAAGGTGTGTTTGTTAGATGCCAATCTTGCTCATTTTTTCACATGGCATATACTTGTGGAGGTGTACCGTCGGTGTATCAAGCGTACTCAATCATGAGACATTTCAATCTTGATTCCTCTTACTGGCTTTTGATGGCAATGTTGAATAGGCTGGTATGAGGTTGTTTTGTTTTTTGCTGCTCATGATTTATGATATAGTTATACTACTGGTGTATGTTTATGTGTCTATTTTGCTCATATTCTAAATGATGGATTGGACCTTCATGCAAGGCTTACCAATTGTGTGCTTTAGTTTGTGTCTATAGTATTTTGTTAAAACTGCAAATTGATGGCAATTTCTGATGACATTTATAATAGTCACATGCTGCTGCGGAAAATTTATGTATACTACATTGGTGTTGTGATGGGGTTATTTATGCTTTGACTAGATTTGTGAAGGATGGCTATGACATGGAACAATTAGTTTTTATGGAGGCATTCAAGATGCGTTTATTTGATGGATAAAGGGTGTAATCATGAAAATGTATCTTAAAATTTGTATTTCCTTTGAAAGGTATGGTCCGATCTGTATATGATTTTTTATCAAAAAAGGAAATAAAGAAGGTTGATTTACAGATTCTATGCAATGCGAGTTTTAAAGGGGCAGCAGCTTCAAGTAAAGATTATTATCATGCTACTTTATGGGTGCTTTATTGCTAGGAAAGGAAGAAAGAGCCTTGGTTAGTTTGGATTTATTATTAGTGGCAACATTCAAACTAAAATAGGTGGTGATTGTTTAAGATTCAGAATTGTCGGTGGGTAATGGGGATTATTCCTCTTTTTCATTGCTTGGGGTCAAGGGTATTGTAAAATTAAGAAGGTGCCAACTAGAATAGTAATGCATAATTCTTTTATAATAAGGTTATGTATAAATTATATTTGATTTGATTAAATAATAGGATTGATGTATATAGCTTGAGATAAATGTATTTGGATATATTTGATGCCTAAATAAATATTGTTTGAAGTACCATGATTAATCTCATTATATAATATCTATATTATATTTCTCTACAGTCATTATATCATTTGCCATAAAACTAGAAAGTGATTTTTCTTTTACCATTGATACTTTTTATAGTGCCTAAAACTGTTGAAAGCAAGCTTTTTACGTGGAAAATGACTTAATACATATTACATTTTGTCTATCAACAATTAAAATATCATGATAAATGAATAGCTCAAAACAAATAAAGCTCAAAGTCAGGCTTCAAATAAATGAATGGCTCAAAAGAAATAAAGTCATTAGACATGATAAGTCATGGTAAATAGAAAACGTGATGATTAGAGGATGTGGATAGAAGAACACAAAAAATAATTTGGCAAATAAATTTTAACTAATAATTTTTATTCATAAATATTTTTAATGTTATAATAGTTGTTCATATATGTTTAACAATAATCTTACAATTTTCATAAAATGAAACAAGATATTAATTTTGATATCCTAACAGTGTAAAAAAGTTTTATAACGCTATCCAATCAGATTTCTCCTTTTGTATGACTTTTTAGGTGGCAGGGATTGAAAATAATCATATCTGCTGATATATCATTACACAATTGGATGAATGTATAAATTTTTTTTTACAGTCAGTGCATTCCAATCAAATTCATAAAATTATTATCTCACAATAATTAACAATTGAGATTTAATTTGAATTAATGCATTATATTTCTATATTTTTTTAATGTCAATATTTTTATTTATACTCTAATAAGATTATTATTATATATATTAAATTAAAATTAATAAATGAGATTTATATGTGTTTTATTTTATAGGAAAATTAAAATATCATAAGCAAATAAAATATAACTCAATTGCATTATATGATTTTATTTCATGTATATTATATATCATGCTATCGTAATAATTGTTACTTTGATCATATTAACCACTTTACATATAATCTAATAAATATATTTATATATTTATTGATCTCATTCTCATTAATATTTAATGGTTGGTCCAGTTATAAAAGTTTGTTAAAGAGCTCACAATCAAATGACAAGCTGGGGGATATTAGGTATGACTTTCACTTCCCAATTCAATTATACTTTGTTTCTGCTATGGTATATTTCTTTTTGACTTGACCATTTTGGTGCTATATTTAGGATGATTTGTTAATGAGTTAGTGTTCATTTTAGTCCCTCACTTTTTATTATTGAGTCATTTTAGTCCCTGACTTTTAAAATGAGTCAAATTAGTCCCTAACATTACAAAATGTGAGTCATTTTAGTCCTTTAACCCAATTGTAGTTAATTTTCTATCAATTAAATGATGATTAATAATATTAAGTGATACCTTGACATACCATATGTCATCTAAAGTAGAATATATTTTAAAATGACTTATTTTGATGTTTAAAATTATACAAAATAAGTCATTTAAATATTCATTATACATTTTAAATTGACTCATTTTGTATAATTTTAGATACCAAAATAAATTATTTTAAACTTCATTCTACTTTAAATGACACATAGTATGATAATATATAACTTAATGTTACATATCATCATCTAATTGATAAAATATTAAATAAAAGTGAAATAAGGGACTAATTTGACTCACATTTTGTAATGTTGGGGACTGATTTGACTCATTTTAAAAGTCAGGGACTAAAATGACTCATGAGTGAAAAGTGAAGAACTAAAATGAGCATTAACTCTTTGTTAATTGTTGACTTTTAATTGAGTAAAGCTTTTGAAAATTATAAAAGTTTACCACCATTTTGGTGAACTTTTGAATATGATGAAGCTAACCATTATGAATTGTTAAATATTGTTACGAATCATTAAGTAATTTTCCATCACAAAAAGATCAGAAAAAAGAACAACTTTATAGTTCGGGGTTTTAGAATAAGCCAATCTTATAATCCATTTTATATTCAGGTAGTCTAATTGTATTCCTTAACCATTTTTTTAATGCAACATTTTCATATTAAAAAAGAAAGCATCAAAACTTAAAACAATATTCATATTGAGATGATAAGTAAAAGTTGTGTAAAAGATACAAATTATTAAAATAGGCATGCAAAGAGACAAAATAAAATACTTATTCAGACGTTGATATAATAGACATATTAAGAAGCAATTTTTGGTGATAGATAATTTGGTCCAATATCTAGATCATCTAATGATCCATTCATCTCCACTCTTAAATTTTGCTTCAACTCTATGATTTGATGATATGATTATTTAAATTTAAAAACATAATAATTAATAATTTTATGAAATAAAATAAATTACACCAAATTACAAAATTACCATTTACCAACACCAGATCATCAACTCTACACTGTACATTGATCACGACCGCCACCCTCAAGCCACCACGGTATCCAACATCTTCGCCGGCTGCGCCATCCTTCTGGCCAGTCTGCTCAACACAGGCAATATACCCACGGCGGTGCTAAAGCTTCTTATAGATGATCCATCGCGGGCGGCAGCTAGCTTCAGCCGGCACCTGCAACGTGCTTGGGCGGTAGTTGCCTCCGTCTCTGTTCGACCTGGTCGAAAAGGAAAAAGTACCAATTTTTTTTTTTTAAAGTAGGAAACTATAAGGAAATATGTTCAGATTTATGTGTTTCGAATCTAAGCCTCGAGTGACATCTACAATTGACAGGTAGAGACGTTCACTGATTCTGATCCATTGGCTGCAAAGAAATAACCAATTTGGGTTACACAATATGAACATAGTGGGAAAATACAACCCACGGTTCCAACTGGCCAATAAATGTAATATTATTAGAACAATTTAAAAAACACTAGAATTGGCAATAAGCCATACATCCCCATTATTTTTGCAATAGTTGAACTATAATCTTGATGTAAAAGCTTAACTAGTTTATGCTTTAATCTGTTTCACCTTATCAAATTTTTTGTTATATCATTTTTCAAAAGACCAGTGGGGAAAGGAAAAAAGGGAATAAGGGTTAAAGAGTGGCGGTAGTGTTGATAGGTGGAAGAGTATAGATGAACACTGAAGAGGAGTATCGGGCCAAGGAGGAAATAAAAAATCAAAAAAGGGTAATTTAGCAATTGAAATGAGACAGAATGAAGAGCATCTCAAATACCAAAACACATTGCGGATCAAATTATCCCCCACCAGCAGTTTTTATGTTTAAATTAATCGTGCGAATGACGGGTTTTTGACTAGTTTATATACGTTTGTACTAGAAGTACGCGCAATGGTCCCCACGTACGGTTTAGACCAACTCATTACCCGTGCGCAAATGGTCCCCATGTACGGTTTCGACCAACTCATTACCCGTGCGCAAATGCATTGTAATTGAAATTTTGCACCCGTGGATTTCTCGAGTAGACGTAACCATTTCAGTCTGAGCTAGATTAGATAATCATGTTAAGTCCACAAAGTTCATCAGAGACAATGGAAACTCCGAAACCGTATCAGCAACTACAGCAATCAGAAATAAGAGATCCAAAAGTACAAAGGACAGATGGATAAATTAACTCGAACACTGGATGCAATAAATCCTACCATCAGACGAGCCAAAATTAAAAAATCAGTCAGCTGGTTGATCAACTTCTGCATAAGCAGGTTCAAGGTGTGCTTGCTCAGCTTCCTGCACCTCCTTCTCAGTTTTCCTGCCCTTCTTTGATTTGTAGTACACACTCATGAAGGTCCCAACAGCTTCATACTTCCTCCTACAATGCTCATAGAGACCAGCATCAAACATCCTCCAGAAGTTTTTCTCAGTCAGCTCAGACACAGTATATTGTGTCTGAAAACCATGATTTTCAATCAACCAATTCTCCATTTGGCGCACTGCTTCAGCACCATCAAATACCTCACCCCTCAAAACAGGACCTGGTGCATAGTAAACTCCTATATCTGTGTACATTTGAGCACTCTGTGTGTCTCCCTGCCTGCGATGTAGTTCGAAGCCTGGTTCTGGGTAAATCATAGTATTGGCGGGCCGCTTGAACAGTTTGTGTGGGCATATCCAAATGGGGTATACCTAATGTATTGACAATCAACAACGTAAGAAAACAAAATAGACAACTGCACCAACAAAATTATAAATCAGAAAAGTGAATTCCTAATAAAACTACAAGATACATAAAAAAAAAAAAAAACGAAGCAATATTTTGAATGAATTACTACCCGGAAATATTAGTGACACCAGTACTTTGTAAAGATCACTACTTAAATTTTCTTGCAAGGTAAAAACTCATTCATGAGCTCAGAAAAGTATGAGACCAATTACTTTAGGACATAATCGACAATGCAACTGGGCTTTCCTTGCAAAAAGACATGACAGCTCAACAGCAAAATTTAACTTTTTATAAGTGAAAGTGTGAAGCACAAGTCTTAAATCACTTTCTCTCGTATGAAAAACAGTCTGAATGATAAAATTTATGTAAGTAAAAGATTATTAAGGTTGGGTAAGAGGAAAAATGTACCTCCATCTCACGGTGAACCCATTCTAATGCATCTCCCACCTTGTACAAAGGAACAAGCATGTCTTGGATGACATGCATTTCATGGTAATAGTTCCTTATAGCTTCACCTTGAGTAGCCTTGAGCAGAGAAACCTTGGGTGGCATCAACCAGCCAAGCAGAAACCTAAACCAAAATTGATCAGCAAATGGAAGGATAAGCTTTCCCTCCCAATACAAACTCCTTGTGTGCCTGTGATAATATTCTCTAGTAGGAATGTACTCCACAAATGTTCCTTTCTTCAGTGCTGTCTCTGCATGCTGATAGAACCAGGGTTTGAACCACCATCCTATACTGTTGATCTTATTACCCTTCTTCTTAGCCTCTTCTTTTGAAGCATATCTCCCTGTCATGCACACAGCTTGGGTTGGTGAATAGACCATTGTTTCAACAAAGTCTGGAACCTTCTCATCATTGTCCTGGTCTCCACCTCTGGGAGCAAAAGAATCAGAAAATGCCTGTGCAATGTCTTTCAGGTTACCAAAAACAGGTTTGTAGGTTAGCTTCATGTACTCCTTAACGGGTATAAGCTTGATCTCAGCAGCAACAAGAAGCCCAATTGTTCCCTGAGACCAAGGAACAGCATGAAATAGATCAGAGTATTCATTGTCCCCGGTGGCTCTAACAAACCTGCCATCAGCCAAAACAATTTCATAAGCCACAACGGTATCAGAGAAAAGGCCATATTTATGGGAGCTTCCTTCTATTCCATAGCCGTTGATGAGGCCACCGACAGTAAGATCATCTAGCTCTGCAACAACAGCAAGGGCGAGATTCATCGGGACAGTCACCCTGGTGATCTGCCCCATGTTGACTAGGGGCTCCACTCTTGCAATCATTCGGTCTCTGTCAACTTCAAGTATGTTCCTGAAAGCAGACAAATCAACTTCAAAATGACGAGCCCTCTTGTAGTCAACATTTCGCGTCCCAACTGCAATCCATGGCTTACGAGCTGTACAGACAAGACCATCCTTTGACGGATTCCTCTGCTTGAGACGTTTGATGACCTTCTTGACATTCTCATCATGCTCCTTCCGGCGGGTCTTATATGACTTCCACTCAGATCTTACATCCCCAAGGTATGTAAGAAAATAAAGTGTGAAGGAAATCGGAAGGACCACAAAAATAACAAGAATCCATCGGAACTGGACAAAATAGTCCACCCAAATCTTCTTCCTCTTTGGGCGCAGAGGAGCGTCGAGATCTGACATTGCTGAGATGGTACAATACTATAATGAAAGAACCAAAAAAAAAAATTCTGTTAAAATCGCACAACTAGACCTCTTTACAGTTAAAAATGTATAAGATACATACGATCAAAGAGAAAGAACCAAATGCTCTCTCTGTCCAGGAATAACTGCTAATTTGAATAAATAAACTGGTATATTAAAAACCATACATACATACATGCATTGTTGCCGGATACAAACTTTATATTATGCCAGAAACCAGATATACACAAGATTTAAGATAAATTGTCAGCACCAGGAACTAGGATTGTTCAGGATTTTATTGTTTTTATTACTTCCTTCACAAAATCCAAAGAAATAGAAAAGAGACTGAAAAACATTAAACGGAATCAGAAACCAAGCAAGCCTTTATCAATTAACAATTCATGGAACTAGCAGCTACCAGATCTCACTCAGCACAGAGAGTAACAATTCAAGAGCAGCTTCGAAAGACTCCCTAAGCTATTTACCAGTTTCAAAATCAAAGAAAAGCACGTTGCATGTGCATAGAACAGTAAATAAAGAATCTATCAAAAATTCAAAATCCAGCACGAGAAACAAAAGATCTGAGATCCTACACTGCGGAAATGCAATTTAAGCACGAAACAGAAAATCACATTTCAGTTCAGAAGCAAAGCTGAATCTAACACCAGCAGATATTTTGTGTTGGCTGTAGTGGAAGCCTGTGAAGTAGTATGTATCCCGGAAACCGTTGAGAAATTCACGGTTAAAACTATATATATGCATGTATGTATGTATTAATGTATGTATGTATATATATGTATGTATGTATATGTATGTATGTATGAATGAATGTATCTCGGAAACCGTTGAGAAATTCACGGTTAAAACTAGAGGCGCACGCACGCACGCATGCAGAGAAATTCACGTTTTCTGAGGATACAAAACCAAACAGAAAAAACTTTGAGAGAGAGACGGAGAGTACCTGAAGAGTGAGTGAGAAGGGGAGAGTAGAGTGTGAGAGTTGTGGTGCAATAAGTGGGGGGTTTTAAGTGGGCACTGAGTGAGTTCACTCACTCGCCTCTCTATGCGAAGACCGGTGTACGATTCGATATGAAGAGGCAATTTGTCCTCTACTGTTTTTTAATTGCGAGATACTAATATAAAACTTTTAAACCGAGGGGCTAGTTTATTTTCAATATATTTTTATGAGAGATGAAAATAAATAAAGGTTTATTTATTTTTCTTAATTTAGAATCTTACTCGTACATATTACGTAATTATTAAATTATTGAAGATATTACAAACTTTGATGGATGTACCTTTAATATAAAAAATTTTTACCAAATATTTTTCATTTATAATATTTTTAAGAAGATTGCAATTGAGTCAAATATTTTTACTAATTTAATAATATTTAATTAAATGTTTGTATAAAACCTTTTGAGAAACCATACATGTAAATTTAATCCATTTTAAATAGATTAATTTTGATATATTATCAATATAAATTTTTTTTATATTATTATCCAATTATATATTTTTATTTAGATAAATTATAGAATCTGATAATACATATTATTTACACTAAAATTTAATTATATATTGTTATATTAAAGAAAATACTTAACTCAATCACTCCCTTCAAAATTAATCTCCAGATTACAACCTGTATTTTTACATAAAGTTTTGAAATAAAATAATTTTTTAAGTCAATTTTCTAGTAGCACATCATAACATGGTTCTAGATTCATAATAATTTCATTTGATAGTTAAAATATCTGCTAACTATAGTTAAGTACTCATCACCTTTATTATTCTTTTGTTAGATTTTTTAAGAACCTCAATATTTGTGTAAAGTATTTTATATTCACGGTCTATCAGGAAATTTTATGTTTTTTGTGATATTCGTACAATTTCTTCTAGTATGTTTTTAACACGAAGAAGAGTACGATATGTAACATTCTTTATAAAGAAAAGAATAAAAATTACAAGGAATTTAATTTTATAATGGGAAAGAGAGATTGTTCTTTTGGGTAAAAGGAAAGAGAGATTGAAGTATTATTAAAAATATTAATTACAAATTCCTTTTTACTTTCTATAATCGAGTATATTTAGGCAAGAAATTTAGAACATAGACATTCTAATTCTAATATTAGCATTTTTTTACTTACTAGGGAATACACCAAACAAAAATTGTTAGTAGAATTATGACTACTAAAAATTATTAATGAAATTTGGAAAGAAGAAAGAGAACAGAAAAATGGAGGAGATAAAAGACAGAAAAAAAAAAAGATTAGAATCCCAAGGAGATGGGCCCTGCTAATCAGATTCGTGGGTTCTCACGTGCAACGCTTCCCGTGTGAGTTGCAGACTAGACAGCATGAAACTAGTATCTCTTTATTTATTTAATTATTTAATATAATCACTTCGTTTTTTTATTGATTACTGAAATTTGAAAATCTATCCCCCGACAAACCCCCCTCTTTCTCCCTCTTCCTTTCTTTTTTCCTCTCTCTCCTCTCCCCTTTTCGACAAGCCACTTTGCTACTTTCCTGTGGCCATTGGCCAACCTAACAGGCGACATCATCAATGCCTGTGTCTGTTTCTTCCTTATAGTATTATTAATTTTTTTTTGGTTTCTCGTATATTTATCGCCAATAGCCATAACTAATTCTTTCAAAGCGAAACTTTGTTTAAGGGAGCAAATTTCTGCCACAGAACCCTTTACATTCGTATCGCCAAAAATAAAACCCCCATTAAATGCTCGAAAAACACAGATTATTAACCATGCTAACTATCATGAGATATAAATTATTAATATAATAAAAAATGGGGGCAGTCATGAAAATATCATAAGGGCTAGGCCCACCAACTATCCAATAATCCGAGAGAGGACCCAAAAACAAATAATAAAAGAACCAAAGTTTATTTTGCAACAATATCACACATATTTATAACCAAGTACTCTCTCATTTTTAATCCATTTGTCCATTTTTTAGGTTTTTTTTTACAAAATATTTATCCATTTATAATATCAAGGAGTATTAAATTATTTTTTTCCATTTCCACTCATAATATAATGACTATGTCATTATGAATAGTAGTATACAAGTCTTTAATAAAGATGATTTGGTCCATTTATATAACTTTTAACCATTATAAATATATATTTATTATTTTTTTAATTTATATGCTTTTATGTCTTTGGACAAATGTGATGAAAAGGAGGAAGTATATTGAAAGTATATCAATGCATTGGAAGTATAAAAAAATTTATAATATTATTTAATTAAATCTTTTATTTATATAATATTTTAAGCAGTAGATATAATTGTTAATGATTATGGTTGTTATAATAATATGTTATTAAATAATTATATAATTTTTTACATTATCATCGAAATGAAAATTAAATCTTATAATGTTAGATGTTTACTTTTTATCATTTAATTATCATAAGACTTATTTTGTTATTTATCACTTTTCTAATTATTTTCTGTTTTTATTTTTTTCAGCCTCTTTTCTATTTAATTTTTTTTAAAGAAAACAATAAGAATAAAAGATAAAAACTGAAGCTGAATTTTATGATTTTAATAAATTAAAAAGTAAAAAATAAACTGAAATCATAAAACGAAATTAAAAAACTATTTTCTTAAACTAAATGTCTTTATATTTTAATTTGATTACATATTAAAATATTATAAATTTATATCCGGACAACAACATATATATAATATTTTATTTTTGAGTTTATTTATATTTTTTCTATTGAATGAAAAGAATACAATGACTTAGTGATGGAATTGGACCATCATAAACCATAGTACTATACAAGCCATCCTTTTAGTGCAAGTTCATTTTTTAAAGTTTAGTTCATGTTTGAAAAACAACAAAAACTATTTTTTTTCGTAAGAACAAAACATTATTTTCTAAAAAAAAAAATTGTTTGGCCGGATATGGTCGAATTAATGTTCTGTATGCCTCTGAATTTTTTAAAAAACTTTAAGTACGTTCTTGTGCTTTGAAAAATTATAATTATCAGATCCCCAGTCTACAAAATGTTTGTATATATAACCCAAATAAAATACATAATCTATTCTATTTAGTTAATATATCTGAACATATAATCAAGTATATATATTAAAGTAATTTATTTTCACAACTCATATACCGAAAAAGGAAAGTCTATAATAAGATCTTCACTTATTCGTCCACAATTGGACAGCAAAAATGGAAAACGAAAAGGAACAATGGAAAGAAACAAAATGTTGCATACTCATTACAAATAATAATAATAATAATAATAATAAAGAGAGATTGGAATTTTACATCATTTGATAACTTGATTATTGGTTAATAAGAAGCATAAAATGTCAATGGGTTTCCAACTTTTACTCGAAGTAAAAATGATTTTGAATAAAGTAAATGGAATGGTGATCTGTTTTCTTGACAACTTGTTCTTAATATATTCTTATTTAATTGGGAAAAAAAAGGAAATGAAATATAGAAGCATTCGAATCACAAAGATCATTTAATTTTTATTATTGAGATAATGTGACGATTATCAAACTGATGATTTATTAAAGGATAATGCAATCAAAAGTTGAATTCGATATTAGGTATTTGTGTCAACTTCATTGGTTTCAAATTTCAATATAAATTTTTAAAATAAAATGGACCCCCCGTCAGAGTAATCATTAGCAGGACCTGATATTTGCATACAAAGTCTGCCTCTTACGCACGAGTGATACTCAAGATCATTCGCTCCTTTTTTCTTTTCTGTTTTGAAGGTCATTCAATTTTTACTTTTTATATTTCTTTGACTTTTTCCCCTTCCATTCATGGCTGCTATAATTGTGCTTGAACCAATGTACAAGAGGAGTGCTTGGACATTCAATTGTTGCATAGCATTGTCCTTTACTAAGACGATACATGATTTTACAAACAAAACTAGTGTTGTTTCTGAAGATTGTGTAACTGCTATGCTTAATTAGGGATTTGATATTTGTGTTATCAGTACCTTGTTCTATCTGTACAGCTGATTTTAAATTTCCTTTGAAGTGTTTTAAAACTAGTATAGAAGAATCTAACGAACTCATATTCAGTTTGATGTTCATCTTAAGTATGATGCAAAATCATTAATGTTTTGTTGCTTACTATTTAACGTTGTATAGTCTCGTTGGTTATAATTTTAGGCTTAACTTATGTTTTATCAAGATTTATTTGTACCCATATTTCCGCCGTAAATAGACTATTGTCTTTGATTATAATAATGAATACTTGTTGACCAAACCATACAAAATTTGTGACGTGATATTTTATGAAGTAGTGTTATTTAAGTAAAATATTTTTTTTACTAATAATCAAAATTTAACCGATATAAAATCAATCATAATAAGCTCATATTTCATAAATTATATTAAATTTTATTCACAAAATGTTTTAAATTTGAATAGTAAAATTTAATTGTTATGTAAATAAAATGAAATAATATGTAAATATGACATCATGTAATATAAAATGAATATTAAAATATTTAAAATGCAACAAAATGGATTAAAAATAACATTAAGCAAAAATTTCGTAAATATAAATAAGCTGTAATGGAATATAATAAAACTAAGATCTACCAAAATGAGAAAAACATATACTTGTGCATGTAGCGATTTTCAAAAATCCCTTTCTATATATGGAAATTAAAATTCTATATTTTAGATAGATAAAATTCCTCTTTAAAATTCTTTGAATTCTACAATTTCTTTTAAGTTAATATCTAAACAGGATATTTTATCATGATAAATTTTAAATTCTTTTAAAAATTATATTTTCCCCTATAATTGTTCTATCCAAATGCACACTTAAGTGATAACATGAGAGAAATCCACATTATGATTTGAAGGGATTACTATTCCTATTCCATAGTAGATATTTTTTATTCTTTATCAATGGGACAATCAAGTATACTATTTATGGTCACTAGGCTAGGAATATGTCTACCTGTCAATGTAAAATAATTTGAATTGTGTTATTTATACATACGTGGTGTGGGACACCCCGACTCACATCTTATCTATCATTGGATGAAATATAAATCCACATCTTATTCGATAATGAATGGAGTGTGAGTCAACACAGTGTCTTACATCCCATAAGTACAAATAACATTTTTTAATAATTTAATGGGTCAATCTCTTACTCATAAGGACCTAGGACAACACTCACAACTAGCGGTACTTAATAACAATAATAGACCGAATAAGAATAATGATCACAAGTTTTGGGCTTAAATAGTAAGCTCTCATTATTTTAAGATCCAATTAATTTTTATTTATGTCGATCTTAAAAAATTAAGTAGTCCAATAGTGAACTATTATTAATTTTAGGATTTTCCTTTGGTAGTCATAAAATATCAATACTCTTTTGTATTTAACAATTGTGAATTTCTTTGTACCAATATAGTTGTGATTTAACTTATTTATAGATTTTAATAATTTAGATTAATGAAACATGTAACTCATTCTTAGTTATAAATAATTAAATAGTATTGGTATGCTTAAATTTTAGAAAGTTACAAGAAAAACTCTAAATCTTATTTATTATATTCAATTTTTAAGTTTTACCCATGAATTTTTTTTATCAATGGAACTTAAAAAGCAACATATTTGGCGCCACATGTTAAGTAGGATATTGCAGCAACATTATTAGATATACCGAATCTACCTGAATATATTCAAAAGGGAGTTTCTTTTCAACGTCTGTAGCTTCTGATTAGGATTTAGGGGTTATACCCTTCCTATTTATTTATTTTTTGGAAAAAAGAAAGTATGATGCTTTCCATTAGTTCATGTCTTCGCCATTGTCGCTGCCGAATGGAGGGAGGGTAAAAAGATGGATTCGTATCTCCCAGTTTTGTTAATGCAACAAAGGAAGGCCAGTTCTAAGATGAGGTGCTAGCCAACATCTCATGCATGAGGTGTTTAGCTGGACAAATTATCAGTAGACACGTGGAGCACAGGTGTAGTTTGTCATACTTGTTTCTCGATTTACACTTAGGGGCTTCTAGAATATTTTATTCTTAAATTAACCACGGGTAGGGCCTCATATGAAAAAGAAAGAATTGTGCTTAATCTAACACCAGACGAATCAATTTCACTAGACAAATTCATTACACAACATCAAACACGATAGAGTCCTAACCCAGGATAAAAAACTAAAAAACAGAAAACAAACAAACTCCCTATGAAGCACCCTAACTCTAGCCCAATTTTATCAAGAACACTAACTCCCTCTGAAGAACCTAACCCCGCATTCTGCCATTGGCTGCCGCAATCGTTTCTCCGTCTCCGTCGCCAGTCTCCGTCCTTAACAAGCCCTGTTTTGACCGGTTATTCGTCAAGAGAACGTGTAGGTTTTATTGTTGTGGTTGCAAATTTGGTGTCTGTGATTTGAATCAGAACGAGGGGAAAATGGTGGTGAGGCTTCGATTATATCATTTTGGGTGTAAGAACAAGCCATTCTATCAAGTCATAACTGCTGATAGCATATCCCCTAGAGACGGCAAGCACCAGGAAGTTCTTGTTTACTCCAACCCTTTGGCATGTTCCAGTTTTCTCTTTCTCAAAATTGCATTATTTTTTTTCTTTTCTCTCTGATGCCTAAATAATGGTAAAGGTGTGATTGTTGTGATTTTTTCTGGATGGGTTACAGCTTTACAGGTTTTAAGGTTTGATTCTTTGCTGTCTGTGGCTGCTATTTTAATTTTTTATTGTAAGTGAATTTTATTTTGTTTAGCGGTGGTGGTATTCTTTTGCCTAAATGAATGGATTTTGGTGTTTACACCCCATGAATGCCCTGGGACGCCACTTTGAATATGGTTGCCTTATCTGTCATACGCATAATCTTGTTAACGTGGAGGTGATGCCAAGGTGTTCATGGGGCTTTTCATGCAAGAGGTCACTAGAACAGCAAAAGGGAACATGCATAGTGAATTTTCAGTTTTTCAATTGCTTTGTTATATGTTGTTGCTTTGCACACCACCCTACAGCATTTATTATAGTGATTAGTAGTCCTAACTCCTAATGATCAATGCTGTTAAATAGGAGGATGAAATCTGCAAGACGATGGAAGAATTGTTGTGTGAATGCCAGAGGAGGATTGCTGAAAGAATTGCATCCTCTTCTCTAGCTAGAACAGCACCAAGGAAAGACCAAGTTGAAGGCAAATCAACAAGAGCTTCTACTAAAACTGACAAGGGTCTTAAGATTCAATCCGTGAAGGAAATAAACAGGATCAGTTCTGCTAAGGTCAGGGAAATTTAGCAAATCTCGTAATCGTCAGCATTTGATTCATTCAATTGAATGTGGATGCAGCTCTTCTATGGTACAGAGAAACTACATGGTGAAGTATATTATTTTTTTGTTGGCTACTAGTGTATTCAAATAACCATTGATTAAATGAAATGAGTAGTTTTGTTTTTTATAAACTCAAGTTATTGGATGACATTCAGACTATGATCACAACTGATTTCTTTTGATTGGCGGTTGTATGTCCATAGGTTTTGTTGAAATGTGGTATTCTTTATTATTTTTAACAAAGTTGTATTACTGGGGAGTTCCTAAGACTAAGAACAATGAAATCATTTCTAGTTTTGAACCTCCTCAATCATCAGACTTGAGTTATAACAACTGACAACTTGGTTCTGAAGATTATGCAAAGGAGCCACCATGGTTCCCCCACACTTGCCAATGACACTTCTAAATGTTCCTGCAACAAATATGGAAATTCAACCTCCATTGCCACCCCTACATTTTTGGTCCTGATGTGTATCCACGCATTTTTTTTTGTCGTGATGTATCCACCCATTTCGTTTGCTGGTCATTCAACTTGGGCCAGTTTTGTAAGCAGTATATAACTTGGCCAATTTTGTGAGCGAAAAGAATTACCACTTGTTTGTTTTTTTATTGTAATGAACAGTATTGACGTATTGATTTTGATTCTTTTAGTACAAGATTTTTTATATATACACTCAGTTACATCCTATATTCCTATCTAATATTCGAAATCTAAATTTTGATGTTAATATATACATGTATTAAACAAATTCTCGAACTTTGGAAAATAAAAAGTGGGAAAGAAGTATTGGTCAGATTGTTGCCGGTAACAGCAACCTGTGTCAATAGTGGTCTTGTATCAAAAGCAGAAACACCCTCATGGTAGACAAGTGCATCGTTATTTCTGACTTAAATATTAGATGAGGATACAGATCATTACATCTGAGCATACACACAGACGGAATTCGGAAAAGAGAGAAAAAAAGCTGTACTACTCTTATTTCGGAGATTTTTTTCTCATAGCTAGCTGGAGTACTAAAATTCATCAAGACAAGCTTCAATTAATAGAATTAGATAGAGCAAAGAAGATTCGTCTTGGTATTTTACTATTATGCTTTTCACCTTCACACTAATAAAGAAGATTCAAACCAGGTTCACTTGGGTCTTAGGAATGGAACTACTTAATAACCAAATTGCGCTTTCCAAAATTGAGGTCTGAGTTAGGAGAGTAACCAGATCAAAGGTTGAGAGGGACTTTTCTTGGGTTAAAAGAACAGCTGGTAGCTATGCATTTGTATACAAGAATTCTAAATTATAATGTTAGCGCAGCATTCTTGCCAGAGTAGTAATACACAGGTCATACCTTATACTTCCCTGGGGTTAAGCATCTTACTCTGTAATCTGAATAGCTGTTGGTCCAGTGAAAATTGAATACAAAGACAAGGCTGCCCCCTTTCAAAGACAATAACTCGATCACCTTCATTTTTCCAAGAAATATATCGGTGCTCAGAAGTTATGAACCACATCAAAGGTAAGTATAATTATTTCTACTTAGCTATTTCTACCCCGAGGGGATCCACCTTTTATGATCCCCTCTGATAAAAGGCAATCACACTAATAAGGAATAACACAAAAAAAAGGAGCATAAAAATACTGGTAGAGCCTGTCTCAGAGAAACAGAGAATAAAAATCAACTTACACAATTGTGTTTATTATGTATAACCTATCCATCAGGTGTAAAAAAAGTCTTGAATTTATACAAAGAAAAACTAAATGGTACTTGATTGGGAGAGAGAAAGAAGAGAAAATTCATGAGGGGATGGTGAAGAAGACAAAGATGGGAAAGTGCTTGGTTTCTTTATCTCCCACATAGTCACCACTAGCTTCATTGACAACATGGAACAAATCACAAAACAGAAGAAACAAATTAGCTTGACCGAGTTATCTGATCTGATCACTCTGAGTTTAAATTATAAGAAAATCATGGGCCAAAACCCCGATCACAACTGCATAGTTGGTGTGGGAGAATGACAACTCAACTTTAGTCCCCTTTGGTATTAAAAAAAAAAAAAAAGAAGATATGGAACAACTATTCTATTCCAGTTCATACTAGACTCCACAAATACGTAACTCAACATTCCCTTGTATACAGGGGTTGAAATGGTGAATCCTGTAAATAGTAAATAATTTAATTTTTATTTTGCTTCTTTATTCATAATTATGAACTTATGATTGCATTCCAAGTTTTCCCATGCACATAAAAAGCCATAGATAATATCTTATATGAAAAAGAAGAAAAATACGTACTTCTAGGAATTCTATATATGCCAAAAGAAATATATTATGGAGTAGCACTCACCTTCTATATGTTTGTATCAAGATCAACCTCATGCTTGCCATGGCATCTACTCTCAAAACTGTCCACAGCGACAAGCAATGAATGTTTAGAAAAATTACTGTGATAGAGAATAAGAGATTTTAAACACAGACTGAAACCAACGATAAACTTGTAGCAACATCAAGCATGTGAAAGGACAACGCTAACCGTCACAAGGTAAAGAAGGACATGTCATAATTATGTGAATTGGAAGAGTTTCTCCAATTCCAACAACAGTATCTCGCATTTAAGCATGGGGTAGGAAAATTGATATTGAATCATTACAACTACATAATCCACATCAACGACAGTATCTCAAATTTGACAAGCATGGCGTAGGAAAAATCCCAAAGCGAACCAAATCAACCATCAAGTATCAATTGCCATTCAGCATCCAAAATTTTAGCACCAACAACAGAGAACAAGGAACTATTAGAACCAAACCTTAACACTGAGAGCACATAATAATCCTGAAAGCACAACAGACTCTAAAGCAAGATATCCATTAGACAAAACAAGAAGCTAAATGAGCAAGGTAAAATTCAAATCACCCACAACTGATGCAAAAATCAAAAGCAATAACCTTTCATAAGCATCGTATTCTCACAAAAAGGGTCTTACCCGCCGCCTCTCCAGGTTCCATCACGCAACGCCTCCTCCTACTTATGTCACCAAACCACTTCATCTGCTACTGTTGCCCACGGAAGAGGACCCACCAGCTTTTATGGATGTGAAGCCCCAGGTGGTGAACGACGTGGCCGCGACTGAGGACGTCGGAACGGTGACGACGGAGTCCACGTGGATGCCACCGGAGACAACTCGAAGCCGTTGGAGGAAGTGTGGAAGGCCATAACGAAGCGAAGAGCTGGCAGAACGGTGAAGAGATCGTAGCTGATGAAGGAGCTGAGAATGGAAGAAGATGTGTTCATGGCTACTTGGCTGGGAGAGGATCTAGGGCTCCATGAGCAATTAGTAGAAGAAGATATGCTAATGATATTTTTGATTCTCAGTTCCACTTGTGTTTATTTCCTTTGATTGTTTGGTTATTTTGATTTGATTTTAAGACAATAAATTATTTCAAATTGCATTTTGGTACATATATAGATCAAACTCAAAGATAAATTGCTAATTGGGGCCTTGCATAATTAGAGAGAAATGAATATGTAATTACTCATGGTGGGCCCATCAAAAATCTATGTGTTCAGTTATTATTTGGCTAACTAAGCACCTTAGCATGAGGCGTTGACCATGCACATCACCACAAAGGAAATGCCCTTTTCATTCCTTAACATTTCAAAATCTGTAATCCCAACCTGTACAGCCAAGGCATGTGCACTAACGTTTGGTAGCAATAGAGAATATTCAAATCAGTAATGTACTAATGCCTTCACCTGGAATCCAGTGTTTTCTGACATTAAATTAAATTTTAAAAAAATTAAAAATATCGTGTTTTGGACATCAAATGCAAAAACTATTAGTTACGCAGAATTTTTTTCCCTTAAACTAGCGGTTCTCGTGCTTCATGTTGACCATGAATTTAATCGAGAAAAATCAAAGAGAATGATAGGCATAAAAAAATTCATGTGCATCTATAATCATATCATCAAATAAACAAGTACGAGCTTGACCGTGAATTATAGTATTATCAAGAATTAATGCTTATTTTAGTCCCTGACTTTTCACTCATGAATCATTTTAGTCCCTGACTTTTAAAACGAGTCAAATCAGTCCCCAACATTACAAAATGTGAGTCAAATTAGTCCCTTATTTCATTTTTATTTAATATTTTATCAATTAGATGATGATATGTAACATTAAATTATATATTATCATACTATGTGTCATCTAAAGTAGAATGAAATTTAAAATAATTTATTTTGATATCTAAAATTGTGCAAAATGAGTCAATTTAAAATGTATAATGAATATTTAAATGACTTATTTTGTATAATTTTAAACATCAAAATAAGTCATTTTAAAATATATTCTACTTTAGATGACATATGGCATGTCAAGGTATCACTTAATGTTATTAATCATCATTTAATTGATAGAAAATTAACTACAATTGGGTTAAAGGATTAAAATGACTCATATTTTATAATGTTAGGGACTAATTTGACTCATTTTAAAAGTCAGGGACTAAAATGACTCAATAATAAAAAGTGAGGGACTAAAATTAACATTAACTCTATTATCAATAGTTTAAGCAATCTATTTCTTCACTGATTCAATAAATAGTTGTATATAATTGGTGGGCTGTGAAGATGGACAAATCTTTCATTGAAAAAATGATTCACATAAGAATTGATCATTTAAAACCCCTCAAAAGTTTAATAGAAGCAATTTAACTGACACTTCCTAGCAAACTATGGTGCAACAGAATTCCAATTCAAAGTTTTGCCAAATTCCAAGAATTCACTTGCTCATGCTTTTTTCACTTATTCCTTACACAATATCCTGTAAGTTAAAACTGCACCTCTCGATCCTCACATTTAGATGCTTTGATCTCGAACTTTGACGAAAAGAAGTATTGCCTGTCCTTTTGAGAATCTCCACCATATATATATATATATATATATATATATATATATATATATATGTTCATTAATATTAAAGCAGAACATTATAATACACGAGATCCATCTAGTATCCGAGAACATCAATAAAATAAAATACTATATGTCAGGACCCAGAATCTTCAGGACAGCACTACAGGGTCAAACTATCGACAAAACATCTTTCATGGTAGGTTGGAATCAACAGAATCATCTTTACACCAAGGAAAATGGGCTCAATAGCCCCAAAACTTGTAGCAGGTGGCTTCAAAAAGGGTTCTGATAAAAGGAACAAAAGCTTCAAACACTACATACTATAGTTGCCACTCGATGGGATCAATCCCCCTTTGCTCCAGAAGTTGGTTAGTGCGAGAGAAGTGCCTGCTCAGAAGAAACAAGATACTAAGTAAGAATGAAAAGAGTTTACATTGATGAATGCAACATTGACCACGAGGTGTTCTAATCCAGATTTGATATTGTGTAAGATCTGAGTTTCCGTGCATTTCCCGAATCTTTGCCAAATCAAACCAAAATATGGCTCAATGTATCAGTAGAATAGAACGTGAAACAGCTGTATCATGTCACCCAATTTGAGGACGACGAGTGGGAACATTAGTGGAGGTGGACTGTAAAGGGCCATGTAACCTTAGAAGATACAATTTAAACCCTGGATTGATTCTGAAATGCTAAGAGTGTGCTCGGTTAAATAGGCAAAAAGTGAAAATGTATTTAACACAATAAAGTCTAGATGAAAAATGAAATGGAAGAAAATGACAATGTATTCTAGACTCTATGCTGCCTTGGTATATATTCACTTTCCATTTACTCAACCAAACACATTGTTACAGCCTTCCAATTTAGAACTGCAGGCCCCATTTTAGAACATTACTCAGTGTTGTGTATATTTTTTCCAGTTCAGAAGTTCTTCATAATAGCTTACGTTTGCTCTTATTCTTTAATAATCTTTAACCTCAATCATGAATGTTGTTGATATATCTTATACCCAAAGTCACAAACAGAACAGTGGAAATTGAAGCAGAAATTTTTTCTTTTTTAACTACACTGCCATATTGACAGAGATTAAATCATAATTCAAAACCACCTTACCTACAGCCAAAGAAGCCTCGATTTGCAGACAAACCAGAAGGATGTGCAGCCGTAAGAATGTGATGCTTTGTTGCATCAATTAACCTAAGCAGTCACCCAGGTACAGGCTCATCAACAATATTCACAGAATTTATCTTCCAGGGAACAAAAGAAAATAATCCAATTTAATTGAAGAAAACCATTTCTGAAAGCAGCTTACAGTTTATAGATTTTTATTTGCAAAACAACTTGCTTGTCACCCATTTCTCAAAAACAAAAATTTACTTTTGATCTTTTCAGATCAAGCTGACTTAAAAAAAAAATATCAATTTGACTTTGCAAGTCCAGGTCACTGATTCCGTGTTTGGTTTCCAAAGCCCGTTATAGTGCTGTATAGTAAAAGTACCTAGATTTCTCCCGAGCAGAATTTCCCCACAACAGAAAGACGACCCCTTCCTTCTTCAGTGAGATTGTCTTGATAACAGCATCAGTAAATTGTTCCCAGCCTTTCTTGGCATGAGAATTTGCTTGATGTTTCCTGACTGAATTCAAAAAGTAAAATACTATTTACAAATCCCCACTTCAGTACATGCATAAAACACTAATTCAACTAAGTCAACAACGTAATTGATTGAACAATCACCAAAAAAATATCTAACCTGTGAGAACAGCGTTTAGCAAGAGAACACCCTGAAATGAAATCAAAACCATGGTCATCGAATATGTATTTTAGAAACTACAATCAATGAGTAAAGTTAAGTTAGCTACTATGTTACAACATTTTTAGCGACAACGTAGAGGACAGTACCCCACTATGTTGCAATTTATGGGGATAACATTCAGGACACAACTTAACCAAACTTCTCCAAACACAACTTTATATTCACTATAATTAATTGACACCATTTCTGAGGTACAGTTTTAGTTATTGGAAGTCAGGTCCATGTTGGCATAGTTTGAAACAAATAATGCCTTACAATACAGCTTATAAAGAAAACACGGAACAAATTTGTAGTCCTGGCTATACTCCTAATCGTTGCAATACTTACCTGTACAGCCCATTTTTCTAGATTTCCATGAGGTGGAACTGAACAGCCAAGGTCTTCCTTAAGTTCCTTAAATATATTTACCAAACTGGAAGGTACTTTCACTCCCTCAGGCACCGAGAACGAAAGGCCCATTGCTTGACCAGGTCCATGATAAGGGTCCTAAAAATGAATACATAAATTACAACACTTAAATGATCATCACTGCAAGATTTAAAGCTATGTAAGGTTAAAGGCTCTACTACTTAACAAGAATACATAAGTTATGGTTCCTTGTATATTTCCGACTATTAGGGCTCACCTACTTATAGGGATCCCCAAAATTCAGACACCAGCATCATAACATTCAGAATTATTTGTCATTCTATTTCAAAATTCTTTCTGTTCATGCCCTACAAACACCATCATCCTTGTTTCTGTTGATTAGGATAATCCACTTTCCAAGAATTGATACCACAATGGTCCTCCTACTTTATATTGTATTTACTCGGTCTATTCTTAATTAACATGGAACTACTCAACACTTATAAAATTCAAAAACAATGAGATTAAGAGGGTGTTTGGATGGGATTTTTGGGGGCCAAAAACCACTTCTTTCACCCCCCCAAAAAATGGTTTTCCGAATAATTTTTTAAAACAATCAGGATCTTAAAAAAAAAGAAAACCGTTTTCAGCTGTTTTTCTATGTAGAAGTTAAAAAGAGTAGTTCTTAAAGGAAAAAAAAATTATTAGTTTTCAGTGTTTTTCTTCAACTATATAATAAATTTAAGTATCATAATCGGTTTTTTTTGTCAACAAAAAAAAAAGGAAACTAAGGCACCAAAATTAAACAGTAAAAAATTTCCCAATATTAAAAGCAGAGAAGGAACAAAAATCGAAAGCAGGAACCTGGCCAAGGATAACAGCCTTAACCCTATGAAAAGGGGTAGAGTTAAGTGCGTTGAAGATCAAGTGAGAAGGAGGATACACAGCATCGCCGTTGTTGCTGCAAATCTCGGTTTCGACAAACTTGGAGAGGCTGAGTGCGTAGGGTTTCTGGAGCTCTCCAGGTAGAGCTTCCAACCACGTCTCCTCGACCAGCAGCTCCTCCAGTTTCACAGCCCCTGATGCAACAAACAACCACCAAAACGACAATGCGTTTCGATCGTAAACGACCCTTAAACGGTTCTTCTACGCTATCAACAGAATGTGATAGTGGCGACGGTGATAATAAGTAATACCTTTGGAAGCAGAGAGCCTATCGAGGCAGGTTTTGAGGTTGCGCTTGGATTTGGCGAGGTGTTTGTTGAATTCGACGCGGGATTTCTGGTCGAGGGAGAGTGTGGTGGTGGAGGAGACATTGGCGCCATTGGAGATCGAAGAGGAAGTGGTAGTGGGCTTCAATCGCTTGGAGGGTGGTGGTTGGAAGAAGTCCATTAGGGTTTTCGAAGAACCCATTTTCCCCTTCTTCTTCTTCTCCTTTGGAGATAGCAATTGCAATGAATGGCGGGTGGTGACTCTCTTTGTGGCGGGAAAAGTACGTAGTAAAGCAGCTTTTTTGCTTTATATATGGCTGTCGACCCTGTGCCTCTCTGCTTCCTTCCTGCGATTAATTTTGTATTTAAGTCAGTATATTTGAATTTAGAGTAAAATTGTTAATTTTAAAAGCAAAATAAAAAAGGTATTTCAGAAATTTGACAAGAGTTTAATTTTTGTGAAGCTATCATATTTATATTATCATTTAATTATATATTATCATATCCATAAAAATGATTAAGTCTTATATTACATCCACAATTTGAAAATCGTATAAATAATTGGATGAGAGTGTAAAAATATTTTAAATCGTCAATGTATAAAAAATAAACTTATTTTGAAATGTCATTTAAAACATACTAAATCATAGAATAATATTATATAAAATGTACTAATTAATTTTAGAAAAATTAATAACATGATTTATTGTTAATTTTAAAATTATAATCTCTAAGAACTATATAACTTTTTTTTCATTTTTTTTTTGGTCAAACGATGCAATAAGAACTGCGTAACTTCAAATTGAGCTCAACTATGAATCCAAGCCGGCCAGGGATTAGTTGGTCCCCCTATGCTAGAGACCAACCTTAGCCCTCTCTATGTAAATGAATTTCAAATGTTTGATGACCAAAATTTTTCATCGAACGGTTCTAACCACATGGGTTTTGCAATAAATTTGTTAATAAGCCACTATTGTTCACATTATTTGCACCAGTGGCCCTTACCCTTTGCAAGACTGCTAGGGCCACGAGTAGGGTGTCTCTACGTGGGCGATTTACTTTGACTCCTGCTTCGTGGTGTCCGCCTTCGACCTGAAGACCATTAGGGTTTCGGACATCATGCCTCCAGAAATTGTTGGTAGTTGTCCTCGCTCATTCCGATGATGTAGGAACTTCCACTGGATATTGTATGAAGACTCTCATCAACGATGAGAACCCCCTTGTTTCCTTCGTTAAATTCTCCCCCAAGGGCAAAACCATCCTCGTTTGCATATTGGACAACACTGTGTCATGGTATTTAAACACCATCTTAACTCAATTCAATTCATTTTGTGAGCCTGTTTGCTTCATCCTGCTTTGACCTTTGTGAAAAAGAAATTTAATTTCAATTGTTGGTCATATCGAAATTTGGTGTTCTCAGAGCTAGAGCCATGATATTGTTAGTCATGTTCAATATGTTGAAGATTAGTGGTAAGAATATGTCTAAGTTTAAATTTAGAACCAAATATCCTTCAGTTTTAACAATTGAATGATTCAATAAGGCACTTGGATTATGAGAAATTGTGGAAGCCTCTGCCAAATCATGGGTTTCTGCCTTGTACAAAGCCTGCTCCTAATTGTAAGAGTAAGAAACCTACACTTATGTTCCTTTCTTGATTGTTTTTAAATTTCGGGAAGTTCTCGACCTTCAGTTCAGTTGCTCAGAAAACAATGCTGAAAAATAGGGCTAAAATGCTTGAGTGCTAACAAAATCTATATTTATCAGTTTTGGATGTTATCTTTTATCTGTATTGTTAGATGCTGAAGATTTATTTCTTTTATTGCAGATGTGTGATATGGTAGCTATAGCTTGTATCATAAATGCCGCTCTTGTAATTCCAGAACTTGATAAAAACTCATTTTGGTAGGACAGTATGTAACTGTTCAAATTCTGTTTCTTATTTTTTCAGTTGAAGTTCTGTCTCTTTTTTGGATTTTAGTTAATTAGATTTTATAGTCTCTTGTCTGTTTTGCAGCAATTTCTCTGGTATCTTTGATGAAGAGCGGCTCATTAAATCTCTAGTTAATGATGTGAAAATCATTGAGAAGCTTCCCAACAAACTAGTTAATGCAACCGAAATGGTCATGTGGTTCAATAGTTGGTCTAGTATGGATTACTATGAGAATAAGATTGCTGCCATGTGGGATGATTACACAGTATGTTCTCTCCATTTGAGATATGTTGGTATATATAGCCCTATGTTATTATTCATCTATTTACCTTATTTTATAACATATTGTGAATTGTGATATCATCCTATTATTGACAACCTCTTTAGCTTATTTGAGCTTCCAAATCTGATTATCAATTAGGAAATAACAAACTACCTTTGGATATTCAGAAGTTTTGCTGTCGTGCTTGTAATGAAGCTTTTCATTTCTCTCCTCTCATTGAACAAATAGGAACAGTATATACGTCGATGTTCGCTCTTATTGGCTTTTTTGTTTGCTTTCTCCTGCTCTGGCCCTTGCTTGCACTTTTCTGATTCCCACCTTCTAAAGGTGACTGTTACATGTTTTACTTTAGAGATAAACGGGACAAAATTTCAACGAAGCACAACAGCAAAAAAAGAAAGTTAATCTGAGTTTCTAGAACATATAATTGCTTGATAATGCTTTTCTCTGGAGAAGTACTGAAAGGTTTTATGCTAAATTTGATGTGACCACTAATTAGTGGCTGACTTTCCTTTTAGTTTTCAGTGACCTTGATAGTGGACTAATTACAATGTAGGCATAACTTCTTGGCACTTCAGGCATGTTGGAAATTTGGTTAAAGCTTGTGTGTGTCTTTCTTTTGAATTTATAATGTGGTGGTCATCTATAAATATGTTGTTGCTTATGGTTCTTCTCTATGTAATATGTTGCAATCTGCATTTTTAATCAGTTCATTACAGTTCTAATTTCTAACCGTAATCTTATTCCAAGAAGCGAAAAAATGTTATTGATGCTTTGCAAAATAAGGATGTTGCACTGATAATAAATCAAGGCTTAAGAAGCCCACGGTTTATACTGCTGATTGAGTTTATTTCTTGTTGTTGAATCATACGTATAACTTAGAATTTTGTATTTATTTGTTTTCTTAGTCTAGGAACTACTAAAGTTCCATTAGTACTAAAGGCTAGGGGTCTTCGAAGAAGGCCAGTCAAGCACGTCCATGGAAACTGATTGCATTCCAACGTTAGGACTTCACAGCTGATGATGTTTTGGATTGCTTGAAGGAGGACAACATAATAGGAAAGGGAGGTGCAGGAATTGTTCATAAGGGTGCGATGCCTAATAGGGATCTGGTTTCTGTGAAGAGGCTTCCAGTCTTAATAATAAATTATGGGCACTTACTTTTTTCCTTTATACAATAGCTTTATTCTCATCGCCATCCTCCAATCTTAATCATCTTTATGATATTACCTGGATAGTAACGCATAAAATTCTCTATATGCGTCAGTATAAATCACTTTGAACTCAATGAAACAAAATGACGACATTTGGATTGTTCCATTCATATTCCTTGTAGGGGATCAAAGTCTCCACCTTCACCTTTCATGAACAATCATTGGTATTAATAATCAAGTTGAAACTAAATAAACTAAACAGATTTTTACTCTGATTGCAACAACAACTTATGGCTAGCATGGTTTTCCGAAGGCCAATTATTGGACATAAAATGCCGTTATAATGACATGAGCATAGACTATAGCCAAGTTAAAAATGAGCTTGACTTTTATACTTGCATAAACTTTGGGTGTAAGTTGCATAAAATTGTGGGATTGGTGGATTAATTTCCTTTTTCAAAAGAATGAAACTTCATATGACTAATAATTTTGTACTTGATGCTGTGAAGCTTGTAAATTTCCATAGGCATGTGTTTTTTATTCGGTAAGGTCATAGCCATGTGTTTGATAAAGTTATACTATTTGTTATAATTAATGTGTTGTAGAATTGGCAGCTTGAAATTTATATAGACATATTTTATCAGTTACAAACATATTCGTGATTTCATCCAAGTATAGTGTGTGCGCCAATTGCACACTTAGGGCAATACCAGTTCCCTTTGGGCAGGTTGTCGCTTGCAATTTCGACACACCTCAAGTGGGATGCAGTGGCGTGTCAAACTTCACTGCAGCTACAACATTCTCAAACTAAAGTGGGCTAAAAAATAATGAAGTGCTGAACAATCTTAAACAAGCATAAATAGAAGAGTTCAAGAGCAAGCTTAATAAATTGCTAATATTAACATTGAAAAAGCAGTAATATTAGTCTAAGTGGACATAAAAAAGTACGTAGATGTGTCTTCAAATAGAAAGGGATGCCAAGCTGTCGACCCTCGACCCAGGATGGACGTCAAAACACAATTTTAGAATTTGCAAAACTAGCAGCATATCACGACCATCACCCAACATAAAAAAGCTTCTAATGTGCCGCTCATAATACACGAGAATGGCATTGCTCACTGCTCAGGGATAAAAGGGCCCCTTTGAAAATAGTCACAATTTATACTGTTATTATATAAGGGAAGGAGGGACCATTTTGTTATCCAACGTTGGTCCCCGACTAGGTGGACCAACTAATCCTGGGCCATCGAAGCCAACCCAAAAATGTGCTGTTCGAGTTTTCAAACCCAATTCGGGCCAACAAACATGGGGTGACAGAGAGTACCCTTCCCCCCCTTCTTCCATTCCCGAATCCCACTAGCTAGAGACCAAGGAAGAGTAGTTGACAGCTACTTGGATTAATCACCAAAAGATCAAGGATGAGCAAGCAAAAAAATAGTATTTGATACTCGGAGAAACTTTCAAGTACCAATTTGGGAGCAAAACTAGACGTTGTTATTGAGAAAGGGTGCAAAAGGAATACTATACCATCCAACTCAACTAAACCACTGTAAAGCAATCTGATCCACGCTTATCTAAATTGTTTTTCGGGACAAGAGTGCCGAACATACATGTGCACCGTCCCATTTCACTTTGCTTGAGAATTTACCCATCAATCAATTTAATCTATGATCCTTTTACCTCCACTTTTACTCGATACCAAATTCATGCTAGGTGTGTCATAGCACGATTTCAAACAACTATAAGCTATTATTTATAATTTTATGATTAACATAGTTGATAATTAGAGTAATTTCGCCAGAAATTGTTATACATGGTTACAAACAATGTCCGGTACAAGTTAGTCGAGCTTCATCGTTAACCGCCTCCTGCGTTACCTTAACTTCTCGATCATTCCTCCAGCATTGTAAATTACTGAAACCCAAAGCACACGACAAAGACGAGAAATTCCAAACGAATAGAGAATGGAAATTAGTAAGGGCATCTAAAGAGCAGAGTAAAAACAACGCTTTTAATAGCAACTACTGGAGATATCACACGTGGATCCACAAATTCCATCCAGAAATTAGCACCACACCACTAGTATTAAACAGGTTTGTGAATTCTTCGTGTATATATACCAAAAAGATTATTAAGTAACCTTTCCATTTCAGAGGAAACAAGTTTCTAAAACATTATATTTTAAATTGAACTAAGCAGCATGTAATTCAGTATTTTAATCGGTTTTAACAGTTTTGACAAGCATACAATAGTATTTTCTAGGTGTCCCCGTGCTTTTATGCCAATTTGCTTCTATTAAAGTCCAAGAAAAGACTGTTTCCAAAGGCAAAATACTAAGGTTCATGTAAAAGCGATAGATTGTTCCTGTGGTGACAGTTCAGAATACCGTCTTGAAAAAAATAACCTTCGCTCTAATTAAAAAAGAACACCACCAAATAAAAACAAAAAAGCAAGCCTAAATGGCTAAACCAACAAAAATATAACAAACATTTAGGTCATCCTCTGAGCAGCTTCCTTTGCGAGAAGCCTTTCCTTTGCCTTAGTCTTGGCCTGGGATTTTGAACCCATGATACCACCACCCCACTTCTTTCTGTACTCATCATACTTGTCATTGAAGTTGGCCTGCAAAGAAACCAAGATACAATACAATCAGCCGTTGAACAGAGCAAAAACACAGACAAAACAGAATAAATTTAATTCGACACCACCTTGATAGCCTCCAGGACCCTGCTGAACTCCAATTTGTCTTCATTCTTAACAGATGTCAAGCACAAAACAGAGGCAGTTTTCTTATGCACAATCTGTAGTAATACATATGGATTAAATCAGTCACAAGACCAGGGTTGTCAAGGATATCTGATCAAGTCATCCAACATGTAGCAAAAATAATATCCAAACCAAACATACCGTTCCCAAGCGTGCCTTTCCCTTAACAATGCAGTATGGAATTTCCATCTTCCTGCACAATGCCGGAAGCCACACAACCAATTCGATTGGGTCCACATCATGAGCTATCACAACAAGCTGAGCCTTATTCTGCTAGGAAATAACAAATCACTAAACAATAAACAGATATAAGGAGGGAGAAACTGCAATATTCCAGTGTTGAATTGAAACACAACCTGCTCAATAAGGTAGGTAACATGGTTGAGACCATATTTCACAACAATAGGCTTCTTGGCTTCGACAGTTTTGCCCTCAGCCTCAGCCTGGGCCCTTTTCAAAAGCCGCTCCTTCTTCTCTGCCTTATCCTCAGGCCTGTACTTCAGTAGTATCTTGAAAAGGCTGGTAGCTACAATTGAGATTAATGAAGAGGATAAAAATTGTTATACAACTAATACAATCTAAATCATCAGAGCAACAAGGTTATTTAATTAACAGGAAGAAATTATAAGTGATGCACATCAAAACCCAGCATCAAACAACAATGCAAGTCCTACGCTACTAGCAGAATCCAAAGAATATTGAGTAATAAGAACAAAATAACCAACACATGCCTTGAATATACAATCATCTCAACAACTACCAATAATGGATCACGAATATGTCAACTCAAGCAAAACTCAGGCCTCTCACTAACAACAAATTATATTGAACTAGTGAGCATGAATTAGAGATGAAAATTTCATAACCATGATAAGAAAACGAAATGTTCCAAATGGAAATTGCTAGAGCAGCAAAATCATGGACTAAAAGCTCCATACTTCTGACAATTGTTTTGACAAAAACATAACAAAGCAACCATAATAATTATTAGGCCTAATCCAGAGCATAAAACCTCTCAGTATCTTCCTTAAGAGCAATGATAACACTTTCCAATAGCAATGATATCCAATCCAAGATCAAGCCAAATTTACAACAACAACCATGTAAGTGCATTAACACATCAAGAAAAAAAATTTAAATAAACAACAGCAAAAACGCAAAACAAGGCAAATAAAATGACATTTAAACAATTAGTTAGTTACCGAGGTTCTTGTCGAGGGTTTTGGTGAATTGGTTCAAAGCTGGTGGGACCTTCAACCTCTGCTTGAGGATCCTCTTCTTCCTCTGGATTTGGACGGTCTTCGGCCACTTCACAAATCGTGTCAGGTCTCTCTTCGGTGGCAATGCCCCTCCGATCCCGAACTGCTTCGGACGCTTCTCGAACAACGGGTTCGTAACCTTCTCCTGAGACACACCAAAGAAAAAATCAACAATATAATTCAAATAACAATAGTTCACAAAACCAAAAAAAGAAAAAAGATGATAACAGAAATTGCAAAAACGGAGAATCTGAAATGAAAAATGGACGGGTAGCTTACGGCCTTCTTCTTTGCAGCTGGAACGGGAGCTTTTCCACCACGTTTGGGAGCCTAATCAACAAAAGGAAGACAAAGGAAAAAGTGTATCAGTTATAGATCCGAGTTTCGTTGAACGAACAAGGAAGGCAGAGAGAAACCCTAATCGTGTTGTAAGCATATTTTTCTTCGTGAACTCACCATAGCTAGCTAGCTGCGTTGCAAGCTCTCTCTCTGATTGCACGCCTCTGAGGGATCCAGCAACGGAACTTAAACCCTAGTTGTGGTATTTATAGGCCTAAATATGTGGCCCAATACCAACAAGGCCCAAGTTGTGGGACTTGGCCCAAACTGAGCAGGCCCACGCCAGTGCATGCTCATATGTTGGATATGGTAATTCCTAATTAACGAGCAAATCACCAGTCACAACTTAAAAAAAAAAAAAAAAAAAAAAGGAAGGAGTAAATAAAGGCAAATTTGGTTTACGAAAATATTTTCTATTTTTATTATTTACTTTTATTTTTTAAAAAGAATTTCTAATTTTAGGTTTTCAAAATTTAGAAAATGTATTTGATTTATAAAAGTAGGTTATGCATTCAAAAAATAAAAATAATGAAAATATATTTTGTATGTTTGTTTTCAAAATATAATTGTTAAACACAAATTTAAGATAATAAAACTATGTTTAGTATTAAATAATAAAAAATTATATTTATTAAAATTAAATTTAAATAAAAGTTATACACATTTGGTTTATAAATTTCACTTATCCAAAACAAAATTATTGAAATAATAGACAACTAATATTTGTTAATATAATGAATAGTTTTATGAAATAATATACTTCTAATACAAACCTGTCCTGAATATTTAATAATAAGCATCCAAAAAAATTTCAACTCTAAATAAGTATTAAAAATAAATGGACCTCAAGCTTAAAATTTTACTCTAAACTCCAAAATTCAACCCACCCAACTCTAATTTGGTGTCTCTGGGAAGTTTATGTAATGGATTGTCACAATCCGATTTGGGAATATGACCGTTATATGAAGAATTTCATTCCTGTATAAGTCTTGTAATCGTTGAATCATACTAAATGCATATTTTAATTAGAAAATCCATTTCCCAATATAAATTAATTTGTAGTTTCAAATCATCATAAATATGAATATACCATTTCATAAATCAACTATAAAACTGTAACTGTATTACAAAATAAGCTGAATTGCTCTATTACAAAAAAAAAAAAAAAAACCATGAAACTATAATTCTTTAAATACATAATGAATGTAAAAATCATGCTACGCAAAATGCAAAATATACACGGTCCAATACCCTACTCCCAAACCAAGGTAAAGCTCACCTAAACTGAAGAGCTACTAAGTCTATTGAGGAGGAAACTATGGAAGGTCCGAAGTAGCAGGTGTATCTGTAAGGCAAAATGAGAGGAGTGGTGAATTTTATCTTAAAATTCAGTGAGTGGATATTCATCCACAACCAAACAAGAGACAAGAAAGAAATTACATATATAACAATAATGCAAACTCAAAATATTGTTTACATATATAATGCATAAAAGCTTAAACAACATTGGTTTATAAGTAACATCAAGAAAATATTCATTTTATGAGGAATCATAAAAGAACAAATTATCCATAAACTGTAAGGTGGTGATCAGTCCCTCGCCAACAAGAGCATCTACCTGAAATTTTAACGGTCCCTGGCAAACCGCATCCCTCTTGAACTAACCTGGGTAAAGATAATTTGCCCCTCGAACTTGGCATACAAAGGTTAACAATTTAATCATCATTAACTCACAGCTCTATTCGTCTCAATAATTCTTTATTTTAAAATCATGTTACAAAATATAAAGGGGATTCTAGCAATCTATGTTCATCAATCCTTAATCATATCAATCTACTCCCACAATCTCAAGTGCATATTGCTAAAATTTTATCATCATAACTCAAGTCTCAAACCACAAAATAAGTCATATAATAGCAATTATATTTCAAATATAGTCTCATAGATTTTCATAAACAACTCCAAATGTATTTTCTAGTTGCACATTTATGTATAAAATTTCATATCATGTCAAAACTCAAGTTCTAGTTTACTAAATGTTCAAATATGCTAGAAAATATACTTCTAATGACCAAAATAAAGTTATAAAATCAAACTCACTCACCTAAAGGGTGGAATGTGGAGTCCAATACCTAAAGAGCTCTAGGAAGAAGGGATGACATCAATGTCTGTCATTGAGCAACAAAATCAAAGATTAATCTTGGATATTATCTAAATAACTCTAAAATAACTTTATGAACTTTTGGGGGAGTACCTAAACTTGAAAACAACTAAGAACATAAATACCCTACACTCAAGAACATGGAAGAATGGAGAGAAAGATAACATGCCAACAACAATCACTTACCCTGAAGCTTGGAGGGGATAGATTTGAATAGGATTGAGAGTGAAAGGGTTGGAAGAGAGTTGGGATGCAAAGGTTTCGATTTCTATTGCTCAAAACACATGGACAAGTGTTTATATAGAGGTGGAGATCTCATAATTCGAAACTGTGTTCTTTAGTACTGTTCACCTATTGAGGGCCATCGCTAGGCGAGCTTGAGAGCCTCGCCTAGTGAGCTCACAAGTTTCAAAACCCTTCCAGAAAATATGGCCTCACCTGGCAAGCTCAAACCTTCACCTGACGAGCTCGTACATGCTCGCCCACTCGCCAGGCAAGGTTAGGAAATTCTTGAGAGCCATCCCTATACGAGGGGCTTGCCTAGCAAGGAGAATGGCTCACTTAGTGAGCTTGTTTGACAGCAACAAGTCTATTGCTCTACACTTTTGCTATCCTCCACTTATCTGAGGCTTTTCCGACAACATAGGTGGACATGAGATATTATATGCACAATAAAAGTTTGGGTGCACCGTAAATCTTGTTAATATAAGCCAACATATTTTAATGCAATTAAAATCCATGGTTAGGAACTTAGGATTATTTTGTTAAACCTGTACAATTAGTTACTAGTGGTGCATTGTAGAAGTATCACCACCTCTGTCCTTTCACTTCTCCACATTCCAACATTTCCAACCTCTGTACAACGAGCCTTCTAGTTCTTTAATCTAACCCCAAACACACTCACTCTTTACATCAATTCTTTTTCAAACGCGATGAAGGATGCCAAGTTCCCTTCTCTTCCTCTCTCATTGGATCGTAAAACCTATTTGATACCATGTGATCCAAATTGGAGAAGCTATAGAGGCCACATCTTCCTCTGCCGTCGACACCAGCGACTCCTCCTCCATTGTCGGTGCATCCTTCACACGTATCTTCCCCTCAACTTCCTCCATATCTAATCAAGGGATGATAAATGGGTTTTTCTATGGATCGAATACAGTTCATTCGAGTGAAAGGAAAATAGTTCCTTTTATTCGCGTATTTGGCATCACGTTTTCAATAGAAAACCTTTTTAGCAGCTTGAGAAGAAAACCAAGAAAATGTTGTAAATGTAAAAATGACGTTTTTAATTCACATCTCTTTGAAAATATTTCCATCAAAGCTTAACCAAACATATTTCCATGGCTATTTTCTATTTTCACTGATCAAAATTTTTTTGTCTAAGCATTCTCAATTTGATGTAAATTTGATCTTAATAATTTTCTTCTGACGAATGCATGATATCTACTATCAAAAGAAGCCTACTAATTGTACTAAGTCTCGTAATTATCCTAACAAATTTGTTAATATCAACTTAATCCTAACATATTTTTTAATTCAACATCAATTCAACCTTAACACAATTTTTTACCTAATTTACGGCTAATATTTTTAATTTTGATATTAATTTAGTTATTCTGTTATAGTTGAGATCAAACAAAATAACTAAATTATGTTGAAGTTTAAATGTTAAGACAAAAAAAGATATTTACTCAATTTAAAAAATGCTTGGTCCAAACACACAATATATATATATATATCCTTTACAGTAAGAGGTTTATTAATGATAGCTATCATTGTGAGTGAATTTTGTCAAATGATCCAAAGGTGACACTATGATTAACCAGAAGTTAAAAAAAAAAAAAAATCACTTTTCGATAATCAAATTATAAGTTGTCAACTATAAATCAAACAACGATAGTATTCAAACATTCAACAATCTTAAACACACAAATACTTTACTAACAAAATATATGTGGCTCATCACTTTTTTATACACAAAATCACATAAAGACCTAACACATCTTTTCTCTCAACTTCTTTTCTCTTCATCACTTTTCTCACACCATGATGGATGTATACACCTAAATGGATGTTAGAAAAGCATTTCCCAAATCAAATACACCCTCAAAAGTAATACTACACAGCCAAAAGAACCATTGCCATTTTCCCCCTAAACAACGATTGTTATTATATAAACCAAAATAGTGTAATCCACTTAAAAATGAGCATGCATCTCAACATCGTTATATAATATCTTGGGGCAAATTTTTTCAGTTTCCAAAACCAATCACATAACCATAACATTTCCTAATGAATATATTAAAGGCTCTTGTAAAAGAATTAAAAAAGGACCAGCCATTAACTGAAGTTTGAAAAACCTTTTATTATTTTATTACTGTGTCTTAAGACCATTTAACAGTAAAACAAAAAGAATTTAATTTACATGTCTGTTAGCATAAAAAGATTTTAGACATCAATGCAAATATTTGACTCAATCATCTCATATCTTAAAACTCTTACAAATAAAAACATATAATTAAATGATAATCCAAAATTCTTACACTAACAGAGCATCAAAATCAATCTCAATCAATTACATATAGGTGAAAAAAAAATAGAAAATAAAGTTCAAATGTCAGTAATTTCAAAAACCAATAATCATTATCAAATAAAACGGATGATTAGTATTTCTTTTAATAACTTTTAAATATAAACACTTCTTAAAACATTGTATCCAAGTATAAAATAGCTTTCTTAAGCAAAAATTTTTAAAAATCGATTCTTTTATAATGGCCAGAGTTTGTTGTATCTTAGAAAACTTTTTTCCTTTTCAAAACCCTTAGAAGTATTTTTGGCAAGTGAAAGACTCCTGCAAGTACTTGCAGCAGCCCGTTAATGAAAATAGAAAGGAATAAAATATAAACTGAAACTAAACACGTTGAACTGGTACTGCAAAATAATTGCCAAAATCGATAACTAATTCATACGGTAACTTCCTGCACTAATAACAAAGTACAGAAATCCTATCACTAAATTCATGCGGGATTTAATATACATACATAAATCCCTAGAGTCAAGAATGGGTCATAACCAGCCTCTGGCCCCATATTGTCACCAAAAAGAAAGAGTTGAGGGTTCATAACATGAAAGCTCATAAAAACAGAGCAAGGAATTTATATCTGTCAAGCATCTTCATGTTATTGATCATAAATTTAAGCAGAGATAGCTACTTAACAACAGATTAAGTTTCTGCAATGGGGAACACATGTTAGAGACAACAGAGCCATTCAGTCATCTCCAAATTACTATGACGTTTCTTCCACTCCCCATTCTCAACACAGCTTGTATGCAAACCCTGTTGTATGACAAAAGAGTAACCTTTCAAACACTAAATGTATAATTTACAAAAAGAGACTAACGATTTTTATTTTTTTGGGTTGCCTACTAGTCACACAAGATTCCAAAGATATTATAGCTATTGCCTGAGCATAAGAAAAGCATGCATATGCAACTAAAAACATAATGAACGAGGAAAGAAAAAGATATCCCGGCCAAATCAAAGATGAAAGCTTAAAATGAAAGGCGCAGAAAATATTTGATAAGTCAAAAGCCCTTATTTTTACTTTAGTTCATCCAAATAAGTTATGGCCTTACCAATCTTTTGAAAAGCCTTTTTTTTTATCCCGCAAGGTTCAATTTTCATCTGCTTGAATCCTAAACGACAAGTTACCTCCTTAAAAACACAGTATGAAATTATCTTGTATGCCCTCTATCCCGTTTAAAGGACACAGAAGGTAGTTTCCTTGCGTGTCCCAAAAGTTTTTTCCAAACACTTGTTTTTTAAAAACAAAAAAAATGTTATAAAATGCATAAGACAGATGAAGCAAATTTCTGATTTTCTTTCTCTACTGCCCCTATTTCCTACACCGATTAATATCTCCAACACCTTTTCTTTTTACAGTATCTAATATCTCATTTTCTCTTTATACACGCTTAAATTTACGTACAAAAGCATCTATTTCCATTTTTCCAGCATGAAAGAAAAAGGCAAAACAAATTAAATGCACAAAAAGCTCACCACTATAAGTAATGGTGATGTTTCCAAACTACTACTCATTTCATCTATGTGACACCAAGAAAGCACTTTAGCAAACATGTGTAAATGTCACTGACTCTGGACAAAAGATATCCAGGGTGAATCTTATTATAGAAGATGCATGATCCAGCATGTCCTTTTGTGAAGTAAAAAAAACCCTTAGATCCATGCCTCAAAAGCAGTGGTAATAAGTCATATAAAATCAATGGATTCATGATAAAACCCTCCAAAATTCATTTTTTATTTCAATTTTTTTGTCGATTGATAACGGGATCAAGGGGTTACCTTCAGCTAGTTGATGGTAGAAACACCCTTATAAGCTCTTTTGTAGTAACCTTTTTTCTACAGGTAGGGCATTTACCCTGAGCACTTATTGCACTCTTGATGCAAATCTTACAAAAGATATGACCACACCTTGTTGACATTTCTTCTGTCAAAGGACCCATACATATTGGACAATTGAAGACAGGCTCCTTTGGAGGTTCAGGTGGCTTTGGAGCAGGTTCCTTCTGCAAAAGTAATATCCAAGTCAATGCAGAAATTTAAACACCAGTAAACCTTCTCAGTCATCTTTAAGTTCTTTATTGGTCTGATGTATAGGTAATTAGCAATAACTGATCAAACTTGCAATACAAAGGCTAGAATATAACTCAAAGGATTAGGCTAAAAAGATATAGTATTTAGAAAACATATGAATTCATGCATTGCACTGCAGAAGAGCTGAAAAATTAATGGCCTGTTTGGTTTCTGTTTTCATTTCATATTGTCATATTAGTTTTCTGTTTTTCAAGATTTTAGGAAGGAATAGGTGAAAGCAGAAAACTAGATTTTATTGTTTTTAACTGTTTTCACTGTTTCCTTCTCAAAAACCTAAAAGCAAGAAACTGAAACCAAACAGACCCTTATTATCACATATCTGACTGCCAATTTATTCAGAAAGAAGGACAAGAAAGAACAGAACATGAAGGATGCCTCGTGGCAAAGGATTTTCTTTACCGTAGAACTGCTACCGCCTTCCAAGTTAATGTAAAAATCGCAATTAATGATTGTCTGGCTTGAGGACCCCCTTTTTCGTTTGTTGCGATTATTGTTGGTTACCCTCATCTGATCTTCTACAATAATCATGAAAAACAGAGAAGTCAACCACCATCACAATCAATAATAAGAAAAACCAAATAAAGAATAGAGAACTTCATTTGAAATATAATACGTACACAAAGCCCCCTCCCAACACATTTTGGGGGAGCCAATAAACTTTCATCCAACAGATTATAGAAACTGAATGAACAAGATCTTCAGAATGATATCGTATGCCCACATTTTCTTTTCTATAAAAGGGATAAGATACTAAAATTCAGGGTTTAAATTCACTATCAATAGCTTCTGCAACTTCTAAACCCTCATTGCATCTCTAGCTGTGTGAAGTCTATGAAATTAGATCGTGGTGGTCACTGACCCTGCCAAGTTTTAAATTTGATTACAATTATATGGCTTAAACTAACAGACATTCAATTGTGGGGGTGGGAAACAACAATTTCAGTATAAAGTTGTTTCTACCTGATACCAAAACCAACTAGTACTGTCTAAGTCAAGTTTTCCAATTTTAAATGGATGGCCCAGCACAACCCCTTTTTCCTAACTGGATTGGGTCAATTTTTCATGTCATTGAGTGAAAGCAACCTACTATGAACATTCCTAATAATTTTCACATAAATTAAAGGGAGGTTTAGACAGCCAAATTATCAACAGCTAATATTAGAAGAAACAGAGGTATATCAAATGAAAGCATACAAAATGATCCCTGACCATTCAGAAAAGAGGACAAGGACCAATTGTGTGACGCAGTATGTAATGATGTTAGCAATATCCATATGTGAGCAACCACTAAAGAAGGGACATAGTATAGAGCACGTTTCTCCAGCACACAGTTTTGGAGAATACTTGTCATTACCCCTTGGACACTGAGCCTTGACGCAAAGGTAAGGTTGGCGCCTTGTGACTTAAGGTGATAATTCTGGACATAGCCTCTTTGCTTGGGGTTGGGGGCTAAGGTAGCAAAATGTGTACATCCACAGTTCCTTGACCCCATCAGGTGGGACTTCATGCTCCAAGTGGCCCTTTTACCCTAAATTCTGGACATAGCCTCTCTGCTTGGGGCTGGGGGCTAAGGTAGCAAAATGCATACACCCACAATTCCTTGACCCCACCAGGTGGGACCTCATGCGCCAAGTGGCCCTTTTACCATTCAATACCCCGTAATAATTAGTGTGCGACTAACTTGAAATAAACAGGTTATTGTTGTATTTACAATTGAACATTTCAATCATATGGATTGACCTTTAATTGCCAAGGATACTGATACGCTTTAGGTACCGAAGTACCAGAGGAATATCCTAGTATACATAATCGCATGGGTCCTTGATTAACATGCTTCTGCTATTTGATAGGGGCCAACACAGTTATACCATCTAACACTCAAAGCATCCACCATACACGCAATTCTGGTTACAAGACAATAGTCCTTGCCATCTATATTGAATTGATACCATGACCAGGATTACTTGGTGACTGAGAAAACATATTAGATGTGAAGTAAAGAAATAACATGTTACCTAAATCCACATCAACTATGGTCCTCCCACGATTTCTTCTTGCATTATTTTTGGCCTAAGACGAAAGACAAATAAACAAAATAAGACTGATTTCAAACAAAGAGATAGAGGGAAGACTGAAAGAAATATAGAAACAACGAATATGGAAAAAAGGAGGATAAACCTCAGCAAAAGCTCTTGGGCTAGATTCAACAACATCATCATCAATGGCCTCCACATCAATTGTTGCAGGCTGTACCACCTGCAGCATCTGCACAGCCTGCTGTGGTTGGACAGCTTGACCTTGTTGTTGAGGCCCCACCTGAGTTGAAGGTCCTTCCTGCTCCCGATTCTCACCACCGGGTTCATGGTTAAGGTCAAAGTCCAAAACTGTCTTCCTCCGCCGATAACTTCTGATAGCAGCCCCCCTGCCTGACCGAGAGCTCATCTTGATACAATATTCTTCTATGCAGCTTGAATCCTAGAAAGCCCAATAACATAACAAATTAGAATACTTCTCCTCACAAAAGTGGCTATTAGAGACAAGTCTAGGCATCTAAAAGAAGCGAAGGTTGTAGTTAGAAGATAAGAATAAGGGGAAAAAATAAACTGAAATCTCGAACAATCTAAAAATTCAAAACCCAAGGCCAGAATTTATAGTGTCCAAATACAAACATACAATGATACCCTAGCAGACAAAAACAAAAATCTGAATATGAATCTCAGTGATGCCTACAAAAACCAACAGAGCAGAGTACAAGAAGTCTGCAGAAACCTAAAGAAGCTCAAGCTAGCAAATACAAGGATTTTGATCAACCGAACCTAAGTTCCAAAAACCAATTACCTTACACATAATCATGAAACTAGGTTCCAATATCTACAATTCAGCAGGAAAAGATTAAAAAAATAATAATAAAAAATAAAAAACAATCGACCGAATCGTTCTTGCAGAGTGGTACACACAGATTGAAAAGGAACCGGCACGCAGAGTGATAATAATAATAATAATAATCAGGTTATAATTGAAGACAGAATAGACATTAAACCGATGCAAACGAACTGAATGAACACGTAATCAACAACGAAACAGTGCAAGGGTTTGTGTTAACGATCGAATGAATTGATCGGAAAACCCTTCGATAAGCAGTTGCAAGAGACAAGGGAACTTACCGGCGACGGAATCGCGGTGTAGAGAGAGAGAGAGGGTAGAAGCCGTGCCGTGCCGTGCCGTGCCGTGCCGTGCCCTAACGGAATAGAGAAAGAGAGAGAGGGTTTTATAGGGTTGGGGGTGTGAAGAGGGAAAGAATTGAATGAAGGGAAGGGGGATAGGCCTCGCTCTCTTAAGAATGAAAAGAAAGGAAAGGCGGAGGAATGGGGAAAGGAAACAAAAACAAAAACAAAAAGGGCAACTGTTGCGGACGGAAAAGAGAGGAGAGGAGTCAGTGGTACGGTACGGTGTTGAAACGAGAACGGGTGTTCACAGTTTGACGTGGCGCTCCCGCATCGGTGCTTCCCACGTGTGCCTCTACGCCATCCTCGCCTTGTTTCGATTTTTTGAAACTTTGCTCGCTTTTTTCTTTTTTCATTTTAATTCTTTTTTCAAAGCCATGCGGTTCCTTTTCCAATGTAGATTCTTGTTTTTTTGGCTGGGGATCGTATAAATTTCACCGTATAAATTTTTTTACACCATTAATCAATTATATATTATTGTATTGATCAAAATTAAACTTATAAAACAATAAATTATTTAAATCAGAATACAATACGAATTAGAAAAGTAAAAGTATATAAATTTAATAAAACTTTGTATTTGTTAGAGTTAAACAAAAATGAAAAATACAACAACAGTAAACTCTTGAAATATTTATTGATTCAAAAATGTCGTTCGTTTCATTTGGAAGATAGAAACATTGTAAAGCATTCATCTAATAATATTTATGTAGTTCTTGTGATTTTAAATTGCTATTAATTGAGCTTTTAATTGGGTTTTACGCTTTTACTTCCTACGTGTATAACCCACAATTGATAACACACAAAACAGCATCCCCGTTACTGTGTATTAAAAATGCAGAACTGCATAGAACTGATACCAAGTCAATATCGAGTGATGACAATCAAAACTCAAAAGCAACACACATTGATGACAAACAATTTGTCAGCTTCGAGGCCTTAATCCGGTCGTTTGCCATACCTGGTACTTGTGTTCTTTGTCAAGTGGTTTCTGATTCTCCTCCAGGTTTCTATTCAAAAGACAACCAATTAAACACACAAAATTGGCTGACTAAACATTAGTGGTTCAAACTGATTTTGAACATTCCCAAACATAAATTTTATCTCCGGTAGTCACTAAATGCATGAATATCATCATAGTTTCCAAAAAAGCTCCATGCCAAGTAAAAATGGGCGTTCATCAGATGACATGATGTTAATCCCCATATTAAAAGGGTTTGCTTCAAAGCAATTGGAATCGTTGCACAAAAAGCCAACACAAGCTCACAAAATACATCAGAATGCACTCTTGCCACTGATTTCAATAACGATGCCTACCCCGGTCCCGATCTCGCCCATAATCTCTATCACGATCGTCATAATCCCAGTCTCGATCTCTTCCCCGGTCCCTCTCTCTGTTCCGACTGCTTGTTCTCTCTTTTTCACTTCGCTCCCTGCTCCTGGTCTCCCCATCGCTACGATCTCTTCCTCTGTCTCGACTTCTTTCTCTAGCATCCCTGTCAATCCCTGCCATAGGTATTTACAGAGTGATTTGGTTAAGGTGGGTCTAACCAATTCATAATTTCATACAAACTAGTCAATGATCACAAGTCAGTGTGTTATAATAGCCTGTGTAGTTCTCTTTTGGTGAATTGAATATTTGTTGCCGTAACTTGAAACCAAGACCTTTACTAACAAAGACCTAACCATGAGAGCTCAATAAACACAGCCATATTCTATATAGCATTTAAACATATAGAATCCCCGAAAAGTAATAACCAGTTCGGTTTAGCTTTATGCAGGATTTTGGAAGGAGAGTACGGCATCAACCAGTCCACATATAAATACACCATGACAACTCTATGCAGGGTTTGAAGGTAAAATGGAAAACCAATGGAGCAAAGCCGATGGAGCAAGAGTGCTAAAATGGAAAACCGAAAATGAAATATCAGCATCAAAATGAGAAACATGAAACCATGATTCTCATGACAGAATGAATGTATTTGAAATGATAGTTCCAATAGGCCCATAAGGCTTATTCAAAAATGTAATAGCACTAAGGAACTTGTGTCAAATATGTGAAGAAGAAACGGAAATTGGGGGTGGTCAAGATCCTAGTAATAAATATAAATATAAAGGCTCAACTACATTTTTAATCCTTATGAATATCAGTCATTTTGGTTTTAGTCCCTCTAATCTTTTTTCTTTTATAAATTAGCTTGTGGTCCCCTTTTTTTCGACGTTTTGGTTTTGATCCCTACTATGTTAGCGACTTAGCATAGTGGTTACAAAGATTAAAATCAAAATTTTCAATATTTGTAAGTACTAAGCGCATATTCTTAAATATTTACAAATGTAAATATTTTCAGGGATCAAAATTTGGAACGAATGAGACCAACATGTTGGAAAAAAGGCATCATAATCCATGAAAGAATTTTAAAAGGACTGAAAACAAAACGACCTATATTTATAGGGACCAAAAACATATTTAAACCAAAACATGAAATACAAGTTTTGAGATTGGCCAGCTCAGGAAGCACCCATGCAGCTCCAGCTTGGTCTGCAAGAAATTCATGGAGAATAAACCAGGCTAGATATGCAACAATACCTAGATCCTCAACTTCCCACCCAGCACGCCCTGAACCAGGAAGCACTCGTGCAGCTTCAGCTTGCTGCGTTTTGGCACGGAATTTCTTCTTAAGATTTCCAAATTCATCATACAACTCCCCATCATCCTGACAGCAAACAAGCAGATTATAAAACCATGGTATCATATATGACATGTACAATTTGACTTTTAATCAATCTTACTTCAGCCTCCCGCCTACGACGTTTAGTTTCCTCTATTTCCTCTTCATCAAGCTCTTTGTAGCCTCCACCTCGCCCTCCTCTGTTTGGTTAGAAAGTACAACCAAAGTTAGCATAATATTTCAACAGAATTTTCATAACAAATGATTTGAAATGGATTGAATAAGTAAGGCAGACACTAAATTGAGATCATACATACGAAGAATGAAAGGAAGAAGTATGATTGGGAAATCTGACAGTCTCAGATTTGGAATCAAAAGCATTTAACACAGATCCTGAATTAGGTTAATTTTTCCAATAACTGGAAATTTATGAAATTCTCCCACTCTCCAAGAACCAAATAGTTAACAGCATTACCCAAAGAAAACAAAGCAGAAAACTTTACACAGGAGATTTGAGGAAACTGACTCAACACACATTCTTCCCAAGCACACAAAGGGACAATTACCATGAATAGGCTTTGCTGACAGTTGATTGCAACAAACTGCCTTATGTTGTGTAATAATAGTAAAGACATCTTCATTGCTGAATTTCAAAAACATACTGGTAACTTGGGGTTCTATAAAGAGGAAATAAGCACAATGCTATTATCCAAATTTCGCCAGGCATATCAAATTGTTAAATGAGATTTTGAGACAAATAACAAATGCAATCCCTCGTAAAATAAATTTCTTAATTCATAGGGGATTGACATATTAAGAGGTAAATCACATTTAGTGCACATTGCATGATAAACGTCATTTTAAAATTATGTTTCATGGATCACATGTGCAGCAGCATGTATTTAAATAAAGGATATTCCTTTGGTAACCATGATAATTTTAAGGGTATCAATACCCACTATCGATGAGTGGCTACTATCTAATCATGAACCCCATTACTTTCAAATATATATTTTTCATATTTTTAAATTTTTACAAAATTGTATGTGTGGCTTCATCTCCACTGTTAATTCTTAGTTCTTACAAGGTACAGGTACCATTAGATAAATTGATAGTACCAGAGAAATCCCCTTAAATAAATTCAACTTTCAAAAAGAAAAGGCATTTCAGTTATACCTGCATCAGGGGTGCCACTACTAGTTCGTATAAGGCATAAAAATAATCAAATGCAATACCTTACACCACCTTCGTTATGACCAGGCTTATTTGTATTGCAAATATTGCACTTAGTCCTCTTTGCCCAATTGATATTACCACACCTAAGAGAAAAGGATCACAAGAAAGAGAGATCATTACTTAGAATTATCATTGAAAAGAAAAAAACTGCATAAACCACATCAGCATGTAAAGAATAACATGAGACATGTAGAATGAAAAGATTCAGTCAATAACAAAACGATACATGATGGCATATATGACCATTAATTATAGCCAACTTGCACAAATCAAGTCCCAAGAGTTAGCAATGTTGCAACATATTATAATAGCAGATGGAATCAAAATGCATTGAAAATGTAGGTCAACTGCCACAAGGACATATGAGAGAGAAGGAGAGCTCCTGCAGGGCCACAGAACTACAAAAACAGCAAATGATAACAAAACAGTCAAAGAAGTTACCAGTGGTTAACTAAATGGTCAGTCAAACAAAACCCCAGGCCATTGTTCTAGTCTATCATCCTATTACTAATAGCCCCTTAACTATCAAATTATCATCAGCGGTAATAAAATCAACCGACCACGAGAATTTGGAAAGGCCACCAGATTTACATTAAATCACATGAAGTTGCCAGTGGTTATCTCAATGGTTATTGTCATATAAAACCCCAGGCCATTGATCTAATCTATCATCCTATTACCAATAACCCCTTAACTATCAAATTATCCATCATATGTGACAGAACCAACTGATTAGAGAATTTGGAAAGGCCACCAGATTTACATTCAATCACATGATTGTTGGTACCTACAAAATTCACATACAACTCGAATAGCTGAGGCTATTCATGATGGGGTGCTAGACTAGGTTGGAATGTGCCAAAATTGATAGGTAAGGCCAAACATAATGCATTTGGCATGCTGCATAATGCAGTGTGTTCATTTGCCCATTAAAATTGGCCAGCCTTATGCAGGAATTTGTACAAAAAGCAAAAGCAGTTGTAATGAATGGACATCAATTAGACATGAAGCAGTAACTCCTGCCTGAGTCATTTTTATGTACACGTATAGGTCATGAATCATACACATAAAAGCATACATCTCACCATCATAATCAATTTCACATGTTTAAACTTCGCTAGTATAAAACAAGCAGGTAAATCCAATTGACTTAGCTGAGCAACAGGTTTTCATTTATAATGAAATTCTATAAGCTATCACTCATACTGAAATTTGAGTGCAACAGTTTTAAATGAAAACTGATTATAAAGAAATCAGATCCAGTAGAAAAAAGAACACAAGGGCAATGTCTACATAATCATACATTGGACAAGGCCAATCATTTGGACCAAAAAGTCCTCCACCAGCTGGACGGCCAATACCCGCTGCATCTTGTGCAGCACGTCCCTTGCCACGGCCACCAGCCCCTGCAACACCAGCACCAGCTGGACGAGCACTTCCACAGAGATTACACGCACCACGAAAAGCAAAATTCCAATTGGAGCAACTGCTATGAGAAGAAACAAAATGTTATTCTATCTAAATCCAATCATCTAAGAGAGAAAACATTGTGTAAAAGAGCAAGTAAGAGCTGCTCACCAATATCATATCACAGACCTGGTATTCGGACACAACCAATCGCCCTCTTGTTGCCATGCTTTGCCTGAAGAATCATTTTGACCTCTACCTCTTCCACTACCCCCATTAACATCCCTAGCAGTTTCCTCTAGTCCCCCAACATCACCAGTAACAGCCGGTTCTGCCACTGGATTATATGCCTGTTCATCCTTGTTTTTTGACTCTGCTATATGAACTCCAATTGTATTGCCATGAAAATCTTTGTTGTTAAACCATTCAACAGCAGCTGCAGCGGCATGTGGATCCTCATACGTTACAGTAGCATCTCCCTTTGGTTCATTAGTCTCTTTGTCTCGATATAACCATATTTTTGGTCTCCCAGTTCGTTTATCTTTCTGCAGAAAACAAAATGTAAATTAAATACGACTAATGGTTCATTGGAAATTGAACATTCTAATTCATTGGAAAGAGAATGCGATGCAGAGAAAAAAAGAGGTGAGAGAAATGAAACGAACATCAAATCCATCATTCATTGAAAATTCCAAACTACTGCTCATTTTAGACATACCCCAAATAAACCCTGGTTTGCACAGATAAAAAAACATTTTGGTTCAAATAATCACACAACTTACATACAAATCCAGTGTAAGATCAAATCTAAAAAAGAGTTTAATTTTTGTACACTGACACTGTCAACCAATAGAATTTCAAGAAAGTGCAAAATCATCCTAGACAACTACCCACTATAATAACTACCTACCATGATTTGGCATCTTCTTGAATTTCAATTGGTTGAGAGTTTAAAATAATTGTACACAATTAAACCCAAAAAAAAAACCCCAAATAACATATTTCCGATATTTCTTAATATATATATATTAATGTAATCCAGACAATAAGAAAGCATCAATTTTGAAGTGTAGCTGCAGAGAGTCCTCGTCTTCCATACCTTGATTACACCAATGGTGCCAAAATACTCAGCTAGCATATTTTCATCAGTCCCAAAAGGCAAGTTGCAGACATAGACAGACCCGTTCGAGGGAGCAATCTTCCCATGATGGCTTGCCATTGGGGTCTCAATTTCATGAAACAGGAACCCACAATAAACCACCACAGATACCTCTGGAAGAGAAGAGAAGAAAAAAAAAAAGCATAATTAAATAGCACTAAACAAGCGTCAACACTTGCAAATCGCAGAGCGTACAAGTCCATACTATCATAATCGAAGTGCATCAATTGAAAATTAAAAAATTAAAAGAAGAAAAAAAGGCTATAAAAGTAACCGCTCAATGGCGGAACAATAATTTCGTGAGATAAAACGACGAGTCAGTGTAGCGTTTTGGTTTCAAGGAATGAAATTACTATTATGAAGCGATAAAAAAAGGAGAAGAAAAGATAAAAGGGGAAATGAAATGTGAGGAGTTACGCGGAATCGGAGGGAGAGGTGTCGATTGAAGCAGAAAGGAGTTTGAGGGCAGAGGAAAGCGAAATAGATCTGTGAGTTTTGTGAGGGTGTTGATGTTCTTCTCTTCCGCGCTTGCAGCCACACAGTGTTGTTCCCCCCCACTCCTCCTCGAATGCTTTAATCCTTCGTTCCTTTCTTGTTTTTCTTTCTTCCTCTTCTTATTTTGATTTTTCCTTCGTTTCGTTCCTTTTCCACTTTTCTTCTTTATTATTTTCATTTTTCATTTATCTTTTGTCTTCGGTGTTTGGGACTTGCACTCAGCCCATCGAATGGTTTAATTGTTGGACGAGATTGGGCTTTCTAACATGAAAATAGGCTTGACCGAAAATAAAAATTGAAAAGGGCAAATTAATGAATTAATATTTATTTTAATCTTTGATATTTTATTCGTAAATTATTTTAATCCCTATTTTTAAAAAATGTTAAATTAGTTCCCTATATTATAAAATATGAGTCAAATTAGTTCGTTATTCTACTTTTATTTAACATTTTATTAATTAAATGATGATATATAAGGTTAAGTAATACCTTGTCATATCATGTGTCATTTGAAAAAAATAAAATTTAAAATAACTTATTCTGGCACCTAAAATTGTATAAAATGAATTATTTTATAACTTAGAATGAATATTTAATTGACTCATTTTGTATAATTTTAGATATCATAATGAGTCATTTTAAACTTTATTTTACTTTAGATAATATATGGTAAATGAAAGTATCACTTAAGGTTACCTATCATTATTTAATCAATAAAAAATTAAATAGAAGTGGGTTGGGGGACTAACATGACTCACATTTTGTAATGTAGAGGACTAATTTGACTCATTTTAAAAATTAGAGACTAAAATTACTTACAAGTATAAAGTGAGGACTAAAATAAACATTAACTTTATTCTAACGTCCATTAAATTTCATATTATTTATCTTGATTTCCCTTTATTTTTTTGCTCTACAATGACCTCCATGTGTTATCAGAAGACAAAGACTATCTACAAAGATAGTAATTCTTCCAGTTTTTCCTTGTTTTCTTCCACTCGGCTTAGTCTAATTTCACAAAATCTCAAAGGAGGCAAGTGTAATTTGTGTTATGAAATACTTAAGTGCACAAAGAGCAAATGAAAACACTTGCTCGCAATAGTTTATATATTAATCAATAAATAAAGTAGAGCAAATATTTTATCTTACTCTAAGAGTACCTAAGAACTTATTGAATAAGAATTCCTATTCACTTACTTCCATTTTTTCACCAAAAAAAAATATTTTCATATATTTGGATAATTTTGTTAAAAGTTTAATTACTCTAGAGGTCCTTATAATTTACTCAATTTTTCTATAAAGTTCTTATCTTTAAAAATTTATGATTAAATCCCTATAGTTTATCAACTTTTTTAATTAAGTTCTTATAGTTTAACAAATTGTGATCAAGTCTCCATAATATATAAAAAATTTCAATTAAGTTCCTACAGCCAATGTTCAGAAAATCGGTCCGGATTAGCTGGTCGGACCAGTTGAACCGGGAACTAACCTGCTATTCGATTCGGGTTGGCCCTCAAAACTGGCCAGGAAAGAACCGGTGAAGAACCGGTTTGAATAGGCTGAGAATCGGTAAAGCGGGCAAATCGGCCTAGCCAGGTCAAACCGGCTTCTTTTTTTTTAATAAAAAAGATGCAAAATGACATCATTTTGGGTTTTTTTTTAAAAAAAAAAACTAAAATCTCATTTTTCCTAATTCTTTTCCTTTTATGGTATGGGAATTAATAACTTTAGAGATTTGATACATATGGATAATGTTTATTTTGATTAAGAAATAAATTATATTATATTCTATGGGTTTTGTTGATGTCTAATTTAATTTTTAATTATTTATGACATATATTTTATTTTGTATTTTTATATATTTATATAAATACATGTTTTATTATTTACCGGTTATATTCCAGTTGGACCCCCGATTGAACCTCTGAACCTTTAAACCCTTACCCTGATCGGTTCGATATTCGGTCCGATTTTCAGAACCTTGCCTATAACTTAATAATTTTGTAATAAAGTCCCTATAGTTTTGTACAGTATAGAGACTTAATTGAGAATTCTCGTGCAATATAGATAATTGATTAAAAGTATTTATACAATATTAGGACTTTATTATAAATTTTTAAATTATGTGGACCTAGTTAAAAAATTTGTACAATATAGAGGTTTGATTACAAATTTTTACACTATAGAGACCTAATTAAAAATTGAATAAAACTATATGAAACTTTAAAGTAATTAAGCCTTTTAAAAAAATAATAAAAAATTAAAAATCAAGTTTTTATTTTATTTTTTAAGAAGCTAAAAGTAATAGCTTTTAAAGAAAATCAAATTTTCAATTTTTTAATTATATATCAAATTTAAATTCCATAATTATTTTTTAAAAAATTCTAAAACAAATGCACCTTAATTTTTATATGTGGTTAATGTAAAGAAGTTTCAAATAAAACTTAGGTCCAAACAATCTAATTCTCCAATTAAATGGTTAAAAGTAGTTTTTTTTAAAGGATTTAACTGAAATATGTTGACAATGTAAAAATGTTTTATATATTTATCCAATTATATAATGACACATTAGTAAATATGGTTACTTTTCACTTTAATACTTGAAGAGTCATATAAAATAAGATGGTTGATTAGTTGACAGTGTAAAACTTTTTTATACTGCCATTTAGTGCTTTAAAATTAAACTCTTTTGTAATCCAACTCAACAACATTCTTGCCGGCATTAAGTTACAAATTATCCTTTTTCTTCCATTTAAACTTATATATGCAAAATTATGGTGACAAATTGAGTGGTTAGGTAACCACGAGATGTGGCGTAGTAATAACTCATTTTATCTCTTAACCATGTGGTAGGGGGTTTGATCATCACTCATGGAAAGGAAAAACATTTCATGGTTAGCCGTTTGACTTTTTGGGAGAGCTCTCTTGGCAAGGGAATCAATTGCTATTGCGACAGTGGATACCCTAATTTCGATAAAAATAAAAAAAAATTGAGTGGTTGGGGCAATCTATCTTTATTTTTTTTATAAAATTTTATTTCAACACCCAAAAGTTGTGTCAATTGGTACACTTACTCATTATTATTGGATATGATGGTTATCCCCTTTTTCCCCACTTATCCATCATGGCCAATGGTAATAGATTGTGTGGCTCAATTGGATACCTACTTTTAATGGTTGGAATAACATTGCTCTTTTTTCTATCAACATATCAAAGTAAAATTGATATGAATGAAAGTGGTGTCAAAATAAGGTTGATTTTTAAGTGAAAAGCATTAGTATTAAATTAATTTCATTTTCAATTAGGTTAACCTATCTCTAAGTAGATCATTTAAAATTTATCAGGCCGTAGATATTGATAAGGAAAATGATATCACTACGAAGTGATTGTCTAAAAAATATGAGCGAATTATGTGTTACTAATAAAAAAACCTCCTTTTTTGTATAAGACTCTAATTTGCGAAGCTTTTACCCTCCAAAATTATAACTATATTGTATCTGAACCATTCGTAATAAAATTTCGAGCTATGTAGTAGCCCTGGGTTGATAAATTACACAAAATAACTCCACTATTTGCCATCTATCCATTATTGATAAATAAAAATAGTTTTTGAAAATGAAATTACTATCAAAGGACTTTTGTCCTCGACCCCCACCCCTCTCTTTTTTGGTATTCTTGAGTGGCTAAAGCTCCTAAATTTAAACTAGTCGAGAAGTAAGCCGAGCTAAGTTGACTTGGACAATGATTAGACTAGATTGATTAACATTGAGCTTGACTCAAACTCGGGTTCATTAACAACTGAGTCTAAAATTTAAGCTCAGCTCGTTCAAAACTCACTAAGCACATACAGAGAGAGCTCATGAGATGGCTTGATTTAAACATGGATTTTGTGTTTTAGCTTAATAATTATAATATTTGAAAAAAGCTTACAGTCTGTTTGGTTTGGCATTCTGAAGTCCAAACTCATGCTTTAAAACATTGAACATTGAGATTTTATGTTTAGGTTTTTCTAACTCATGGTAGATCAATGGGTTTCTTGCTTTGAACTCCCATTCACCCAAAGCAGCATTTTGTTGCTTTAGAGTTGGATTTTAACTTGCACAAATTTCAAAACTTAACTTGATTTTTTATTTGTCATGTTTACCCTTCTCCAAGTTGAAATAAAGGATTAACAGTAAAAGTATGCTATGAAAATTATGTCCTTTGTTGGGATTACATATCCAAAAATAATTTTTATTCATATCATCAAAACAATATTCATTCTACTCTAATCACTTTGAGATTAAACTTTCCAAACATAAATCACGTTAACACGAGCTCACCTTATTGCGCTATTATCAAACCATGCTGGAAATAACTCAAACATTTTTAGCTCACTTCAAATCTTATCTTAGGGTATGTTTGGATTGGCAGAGTATGGTGAAATAGGATAAAAGGGAGTGAAATCTAAGTTGCTTAGTTGTTTGAATTTAATAAAATTGGGTAGAGTGGAATGAAGATGGATGAACCCTATTCCATTTAATTTCATCATTCTATTATATTCTTCTTCCCCAAAGCGAGGGGAATGAGATGAAATATATTTTATCTACCCATTATTGATATTCTACTAAAGGTGGAAATAGGTCAACTGACCTATCAGGTGACCTGTTAGTGGCATTTAGGTTAACCTGGTCTGACCTATATAAAAATAAGATTACACTCAGACTTATTCAGAAGTATGTTTACATTAAAAGGTGAGGCCTATGTATATTATATAGTCTACCAATACTATTAGACTTATTTAGTGCATGTTTAGTTTAACATTTTGAACCTTTAAAAGTACTTTTAGATGAACAAAATGAGATTGTATAATACTCAATGTGTTTGGTAGGTTTTTTCATTCTGCTAAAAGCATTTTTTAAGCAATTGAAAGTACTTTTGGGAGAAATATTCTTGAAATAATTTTTATTTTTGGAAAAGTACTTTGAGATAAAATCTCACTATTACTCCCACAGATAACTAAAAGTAATTTAACTTTATCTTATTCAAATAAAAATCATTCTTTTAAACTTATTTTTGATATACTCAAATCAAACATAAATTAATATTTTTTAAAGTTAATTCATCTAAAACCAATTTATTTCAATTTACTTTTTTCAAAAGTAATTCCATTAGAAGATGAACCAGACATATCCTTAATAATGAAAGCATTTATCTATTTTATCATTAAGATATTTAGACAATAAAATGAAGTAATTATATTATTGCATTCTCTTTCATTCAATTCAATTTTATGTTTCTCTATTCCATTGCTTACCACCTATCCAACCCTAAGCCAAAACACATCTTGGTAGAGATAAAACAGCCAAGTCATCTAATCAAATGAATTTTGACTAAAATTGGTTGTTGCACTGAATCCATGTAAGTGATGTTTTTATTTTTTCGCCAGTGGCGTTGAACATGAACATTTTATGGATGTTCCTCCTTGTGGCGCATACCCTTGATGCTGCCTTCACAAAAATAAGGAAAAAAACAGTTACAGTCCTCAAGTTCCACTCCACTCCCTCACGTATAGCTAGCTAGCTACCTGTATAGTCATAGTCACTCACAGACACACACAACACTACGGTCTACAGCACCCATCATGGATCAGCCATCACATTCACTTTCCACCCCGACAGCACTCCTACTCATCCCTCAATCACACTGACACCACCACACACGATCATCGCCACGCAAAACAAAAACCCTAAAACGACGGCGTCTCAAAAAAACACACTGCCAAACCCTAATTCTCAAAATTCCCAGCAGTTTCAGAATGATTCATGGTGGTGATCATGCAACAGCAGCAACAGCAGAACCCCTCTGCACTGGTGCCACCACCACCGCCGCCGCAACAGCTCAACAACCCTCAATCCTCTTCCTCCGCCGCCGTCACCGCCACCGCCGCCACCACCCTTAGGTCCCCCTCCTCCGCTGCCGTCCAGCTATCTTCCCCTACCGTCCCCCCGCCGCCCCGCCAACCCTTACTCTCCTCTTTGCCACTTCCGCCCGACCATGCCGTCGGGCCGGTGGTCCCCGTCGCTGCAGCTCTGCCGTCGGACCCTGCTCTGACTGCTCCGGCGGCGGCCTCGACGTGTCCGCTGGCGAAGGTCCGGCTCTCGGACATTGCGCCGTACGATGGGGCACCTGGGGGGCCCTACGTCAGGGCAGTGGAGGCGTTGTCAGGGTCGCTGATGAGGCACAATGCGGCGTTGATCGAATTGGGGAGCGAGGATTCTGCTCTGATGCGGTGTGGATTGGAAGGTTCGAGGTTGTTCTTCAGGAGCAGGGCTCATATGGGTGTTGGCAAGGGTAGCCGTGGGGTTTACATGTACAGGGCAGGAAGGTATATGAACTGAATTTTCAGTGATTATTTATACTCTTTCGATATGTTTTTACTAATTGGAGCATCTTCTATGTGAATGAATTGTTGGTTTGATGTGAATGATGTGTAATGATGTTTGAATTAACCTTATTGCTGCTATTATTGATAGAGAAATGATGAGAGGTAGAGGAAACTTGAATAAGGAAACGTTTAACGAATAATAAAGAAATTCTTAGGTGTTCTGAGTGCAAGAGAAAAGTATTACTCAGAAATTCTTAGGGATTCCGAGTAAGAGAAAAGCTGTACTCTGCTTCATATATTATTCAATCAACTCTGTAGGTTTGTGAGTCATTGCCGATTTTCACTTTCACAACATTTTTAATAAAATGGGTGAGGTGTCTAATGGTGAATGAAATAGACAAGGAATTTATTTCCTCTAGGAATTTTTGTATTATTTACTATTTGATTGTGACTTCATATTACCCGTGAATAGTTTTTGCAAAATCGTTATTCGTCAGTTGTTCATCTGTATATATATATATATATATTTTTCACTGGTTAGCATTGCTCTTATTTATAATATTTATGGGTGATTTGTTTCAGGGCTTTAGAAGATTGGGACTCATCTCCCCCTTGTCTGGCTGATATTTTTAGATGCATGGGAAAGGTGTCTCGTTCTGCATTGTGTGCCGTTGCTAGGCACTTGCGACTTCGAAGCGAGTAAGGGCGGTCATGGTGGACCTTTCTTTTTTGTATACTTGCGTTATATGTATGTTGTTTGTGTGGTAGTTTTATTTTGCTTTCAACTTCTATGTAAGCTCACAGAAAAGAGTGCTTTGTGCAGTGTTTTTAACCATTTGCTTGATGATGCTCCGTTGCCTGCTAATGAGGTGTCTTCGTCAGTTCTTGTTGCCACGTACTCACATTCTTCTTTGCAAAATGGAAAAGGTGCTATTGGAGGTGGTAAGCCTACCGTGAATGGTGAAGTGGAGAAGGGATTGCTGACATTGATATCTTCAGATACTCCTGGTCTTCAGGTGTCTTTTTATTATTTTATGTGAATTGTAAAAGTAGACAGTTCTTGTTTGATTGCCATTAAAGATTGATGAATTGATTTATCATTCAAGCCATATAAATATTGAATAATCTGTTCTCTTCTTTAGGTGTGTGACCCCAATGGCCGCTGGTATCTTGCAGACAGTGGGTGTGGGCCTGGAGATCTCTTACTGATAACAGGCAAGGCACTTAGCCATGCTACTGCAGGCTTACGTCCTGCTGCTTCTTATAGAGCTTCTCCTGATTACTTTCTAGGTCCTAACAGTGGAGGAAGGTACCATATATAAACACACATAAATATTTATTTATCTTGTATTCGTGATGACTGTTAAGAACTTAGATTTATAACGAGCTTATTCAGGATACCTTCTTGAGCTTGTGATTGTAGGACTTCTCTTGCATATAGACTCATGCCACAGGGCAATGCTATACTAGATTGTTCTCCAATTGCAGCAGCTGGCCATGTTATTCCCCAGAGCTATGTTCCAATATCTGTAAGCCAGTTTATGGATGACCTTGCTGCTGAAGAACTGATAGGTAGCAGATGTGATAATGATGATGTAAGTTATCTTTTCATATATATATATATATATTAGTGAAAGTTTACATCAGTACTAAACTACTATTTTTTCTTCAAGTGTTTGTATTGGTGAATTTGGTTAGCCATTGAGTCCAGCAACGTAGAAGACGATCATAATGGCCTTTTCCTTGTTTCTCCATCATTTCTAATAGCTCTCTTGTATTTAATATAAGAGTAGTGTTATATGTACAGCAAAGTTGTACAACAATATTAAATCAACACACACAATATTATTTTGCCTTTTAGGGAGAATGGGTATTGATGCTCTAAAAGACAAAGAACATTGTGATTGTTGGTGTAATTTTGTTGTTAAACTTTATTGTACACCAAACATTATTCTTAATATAATGGCTTCTCTTGCAAAACTTTTGGTGCAAGATCCCTTTAAGTAAAATGTTTTCTTTTTTGAGTGAGGAAGCTTATACAATTTTTATTTACAGGCTGCTCAAGACAATATGAATAAGGAACCCTCATTAAGAAGTGTTCTATCAGATCCTCTATCGTAAGTATAACTTGAACTGTCCAACTGATTTAGAAGTCTGTCAGAAGAACATCTTTTTATGCTATGGGGTTGTCAATAAGATTGTTGCATAAACTTATCCAAATCATCTTATAAAAAATTGATGTTGCCATAAGTGTTTGTTCTTACTAATCCTTGCAAACTTGATTGTTCATAGTGCGATTGTAGACATACATGACAATGGCGCTATGATATTAGATCATAGTATGCTCAAAACTTTGGGATCTACTATACTTTTGTTGCTCTTTTATTTATTCTGAAATTCTTTATTTAGTGCTCATTTAGTTGATCGATTGTGATCCATATGAAATGGATTTTAAATATATGGAAATAAACTAATATACTTGCTATATGTAGAAGAGAAAGGATTCTTTATCATCTTAGCTTATGATGCTTGGTGACACTGTAATAAGAAAAACTCAACAGTTGAATTTGGAACATGGAAAATTGGGTTAGGTTTTTCAAAATACTTGATTTGTTGTCAACAATTGCACGTTATTCTGATATCACTTCCTCTTTTCTGTTTTACGCTATTTACTAGTGGGGCATTCCTTGAAGATGCCATGCTTGTCTCATGCGGGCATTCATTTGGTGGTCTTATGCTGAGAAGAGTCCTTGATACAGTAAGTGGGACTGTTTCTTGTTTCAATTTTCTAGGCATATACAGGTTATGTGTCAGCTTTAAGAAATGATAGCCCACAGCTGATGAAAGTAACAGTTAATTAGACATTGTATGACTTTCTACAGTTCAAATATTAAAGTTCAGTTTCTGTCTGATAGCGGGAAGTTTGTTGGCTGCAGCAAAATAAGAAATTTGATTGTTGGGTCAGATTACTTGGAGGCCAAGGGGTGAAAAATACATCAGACATCAGATGATTCTTTTATTGTGTAGCATTAAGCTTAAATTGGGGGAATGGAAGGTTGGCTTGTAAGTTATAATTAGATTGACGAGCATTGTACAATGCTGTGAACAGTATTTGATGTATTGAAGGCTCAGTAATAGATATCTGGGTTTGAAAATGCTTGAAACCTTGTGAAATTGGCTGCAGCTTGATGACATTGCGAATACTTAACAAGATTTATTGCTATTGTCAGTCATATACTGTATACAGCAAATATGGAGATTACCAGAAAATCTCAAATTAAACAACTAAAAACATTTGTCTGCCTTCTAAATGGTAACATTTAATTTCTATGACAAAATATAAATATGTTTAATATACCTAATGCTTATAAGAAGTCCCAATAAAAAGAGTAGATAAGATGGAAGGTAGTTCCATAGCTAGAGGTGGAGGAAGACCTTGAAAAACAATAGGTGATACTATTAAAAGAGATCTAGATGTTAATGGGCTAAAAGTGAATATGATATATGATGGAACACTATGACATCCTAGCTGATCCCAAATAGTGAAACAATGTTTGGTTGATGTTGTTGTATAACTAATACCCTGAACTGACTAATTAAATCTATCATCCAGCAACTGCCATCTTTTATGTTTTACTGTTTTTAAGCTTGTAAATTCTTAGATGTTGTACCTTCCATGCTTCTGTGTTCTTATTTTGGTTGTACCTTTGTTTTCTTATTTTTTGTTGTCTTATTTCTATTACCTTTCACGTTCATTATGGAATTATAACTCTTAGATGGAGAGAGACAAGAATCATAATTACAATTATTGTTTCCATCACAGTCGAGATGTACTCTCTGCAATGCAGATATTGAGACCAGTTCTTTGACCCCTAATCTTGGTATATTCCATTTCCTTAGCAGTTTTACTCTGTTTCATCTGTCTTTCCAGTGCATTTGGTTCCTTGTTACTCTTATTTTATATGCTGCGACATAAACTAGTTTCTTTTTCAGCTCTTAGAGCTGCAGCTGCTGCTGTTAAGCATGAGGATGATCGAAGGTTATTTCGCAATGCTGCTCTTCGAAAGCGGCGGAAAGAAATGGGTGACCAAATGGATTCAATGAGAAGAGTGAACAGGGTATATAACATATTATGATGTAATTTTTTGGCTTTTTAATTGAAATCAATTAGCATATGTTCAACTAAATTTTTATGAGCACTAATTTAACGCTTGAAGTGGAGAACTTGATTTCTTTTCTTTATACTTCAACATTGCTCTTTTTCCTTTTCATGGCAGTATCCTAACTCATAAATATTATTGCTGATTATTAGCTAGGATTTCCTGTAGCAAATCCTAGTTGTTTTTCTAGGTGTGATGGAATGGTCATGGTGAACTGCATTTGTGTGACTCTTTAGTTAAACACCTCTCCTGACTGTAGCATTAAGTTGTGTAACATATAAATTGTTGCTACTACAGTACTTTCTAGATTTTAAAATATTACTGAAACCCATTAAAAAAAATTGGCTTCCCTTCATGGTCGATTTGTGTATTTTGAAGAGATCTGGCAGTTGGCATGGATAGCAAACTATATGAGCATTACTTAATTAATTAGGATGTTTTCTGACTAAATAAAATGCTCAAGACTGTGAAGCATTTAGTTGTCAGGAATGAGATTTATGTATACTGGCACTTAATGTTTCAGGAAAATGGTGATTTTACTGCTGTGGATGGGCTACACCGGGGAGTACAATATCCTTTTTCAGTAAATGAGAAAGTTATTATTAAGGTAAAAATGTTCAGTTTTACATTTTCAATGTTGGCCATTCCATTTTTAAATTGTCTGGGGAATTATGGTCAACCTATTTCTACAGGGTAACAGAAGAACACCAGAAAAATTTGTTGGGAAAGAAGCTGTTATTACTTCTCAGTGTCTCAATGGCTGGTGAGTTGGCTAGATTAACTTGTTAAATTTGCGTTAGGTGTTTATTACTTTATTATAAGTTTACCTTTGATGTAAAAACTGTACTATTAGAAGTCAGTTTCCTGGCAAAGTCAGGGGATAGAGGTTTTCTGTATGTTATCGCCGCATCACATGAAAACTACTATGACAAGATATATGGATAATGTATTTAGGTAACCAACCCATCTAATGGGACAAGACTTGGTTTTGTTGTAAAAGAACTATGACGAGAAATATGGATAATGTATTTAGGTAATCAACCTATCTAATGAGACAAGACTTGGTTTTTGATGTAAAAGAAATGCGGCCTAGTGCACTAGGCTCCCACCTGATAGGGTTTGGGAAAGGCAAATATACGCAGTTTTATCCCCGGTTTGCAGAGAGGTTATATTTTTCATCATCCTTTGTATTCATTCTTTGGAATAGAACGTTGTATTTAAATTCTGAATTGATTAGTAGTTACCTGAAAATCTCATTTGATTTGGAACATACTGTTGTACAGGTATTTGCTCAAGATTATTGAAACTGGAGAGAATGTCCGCCTGCAGTATCGTTCTCTTAGGAAGCTCTTGAACTCACCAGCTATAGAGGACCAGTGTCCCACACAGCCAATTCAAAATAGCAGCTCTTAAAATATATTTATTCTAGGTTCTCTTACTTTCAATTTTTGACAGCGAGAAAAATGGAAACTACTCTATCTTGATCCTTCATAGTAAAGAAATAACTTTATTCTAGTCTTCTTGATCTTTCATTGTAAAGATTTAAGTTCACTGCTTCGGCTCCTTACAACGAGTATGTGATAGAGGTTTATGTAACTTAGTAATGTATCAACGAGGTTTTTCTTGTAGATGCTAATGCTAGGTTGTTATATATATATATATATATTGTAAAGAACGCAGCCAAAGACGGATCACATTACATAGCATGTAAATTTTAGCAGGCTGTTACTGAAATGGATATTATTTTTGACGTAATTTGTCTTTTTCATAGTGTTCTTCTGGCCATATAATTATTATATGGGTTTTTCTTACGAGTGCCTTTACCTTTTACTTGTACCCTTGGCACTAGTTAGGAAAACCCTCAGTGAAGTTTCATTCCTGTATGTATTTACTGCTACGCGTATCCTGTTCCCTAGGGTGCCACTAGCCCACGAGATGAATATTAGGTTCAATTTATTACTATTGAAGCATTTACCAACTTGAAGCATTTGCAAAGTCAGCTTTTGATATTGATGCTTGAAATTTCAAAGGAGAAGAATGGGCCCGTGCATGGCACAAAACAACCATAAATTTCTTCTCTGAATTAAAGAGAAGTTTAAGACAAATTTAATTTGGTTGCTTTTCTTATATGAACACATTTTACATCAGCATTGTAAACTTGAAAAGAAAAGAATAGAATAGGTAAGAACAAAAAATATAGCTGCCTTGGCCTGATGTAGTAGAGATCTGGTAAGACGACAAACTGTAAAAGTTCACAAAAAAGTGGTGGCCTTGTTGGAATCTAGTGACGACTTGGGATGAATCTCAACTCAGCAATGCAATCTATTTGTAGATCCACTCGTTTGAGCGTGCACCAGACTCATCCATATCTATAAAAATGCTTACGGCCTGCAGCAAATAACAGGACATTAGAAACAGTGGGAGTTTTTTTTTTTTTTTTGGTTTCCTTTGTTCTTTCTTTTAGATTATTGTTAGCATATGAAAAACCAAATTTCAGAAGTCATTTTGCACGTTACAAATTCAAACTAAGATCTCTATTATCTCCAACTTTATGGCATCACACAAACTGAAATTGAAGCACCTATATATACGATGGAAGAGCATAATTTTATTTACCTTCCCTATCCGAGGCCGTTCTTTTGAGTTTGCTAGGCTGTTCCGGATATGTGAGACAGCTCCCCAACATTTTAATATGTTTGCCACATCATCGAGCCTCAAAATATACTCTTCTTCAGTCAATGGGAAGGATCTCTAATAGCAAAAAGTCATTGGTCATAAAGACATCAAGTTAACCATGTACTTGAAAGAAGAATCAATGCATGGTTTAGGTGCTCAAATTACTCCATGCCAATGCCTATGATTTGTCAAATGGCACCAAAAGGACCTTTGCCTTTAGCATTTTCGTCTGTTTTATTTATTTATTTATTTATTTTCATTTTCAGTAATGTTGTACATTTAGGAAAGAGTTTGCTATATGGCTCGAACCCAGAATGTGCAAATTTTAACTTAGAAGGGCAAAAGAGGGATGTGTAAGAATTCATGGGTGGGTTAGTGAGTGGAGAGAGAGTATTGGGATACATCTTCAACAGCCAATCAAATCCTTCGTAAATAAACCGATGAATATCTTTCAAGCCATTAAGCTTTTTTGTTAAAAAAAGGGGGAATTCAACTAGACTTTTTCGAGTTCAAGGGTAGTTGTGGGATGAGTCAAAGTAGTGATAAGTCATAACCATTCATCTATCCAATAGCTAATGACGATACCTACTCAGTGAGGCCCAAAAAAAATAAAAAGATTCTGGTTATCTAGTATTTTCTTTCATTTTTCTTTATGTCACATATATTGCACATGTCAATGGAAACGAATCTACTTAAATCATGTATCCTATGTCTATAGAAAGAAATACACGATGTAGCAGAAATTATTTACTACCTGCTCCATGTATTTCCACATGACATTCAAAGCAAGGAGATTTCTTCCCATGAATTCCTGACAGAAGTGATGCAATAGTAAAATAAGGAAAGGCAATATCATAACCAAAAAGAGGAACACAGATAATAAAGGTTCCTATTTCTGGTCGTAGGCAACATAAACGAGGGATAATTTGATCCAACATTTAATTGATCTTAGTTGGAAACTAACCTTCTTTATCAGTTGAACATCGTAGGACCTGCCATATTTTTTCCTAATAAGAGTAGCAAGGTCAAATCCACTAAACGTGGAATCATCTGTACCAACTATTTTCTCAAGACTCTCTCTAAGCATCTCACTATTCACCTGAAGCATATTTCTGAACACATTAGGCATGCACAGCAATGGAAAGTTTGATCAAAACATACACAGATAAGGATCTGCTTAAATGTACAAGAATGCCTACATAAAGAAACTAACAGAGAAGAGATAGAGTGAGGAATATAGAAGTTAATAACTCAAAACAAATGCTTCAGGTACTCAGATAGTAGTCAGATTCAAGCTTGCTGACATACTACCAAAAAAAAAAAATGTAAAGAAGTAACACCTACATGCTAAGATGAGTTAAATGCAATGCAACGAATTACGTGAAGAAAATGAAATTGGGAAGTCAACGTACTCCTCCGGTTTCGCCATTCTGAGATTTGTTCTTGCTTTTGTCATCTGAGTCATACGGATCCATGTTGTCACTCACTGAACTGCAAAAGATTGGCCTGCATTTCCTTGCAAGATGATGACATTTATGAGGAAGGTATCCAACATTATGGAAGTCCAATCCTCTGGAGGGAGTCAAAGGGTATCCTGAAAATGGAACCTTGCTAACAATTCCTTTGTCAGAATGATCCTGAACTCTCAGAGGCCAACCACACTGGTGGGTGGATACAATGTTCATTGTGCCCCACTGCCCTGTACAAGAAAGGCAGAATGAGCTTTTCTTTCTTCTTCCTTTTTTTTTTTTTTTGGGTTTTCTGGTAATAAATAAAAGATAAACTTGAGAGGTAGCTCATGGACATCAACAATGAAACACAGAATTTTTATAAGAAATTAACCATCACAGAATATAGGAACAAATTTATACATGAAAAAGATAAAAAGCCAAATTACAACCCTGATGATTTACAATTTCACAAAATAAATTGAGTTAACTAACCATCCTACTCGGCTACTCCATGCATTCAGTATATCAAAGAGGTCATTATATATTACCAACGGTTTGGCCTGATTTTACTTCTTGAAAACTGAGATAGCAAAGAAGATACATAAATAGAACATGGTAGTATGAACATTTTTCAAATAAGCTGCTTTTTGTTGCAAAGATTAAGCAAAACCAAACATGTGCTATACCTAATCAGGCAGTCATAATTACTAATTAGTTCGGCAAAAGAATGAGAAATATAAGATACAGAAACTCATGGCATGAACTATATATGTTTGGAAGATTTAGTAAACAAAGTAGACAGCAAACCTGGTACTATGAGCGAAATTCAGGAGAAGAAACGGTTGATGGAATTGTTTATCTTTTTTTTAAAAAATAATGGTTGAAGGCTCCTAGCTTGTTTAGTAAAGTTTAATATTATTGATGTGTTTATGATGAAATAAAAAAGAAGCTTGTGCGTGGAGAAATAGATAACAAATGGAGTGTGTTTAACTGGGCGTGTGGGGGAGTGTTTAATTGTGGACAGTAGAGATTGTTATTATTATGGAATTTATTTAAGGCAAATAAGAGCCTCACGTTACGCTACTACGTGTTTGTTTTCTTCCACGCCACGCCAACCACATGCTGCCATGTGCAAACCGCAAGGCTGCTTGCGCAGTACTACTGGCTACATGAAACTGGTCAAAGATAAACTCCGGACTAGAGAAACATAGTATTTGAAAGCAATAATAATAATACGTAATTTGATAGTTACGTATCTGAAATATACGGTGTAATTGCCACGCATCAATTCATCTCTAAAACTCCTATACAAATAATACAGCTATAAATGAATCTATATCTACATGTTGTTAGCAAGGGTATATAGCATTTTATTTTAATGTAAATTTTTTTTTATTTTAGTTAGAAAATATTTTTTTAATACGTATATTTGAATTTAGCTTCTTGTATTATTTAGCGGAATTTACGTTAAATCCTATATATTAATATTTTTTTCGGTCCTTTTGTTTTTCTGACCTGCAATCCAATTCTTAACCTAGACGAATAAGACATGAATATTTGCCACATATATATATGTATATATATTTTGGTTAACAATATTTGTCGTATTTGTCTTAGTTAAGTATACAGCTCTTAACATAAGTCTCTGGTTAATTTTTTTATTTAAATCAATTCGAACGCTTGACACTTACACTCAGTCCTACAATTTTTGGATACACTTTCAAAAGTTTCATATTAAAGAAGGGAAAAAAGGTTTTCAGTTTTTGGTCAAAAATGATATAAGCACACTTATTGACATGGATTGGGCTAATGGGGAACCCAATGATGGGAATAGGCCCAGCCCAAGATTGCTGAGTTTGGGCTAATTGGGAGGGATTGCGCGGGAAGAGCGCTATGCTCTAAGCAGCTGAGGAGTGAGGAGAGAAAAGGGGAAGGGAAGGGAAGGTGAGCTTGAAAAGCATAACGTAACGAACACGATTATAATATGAACAAGAAGGAGAAGGAGAGGAAGGAGGAGAGAGAACATGTTAAAAGCTGGATCGACGGTGATGAGAGCGCTCACGACATGCTCCGAAGGATCTCCACCGTCCGATCCTCACTCTCTGTTCCGCCGCTTCACAGGGTGCCCCTCCGCCTGGGTAACGTGCTGGAGATTGTGGGTCCCTCACCTTCTGCCAAGACTCACATCCTCATTCAGGTTCCTTCGTTCGTTCGTTCTTTTCCCTTCAACACTCTTTCTCAGTTACTTTCAATTGGATATGCAACGCAACGCAATGCAAGTAAACACATTCCAATTACACTGGCCTCCCTGAACTTCGGTAAAATTCGCTCGACCCCCCTTTTGACACTGCTCATAGAGGGGATGGGATGGCAGTGCATTTCACCAAATCTCGGGGAGCTCGGTGTAATTTACCATTTATTTATTGTTAAATTTGTTTCAGGTTGCAATAAGTTGCGTACTTCCGAAAGAGTGGAATGGGGTTCAGTATGGAGGCTTCAACCATTCCGTACTGTTTCTGGACCTCGATTGTCGCTTTGATATCATGCGCTTCTCCCAATTGCTCATTCATCGCATTATGATGCTGCAAGCTAATGCATTTGCAGGGGAAGCTAATGCTAATGTGATTGGGGATTACGATAAAGCTTTGTATGATTTGTGCATGCGCCGTTTCTTGTATGCCCGTTGTTCAAGCAGCTTTGAGTTTCTTCAGACTCTCAAGGTAAATTAAAGCAGCCATACCCTCTAAATCTAAGCTTCAGAGTAAAATGTTGGTTCTGTTCTGTCATTAGCCAATCTTTAATATTATGCAAAGGAGTTATAAAGCCTAACTGCATTTGGTTTTATATGCAACGGTGGAGAGAGTAGATAAATTGATTTGCAGAAGGAGTTGTTATCTTTTATAAATGGGCAAATTACACTGGCCTCCTCTGAAGTTTGGGGAAATTCAACCCCAAGTCCCCTCTATTTGTATGGTTGACATTGACCTTCCTTGAATTCACTGTTCATGTGTGATAGAGAGAGGCCGATGTAATTTTCAGGGGAGATCAGTATAATAATTTCATAAACTCAAGGACCTCTTGAGAAAAATTTACAAATAGAGGAGAGCCAAGTAAATTTTACCAAACTTCAAGGGAAGTCAGTATAATTTTGTTTGTCTTGTACTGCTACGTATAATCGCCCCAAACTGCTTGTGCTTCATTGTATTCCTATATAGCCAGGACCAATATTTATAGCACTGGACAGAGTTTTGAAATTAATGGATTCTCTATGATCCTTTCTCCATTAGCAAGCGCAATGAGTCCCATAATCATAAGTGACTCAGAATATTGAGTTGACTTGATCGTTAAAGTAATGTTATCTTGACGCTAGTGAATCATGTCTCAAAGTATTATAATTCATTATGGCAGCTCCCATGAGTGCTGTGCTTAAAAACTAAAGTTGCTATTTAATGATATAGCTTTCCTGTTTTCACTGGGGAGTTCTTTTTATGATTCCATCTTCGTTATTGAATTGCTTCCTTTATGTAGTTGTGCGTGTGGTGGATTATTGGTGTTTATTTTCAATGCCTCTCATTTTTTTTGTTCTGGAACAGACTTTACATTGTCGCTTAAAAAAGGAGAAAGAAGTTCATGGGATTAGTGTTCACCTGCTCATGATTGACAGGTTGGTTTCTTCTTGTCTTTTCTCGTAAAGGGAATTTATTGAAGTAATCAGCATTATTTCAAGCCTTCAACCTGTCTTGATACAACAGTTACTTTGAATGAGCTGTATTGTTGATTATGATGCCATTAACTTAGATGCAATTATCTGAAGACTTGGTCTGATGTGATAACTAAACTTTGACCAGTCAAACTGTGTTGTGCAGCATTGGAGCTTTTCATTGGGTAGATCGTGCATCCATGTTCTTGTCTCTAAGAGAAAACAACAGGTAACTTTTACACATGTTGATATTTTCAGGAGGGTGGCAGTTGTCCTTTTTTCTTTATCCCTAAGTTTTAGAATTCTTATGAGATCAACTTATATTTAGAATTCTCAGATGATCTTTTTGTCCCATTTTAGCTTTTTTAATGAAGAGTGAAAATATAGAAAGAAAATATTGGGAAAGGAGACTATTGAGAGGAGGTTCTCTTATTAGTAGAACTTATCTGTTTATCCAAATAGATAATAGCATCTATCTATATCAATGGTTCAGATATATGCAAACTTTAACTTGCATATGTTATATGTGATGCAGGAAAAAACTTTTTCTTCAGAGTGTTTCAGAAGCTGTAGTTCAGGATATTAAAAAACTTCTTCAGGTGCATCCTATGCTAGTTATAGCTACAAAGTCAGTGATTTTTGCAAATAGATATTCCATGGCTTCAAATGAGGTCAAGGGGTGAGTACCTTCGGTCCATAGTGGTTGAGGAAATTAAAACTTGTTTCTTTCATTGTCCAGATAGTAATTAATGAAACCTCAAGAACTCTTGAATCTCACCTGTAATCTTGTATGAAAAGAAAACTATATATTTATATATTTTTTGATTTAGTATGGAAAACTACTTATGAAAGTTGAGTTAAAGAAGTATTGACCCTTTTCAAGGGTTATTAATGAGAGGATTCATTCTAGTTTACCGATTGCTGTTAGTTAGGAGGCTGATTGAGGGGTAATTGATTGGCAATCACACTATTTTACACTCTTTCTTCTAGTATTAATAAAAGTGTGAACTTAAAGGTAATGTAAGCTTCAGCCCTTGTTACAGGGTCTCTGTCTCCTTTTCTGTATATCTTTATCCCTTACTGCATTTGTGTCCTTACTCTCTCTCTCTCTCTCTCTCTCTCTCTCTCTAATGTTTGGCCTCCATTGTTTGATATGATTTGTTAGACTTAGATCCTTTGCATAGACAAGATATAAATAGTTTTGTTATGTTGCTTTGCAAATCCTTAATCAGCCTATAATAAAATGTGAGGCAGTATTTTCTGTTCTAAGCTCGATATTACTGTACTTCTTGATTATACTTATGTTAATAACATATGACAGGAATTTTATAAAAGAAAATTGGGAAGAAAGATGTTCAACAAATGCAACAAGAAACCGACAACATTTTCCCTATCGTGAGTACATGCCTTCCATCTGGCAGGTAAAGGTTTGTTACTAGTACATCACATATTATGTCAGTGTGTGCTAAGGACCAACTCTCCTTAAAGCTAAGTTGTTAGGTAGAGGTCCAAAAATAGTATTTTCTTATATTTTTTTTTATAACACATGCCTTTTATGAATTAGCCAGCAAACATGCGACACAAGATGAAGATATGTAGGAACATTTTTGGGCAAAAGTTTATGATTGATAACTACCCTAGGCTTTTAACCGAAAAAAGCAAAAACTACCCTAGGTTATCTTAATTTGTATCATAGATGAAAGGCTCTAGATAATCTAATAGGACTTGTAATGGCATGGAGATGTAAAAGCATTTGCTCACAAAAATAATCTTTTCTAAATAATGGGTTGAATTTCTGCCTCCGAAGATGAGACAATGACCCTGACTTAAAAATGGTTGTGTTCTAAGTCTAAATTATGAACTGGCTGATGTTGTGGCTCCTTATGTTGTTTCTATTTTTTACCTTCTTTTTTCAAGTCAGTATTAAGATTGCTAATTGGATGTTGTCCCTTCGACTGTTGCAGTCCTTTGTTACACACAGAATACTTCTACGTTCTTCAGGTTTGGACACCATTCCTACTAATTATATTAATTGCTTTATCCATCAGCCATGATTTCAGCATATTCTTGCTTTTCAGATGATCATCCTGTGACAAGCAATTATCAAAGCTCCTCATTCTATGTGTTGGAATGGTTATTGCCAAGATTGAGTAATCCGGAAAAGATTGTAGTGAGAGATGTAAGAACAATATGTGCGGATCGTGGTTTTAAGGTCATTATACTTGGGCTTTTTATTGGACTCAGTTTTGGCTTTTTGCTGAACTTGTAGGATGGTGTTTTTGCCGACTCATGAAGCATGTCTGTGCAGGGTGTCAAAATGTAATCCATTATTACTGCATCTTTCAACTGTGCGTAATGGATATTCAATCTCTTCTGAACTTTCTAAATATATGCTCATCATTATTACCTGTATGACAAATTACACTGACTTCTCCTGAGGTTCGGTAAAATTCACTTTGCCTCTTCTATATATGTCCGGATAACATTGACTTTCACTGGATGCATTGTTCATTGTGCAATAGAGAGGAGAGCGGTGTAATGATTTTACAAATTCAGGGGAAGTTGATGCAATGATTTCACAAGCTTAGAGAGCTTGGCAAATTTTATAAATAGAGAGGAGGCATAGTAAATTTCACCAAACCTTAGGAGAGGTTAAGTATAATTTTCCCATATTTGTAATAGCAGTCCTCTTACTTTTGTCCTTTCAAATTTTTCTGTTATTTGTGTTGCTAACTGATGTTAATATAGGTTCAACAAATCTCTTAAACAAAAAGAACATGCAAATTACTTCATGATTGGACTCTATCATGAAGCGAAAAGGATCCAAGTCTTTGTGCTATGAGAGAAAAAGGAGGAAGAGCGCCATGTTTCCCTTTGCTGCTCCCGAAAGATTGACCATGTTTATAATCCTTGAGAGGGATAACAACGCTGGTTAAAGATTTTCTAATAAGCAATTTCAGGCTAAGGAGCATTCAAAGTGTAATTATTGGCCAAGGTCCAAACATGCCAAAGAAACCTATTGGAAGTTTCCTGGGCTTCCATGAGGTGGTGAGAAGATTCGTGATCTTATATACCAGGAATCCATGTCAGACGGGATACTTATCAAAAGAATATAAAATTGTCAACCTGATTTAGGAAAGCTTATAGCACTTAAACGCTTGATTGCCAAATTTGACTCACCTTCCTCATTCTTTTCCATTCATGATTTTGCTTTCACACTATCTAAGTTACTTTTCAGTGTCTTCACTACTTTGAGACACATCCATTGCTTGTGATTCTGGTGCTTAAATGTAATCCTATCAACAAAACTTCATTAGCCGTATGTTGTCTTAGGGGCTCGCAAAATATTAGCGAGATAATTTTCGAGTCAAGTTAGAGATCACACCTAGTAGCTTTACACCATATTTTGATCCAAAAAGTTAAAATCTTTGGACATTTGATTAATATGCTATTCTCACTTATATGATCTCACCTTTTCTTTTTTTCCTTATGCGATACATTTTCACTCTCACTTGAATTGAATTAAATTTTATGCTTTGAAAGTAATTTAAGTGATGGAATTGAATTTCTACGGGAATTGAAATCTATCAAAATTAAGGAATTGAAATCAGATCCAAAGGAGTGTGATGTGGTGTGAAAATTAAATTCTAACAAATGAAAATGCTAAAAGAACCTTACTTAAATATAATATTTTATTCATAATTTATTAATAAATAATAAAATAGTAAAAATAATAAAATCAATTCATTTTTAGACCCATTTTAAACGAAGGAATTGAATTAAATTCTTTAATTTATTGATTTATTCTAAACATAAGAATTCAATTCAATTCTATCTCATTAAAGTTTTCAAAACTTTGTTTAATTCAGTAACGCTTCATACCCGCTCATTTTCTAGTTTGCATAACTTAATGCAATATTGCTTGCTATAGTATGCAATATATCCCAGTGCTGCAATAATGAAGGAATCTCTTCTATCTTGTTCCTCGTATCACGTTGAGACTCTAAAATCGGAATCAAATAGAAAAGAATAAAATTTCAGCTTTGTACAATTCAAGAAATACCACTGTGTCTTGGATAGTGATTGACAAGGTACACACGTGCGAGATCTTCAGCACAATCTTGGGGAGGCTCTAGCACGAGCAGGATTAAGGGAGAGATTGCGGTTAACCAATCTTGACATCTGACCGTTCATTTCCTTGCATAATTCCTCTAGTTCGACTACCCTCCATTGCATTTTCTCCATGTTTAGGGTCATATCCTTTTTCTCTTGGGAGAAGCTGTCCCTGTTTGCTTCATTGCACAAAACTAACTGGTAAGGGTTCATCCTTGGAGACTCTGTTTCAAACTCGTTCGTTGTTGGAATTTTTGATTGTTGAGAAATAAGAGCCTGCATTGCAATCCTTGGAGGTATTCTGGGGTTCTTGGCTAGGTCTTTACTAGCTTCAAAGCTGAGTTTTCTGTAATTAAGGCATCTACACAGTCTGGAGCTTTCCTCAAATTTGATCATTGAATGAGACTGCAATTCATTGGATCCTAAAGTTAGAAAATTTTATATAATATTGTCGTAGTAGCCAAAGAGTGTGGGATGAAGTTAAGAGCAAATTTCACTTGATTATGTGTAAATTTTTACCATTGATTAAGAAAATTCGACCCAACTTAATAGCAGATGATCAATGGCAAAAGTTTACATATCACGTGAGAAGATCTATTCTTTGTGGCATGTAATAGGTAAATGCTATCAAGCTCAATTGGATGCAACTCGAGAGATTTCAGAAAGTATTCAAGATCAATGGCATCATGAATGACAAGTGTTTGCTTACCATAATTTTTCCCCAATCTAAAACACTTGGTTGAATGAACTTTCAGTATCAGGCATTCACTGAAAGTGTGAGAATTCCCAGAGTAAGGGCACAGTGCACATGCCTTGGGATTAATATATATTTCCCTTTCCCTATGTCATGTAATAATAAATCCAAACTACCAACAGAGAACACATACGATAAGGCTCTAGAGTCTAGACTACAACAGAAGAGTGAAAGAACCAAAATACCGATTAGAAGAAAATTTATATGGAAATTTAACAATCGTAACGTCTAATTTTTTATTGTCGAAGCTGGCATTATAGAAAATGCTAGAGAGATACTCTTAGAAATACGAGAGAACAATTAGTGTGAGTAAACTGTAAAGACTGTAAAGTCATAGATTGTTGAATCTTTGCAAAAATAAAACAAAATTATCTTGGATAAGTCCAAACATAAATTTAATAATACATGCAAAAAAAATTTTATTGATATAATTTTGCATGTAAGCTGGACATGCAGCTCCCTTTTCCTTTCCTTTTTTCTTTTTGTTCTCTATTTTTGTTAGGTTGATTACACTTGACACACGGTACAAGTCATATGACAATACCGACAAAAACTAAACAAATAACAAAAAAATAAGTTGGAAGAAGGAAAGAAAGAAAGGTGAACAACATAGAGGATGTTAAGGTTATTCATCTGAATTTGCACCTAAAGAAGAGGCCCCTTTATTTACAACAAAATGTAGATTTGAATACGGCAAGGAACTAATTTCAATATGAAGATAATTGTATTTGCTCTTTTTCCATTTCTTATGATTCTTTAGGAGGATAATGCACATAAAAGCAATGCAAAAAGGGTGTGTGATATTCACCTCAAGATAGATGTCAATGGCTCTATAGACCCCATCAAAGCTATCCCTTGCAGAATCTGGCAAGCATTCGGCTACTCCAAGAAATTTAGAGATCTTGAGGTTCTGGTCAGGAGATATCTCCCTCAAATACTTGTCAATCAATCTACCTACCCTTTTCAATTTCTGTGAAGACACCCCATCAGAACCATTGATACCAACAAATAGTCTAACCAATCTTATCACCAAATTAACATCATAATGGACTCCCATATCATGTCCAGAGACCAGAAGATCATCCAAAGTCGCTTGTTCAAGCACCCCACCAATCAATTTCTCAAGTTCCATCCTGCAACCTTTACTCAATCCAAAGCCAGATACAATCCTCAGTACCCAAAAAAGGCCTCTGCAAGAAAATGTCTCCTTACCAACAAATATGACCCCGTAAGTAGCTGTTTCTGCAAGAGCAGCATACTCAATGCAGTTTCTGCAATCAACAACTCTTGTTTGAGTAGCTTTTTTCAGATAATGCAACAGAAATCTTGTTAGGATTAAGTTGTTGTTATCAGCTTTGTATGCACCAATAATCTGAAAGAGTTTCTCAATGATCTTTGGGGGTGAAGTTGCCAAATCATCAAACCACCATGCTTTGCTTGGCAAAGTTGCCTTGATTTTCTCTGGGGTGGCTTTGGTTGAAGAAGAGAATCTCTTACCAGAATTGCTTTCAGGAGAAGAATATGATGATGATGAAGAGCATGAAGTGACGAGGCTCACATCCGGATTCTGCGTAATCTTCGCCAGGACTGCACAAATGATCCTCTCTAATAGACCATAGGAATCTGCATATGCAAAAACCAGCTCACAACTCATGAGGCTTACAAGTATGTCATTCCATTTCCAGTCATAGATTCCCTCAAGAAGAATTTGTGTTTGTTGCAAGAGATTGTTGCTGAAGACCTCCTCAGTCATTCCAAGATAAACAGCACAGCAATAGAGGAGAGACACATTAGCTACAGTGATTGGGATGTCACCGTTGTTGTAACAAAACCTTGAAACCATCTCAAACCCATCTGGACCTCCAGGGAAATCATTGATTCTAATCCCCAAGTTCTTCACATGACATTTCTTTTGATGATTCAAGATCCTCTTCAACTTTCCACAGTATTTTGATATAAACTTCTGCAAAGTATATGAACTAGAGTCAGCTTAACACATCTTATGGTCGTAATCTTTCTTTGAGTTAAACTATCATGGCAGAGAGAATCAACAAAGAACAATAAATAAATAAATAATACCTCTTTCAACAGGAATATCTGCTGACCATCAATGTTGATTTGCAAGTCAGAGAGCTTCGGCATAGCTACCATGCACTGAACAAAACCACATAAAATTTTGCTTTTGGATATGCAACTATTGAGGAGGGAACAAAAATGCTTTTACATGACAAGTTATCATATTATCATTTCTATGGCCGGGTTATATATTTTAATCTTCCACCCTCAAGTGGGGTGCTTAATTTTTTTCATTTGGCAGAAGGGTACGTGATTCCCAACTTAACCAATAAAATTATAAGCAACTTTAGGCTAACCCTTCCACAAATTATTCTGACCTATGTTATTTGAATTGATTGGTTTGTTACTATCACTCTTACTTATTATATATAATAATTTGTTTGTTGCTGAATATGTTGTTCTGCCGTGACTCTACAGTATCGATAATTATGTATTGGTTATTATGTCTTAGTTTTGGCCATTTTATGACAGATCCCATGTATATGTCTCATCTTTGGCAAGTTCATGGTATTATTGTAGACGTGGAGACACAGGAGATAATACCCATCATGTAATTGGCTATATTGTCCTATTGTCCACGTAGCCAACAAGTTGTTCAACCTTATAAAATAGTATGGGAGCTAATTGGAATAAAATCAAACTAATGTTTAGCTTTTGAAAATTAAATGCATGTTGGTGGAACAAATAGCAAAAGCTCATGTAAGGGTTTTGTCTGATGCTGGAGACAGTATCTGCAAGTTATATAAAGTGCAAAACCGAAGCAGTTTGTCAATTACTTTCTGCTTGTGTCACGTAATAATGCAAATAAGGTTCTGTGCCTTCTCTTTAGATTTGCATGAGTGATGCAGTTTCGGAACATGTGAATATGGACCCTACATGGATCCAGGTAACAAAAAGACAAATGATATACAAATTTATTACAGCTTTTTTTTCCCCCCAACTTGACTGATTAAATTTGTTCTAAGATAGTCCATTTTTTCGAAAATACAATATTATTCTATTAAGTGTTTAACTTCAGTCTATAGTTAGTATACATATCTTTTATACCATGAATCTACAATATGTCAACAAATCGAAAGATCAGTTTGATCATTTTATTATAACCGAAAAATCTTCTCAAAATGTCACTAGCCCATTGCTAAATCCAAACACAATGCCTTTTCAAGTCATTACCTTGTCTATTTCGATTATATATTTCTCTTACGTGTGTCTTGAAATGATGTATAGACAAAATAACATTTTATATTAAAAAGAAGAATTAAAATTTTATTAACTTGTTTTGGAGTTTTCCTTTTGTTACCTTAGTTTTATTTAGTTCGAAATGGTCCTTTTTTTAAAAAAAAACTTGTAGTAATTTTTTCATAACTTGTTTGCTCTGTTTAATACGCGTGATATATTTTCCCCATAATAAGGCTTGGTTTACGGAAAAGTTATATAAAGTTATGATTAAAAATTGTGTAAATGAAATACAAATATACTAACAGTAGCAAAATTTAATGATTAATTAGGGGAAAATAATGTGTTTCAGATTTACGTTCATCTTTTTTTTTTTCCAGAATATCTACCATCTGACACAATGATTAATCTTTTCATATATTATAGACCCAGTTAAGGGATATATGTTAACCACAGATTTTAAAACTGCTCCACTCTCAAGCTAAAAATCAAACCATCGACCATTGATTAAGGAAAGAGAAAACTCTTACCATTTCATCTTAGTCCCAAAGTTATTTATGTTCATCCATTATTTATTTATCTAGTTGATAAAACTTTTATAACTAAATAAGAGGAAGAAATAACTGGCTCGAATTGCTATTGCCGTCTGAAATAATTTTTAAAATCAAATACGATATATTATGTAGTAAGTAGAGAATTATGGGCGGAAAAACAAATAGATTTGTATTGGTTAGGATAATCACAATTGCAATTGAGACTTAATTTATTTTACACTTCTAATAAATATTGAGAGCTAAAAATTCTCTTCCTCTTATCTTCTTCGAATTGATTGGAAGCGTCGGTGCCTTTGGTCAAATAAATCGGTTGGCAAAGAAAAGGAATATGTACATGAATCAGCTACTTTTAATTTGGATGCCTGATATTTGCCTCCGAAGTATGCTACAACTACAAATTAATTAAGCTGCAATCACGGGTCTAACTATCTGTCCCATAAACTCAACTTTCAGCAATAAAACAAATTCAGTACGGGCAACTTGCCTTTAAAATAAGTCATCTGTCAACTCCACCACACACAGCATCTTCTAATAATCTTTCTTATTAAGTTATTTATGGCTTCACGTGTATATATTGTTCCATATTTTTTCTTAATTTTTTTGGGTTTATTTACACAAATATTGTAGACCCTTTTGTATAATCACTTACAAATTATTTAGTTTGAAAAAAAAAACAAAAAATTAAATACAAATTGTTTAGATATTGTTGCGGCCCATAAGATAAAGGCATAAAGCCAGTATTAAAGGGCTGAAGGCCCAAGACTTTTAGCCCGACTAAAAAACGGCAATGAAACGCAATGCAAAAATGACCCGACCCAAGATCTGAGCGCAATCCAAGCGATGCATGCAAAGCAGAGCATGGGGCAAAGCACACTCTTCTAGTAAGCCATATCCGAAATCATAGGGAGTTGGCAACGGGAAGAAATTATCTTCTCCAAATAAGGAATTCAGGCTTACCCTCATTCACAAACCGCTTGAACAGTTTGCTAACTTAACTTGAGTGCAGAACAACCACCAAATGTAGCGTGATAGTAGCTCACCTTATCCCTTAACCATGTGGTCATGGGTTTGATCTGCACTCATAATAATAAAACACATTTTGTGTCCAACCATTTGTCTCTTTCTGAGAGCTCACACAACAAGAGGATTAGACACTGTTATCGACAGTGAATACCCTGATTCTTAGTCTCGAAGGAGGAGAAAGCCACTTCGTGATCTTGAACTTCTCCAGATAACTTCATTCCAACTCACTAGTTACCACTTCATCATAAATATTATAATTAAAATAAGTCAACTCGCCTATACACAACTTATTCTAATCATCATTCTTAATAAGTTTAAGAATGGCACCACGTGTATATATTGTTATATGGTTTTTATTAATTTCTATTGTGTTTATTCAGACAAATAATGTAGAAGTTTTTTTAAAACCAATTATGAATTATTTATGAGCTTGCAATGATTAGGTTCAGCTCATTTTTCACTTATACAAGGGAGAAGCCTTACTCAAGGCCACATAATATATGTATGTTGTCCTGTCAAGACATGTATACATTCTCTTTGGTGAATCTAGAAGAACAATTATGGATCTATCACCTTCCTCAATTATACTCATTACACGTAATTCTAAATTTCTAGCACGCAATCAACTATATTATGATAATTATTATGCATGCTAGAACTAGAGTTAAATGTACGACTAAGAGTAGAAATCTATGAATAGTGCATTCATGCTAATTAAATTCCTATAAATTTATCATTTTTAGGAATGAGTCAATCTCTAATGAGTCGAATCTGATAACTACACTTGCAAGTCAAGGATGTGTCCACTTGGACAGCAATGATTAACGGGCTGGTTGTGCATGGTGATGCCTTGAAAGCATTGAAGCTCTTCTCACGCATGTTGAGGAGTGGCATTCAACCCAACAAAGTTACCTTCATCGGTGTCCCTGGTGCATGTTCTCATGGTGGTTTTGTGGAGGAGGGGAAGAGGATGTTTGAATTGATGAGCCATGTGTATCATTTGAAGCCAAGCATGGACCATTATGGTTGCATGGTTGATCTACTTGGCCGTGTAGGGTACTTAGATGATGCAAAGCATATTATTGGTAACATGCCAATGAACTGAATGAAGCCTAGCCCTGGTGTTTTGGGACCTTTATTTGGTGCCTGCATGATTCACCAAGCTTATGAGATGGGTGAAAGTATAGGGAATTATTTAATAAATTTGCAGCCAAACCATAGTGGTAGAAATGCACTTCTTGCAAAAGTACTCAATGTGTCAAAACTGGGAAGCAGTTGCGCATGTGAGGAAGCTCATGAAAGGGACACGGGTGCAAAAAACTGCAGGGTACAGTTGCATAGAAGTGAATGGTTTGGTTCATGAGTTTAAAGCGTTTGATCAATCGCAGAACGAATCATCTTGTGTTTATTCCATCTCGGAGAACCTTATATTGCAGTTGAAACTGGCTGGTCAAGTTCAAGAGAGTGAAGATTGTAACCTACTTGCATTCAACACTTAACGGGGTTAATCAGATTACACTGGCTCTATATATTCTCTAGTGATTTAACGTTGCAGCCCTTCACATTTTTTAAATAATGATATATGAATAGTATTTTTTTGAGAAAAGGATCACTGCTTGGGAAAAACACCCAAATTCTATTCCTATAAATCTTAGTGATCTTGTTAGTTTAAAATAATTTCAATTGTCACTATAAGGCTAACTGATCTGTGATTTCATGATATTTAGAATGTTTTATACGAATCCAGTAATGAACAAAAGATGGAATTAGTTTTACCAGCTTTAATACACTGAAGAAAGCGGGTACAAGGTTGGGCAACAGAATAACCAATGAACCCAGTTAATTAATGGTCAAAACAGCAAAACCACACTAAGGGAAAATAAATTTCAAACACGTATATTATATTTTTTTTCCATTAAACACGAATATTATATTATAGATAGACGCGGAAACATGAAAATTACAAATATGCCTACGAAGCAATCAATGTGGGTCCCAGTTTTGGTTAAACAACCAGGTCACTCGTTTCCTTTCACACTCATCATAAATTAATAAAATAATGCAAGTGTCAGTGTCCTATTATTTTTCGTTTGTGTAAGTCCTAAGGTTTAATGTCGTTATTGTGTCAACTATTTCCACCCGCTTTTGGGCAAGGACAAGAGGAGATAAGTATCATCATACCTACAATTAACCAGTGAAATGGCGGATAAAGTTCTGAAATAAGGGTGGTATAAAGGTATTCTCATCGTATCAGAAGATGTAATCATACCTACAATGAGTAATGAAAGCTTAGTTTGGCTACTCATGATACGGATTGAAGAAAAAGTGTAATCATGTCATAGATCATTCAACGAGATGAATAAATTAAAAGCGGTGATAATAATTATATCTGCTGTCAGTCAAATTATTACATTTAAATTTAAGCATTGACCATAATTAGTGTGTACCATTTTAGGATGTCTAGTTAATCCGACATGAGAAAAAGTATCAGACAGAAAAAGGCAAAAACAAAAAAAAAACGTGGTAAGATGTGAGGATTAAGGCTGACATTATTCAAAAATTACTATTAGTATTTAAACTACTATACATAAGATTTTTGTACATAAATAAATATAACACTTTCTTCGTTCAATTTTGCTATAATGCTAATATAAAAGGATTTTCACTCAATAATTTAATTATGCACTACCAGATTATTTAAAGTATTTGATTTATTTTTATAATAACTACTTTAAAATTCTCATCTATATTAATATTTTGATGCGTTAATAATTCATCCCAAATTTTATTTTCAATATCATTGCTAATACTTTTATAATGTTTCAAGGTTGTCCCATTAGTTAACACAATCAATTTTACTAACAAATATTGTCAGCCTGATTTTGAAATATTCATTTTTCATATGATGTGGATGCCTTATTATACAAATAGAGATTCTATTTTTATACAATCATCCTCATTAAAATGAATGAATTCTTATTTACAAGCTGAAAGAATAAACATATTTGAGCAAGATCAACAATTTTGGTTTAAACATTGATATTATTATCAAACAGAATGAAATTAAAATAACATCAAAACATTAGGAAAAAATTGAAAAATAATATCAAAACATTAGGAAAAAATTGAAAAAAAAAATACCATATCTATTTGATACGTATTAGAAATTTATAATAGTATGAATTCAGCCATTGAAAGCACAATTTCCGGAATAACAGAGCAGGGACAAAATGGTCACTTAAGAGGCGAATCATGTTGATATAATGGTGGACACACAGTACACTTGCGCATAACATGCTTATGTTATGATGCGATCTAACTGAGCTTGACCCAGCAAGCCACACAAACAGAGAAAGAAAGAAACACACAAACACGAACGAACAGCGCAACAACACAATGGCATCGGCGTTCGTCAAGCTCGACGATTCCCCAATGTTCCAGAAGCAGGTCCTCTTCTCTTTCCGCAATTTCATTTCTAGTCCTTCAACTTTTCCAATTTTTCGGATCACTACTTTTTAGCTGCGTCGAGCTTCGATTCAGATTTTTTTGTTTCCCGCAGTTTCGTTTTCTTTTCCCCTTTCGAATCTCTTAATATGCTGCTATGACGTGTTGTAGTGTTTTCGATTTGTTTTCTTGAATACTGTTTCATACCGAAATGTAAAGGATATGGTTTTTGGAAAAGTTAGTTAGTTAGTTCGGGATTGGATTAGCTGTGGGTGTGTAAGTCGTGGGATAAGGATTTAGCTTAAGGCTTTGAGATTTAGCTTTAAGTTTGGAAATTTCTTTCTTAATCACTCTTTTTTCCTTGACTTGGAATGAGTAAGAAGAAATTAGGATTGATGGAAGTCTTAGATTTATTTTTTAATTTTTTTTCTAGTTTAAGGATAAGAATCTGTTGGCTTTATTTGGCCATCGTCAGAGGATTTGATTATGAGAAACTTTAAAGAAATAAAGTTGCACCCTTTCTAATAGCTATAGCTTTCGGTCTAGTAGTATGCGCTTGATCCAATAGTATCTGCCATTGCTAATTTTGTGGGACAGAGTTGTCTTCTTGGCTGCTTTGTGGTGTTCAGCTAATTACCTTTTATTTTTACTTGAGGTGTCTGAGTTGACTAGCTTTTCTGTGAAGATCTGTTGTTCCTGTTTTGTTTGATCCTTGTTTCCTTTTGTTTCCAGAAAGGATATTCCTTATTTTCTGTTTTCATACTCATCTGCTCTTCAATTCGTTTATATTTTCTGTTTCTGCCCAAAAATAGTATGCACATGGGGACTTCTCATGTATTTATGTTGATCAACATTCTTGGATCTGTTGCTCCTTTGGAAAATTAGTAGCTCTTTAACAGATGTAGATAGATGAATCCTTGTGATAATTTAATTTTTCCTTGGGACAGTTATTTTCTCTTGAAGAAACAGCTGATGAGTTAAAGGATCGGTGCCAGACACTATTCAAAGGATGTAAGAAGTTCATGTAAGTGTTTGATGGTGTTCCTATATTAGATCTGCTATGGCATTTACTAAATAAATCATTGTTATTGTTATACATAAATAATATGCCCTAGATTTCAAAGCTCTATTTTATACTTGTCTATTTTTCTTGTGCACAGAAGAAAGAACAGTAGGGGATCTTTTTCTCCTCTGTCTTGATTGTTTCAGGCAGATTTTATTATTGATATGCAAAGGAATCAAATGGTTTTGTTGCATTTATGAGCTATGTTGGCTTAGTGTTTTCCTTTCATTATTGTTTTTGGAGAATATGAATATCTTATCCTACTCTCAGTTGTCCTCTCTCCTCTTTGTTTATGATAGTATTCTTTCATACTTTTTTATTTTTCAAAAAAATATCTGGCCTGTGTCAATTGAATTTGGTTGATGATATATGAACATGTTTTAATTTATAGTGATATCAGTGCTACCAAATTTGGTCATGAAATCCTCCTATACGTGGAATATCTAAATCAAGTTTAATTAAGTAAAAAAGAAAAACAAATGTGCTAGGTCTTCTGGAATAATGATTTCTGGCCTGGTCTTACTCTTAGGAGTGAAAGATTATTACTGAATGGTTGTAAAATACATGGCTTAGCCCATCAGACTAATTGTTGGAACCACAACGAGGAAAGTTACTAATTTTTCTTCTGTATTTCCTCAGGACAGCTTTGGGGGAAGCATATAATGGAGAAATTGCATTTGCTGATTCTTTAGAAATCTTTGGTGGTGGCCAGGATGACCCTGTCAGTGTATCAATTGGAGGTTGTTAAGAATTAACTTTTTCATATATTCTGTTTTACTTCCTCTTCTGTACAAGTAAACAAACCGAAAAGGTGCTTTATTATTTTATGGGACAGCGATACATTAGTATGGTGTAGGTGTGTTAGTTACTCAATTTAGTAGTTTAAAGAATATTTTATTTGTTGTTCATCATGCATTGTTTAGTAATCTACAGTTTTTGTTTCTTTTGCTTTAACTTGTTAAAGGTTTTAACTTCACTGGCCATTGCACTGGTTTTTAAGAAATGGTTTCTTATCTAGTTCTTGAACACTATTTTTCTTTTGCCTTTTGTATAATTGTAGCTCTTCCCATATAACTTACTTGGGGGACAGCATTGTCACCATTCAAGCTCCATAAAAACTGCTTTGATGTCTGATTATTATAGTATAATAAGTGGGACACATGACATCATGTAGACAGCACTACAAACGAGTAGCATGAATTTTTTTTTGAACTGTTCTTTCTTCCAGGACCGGTCATATCTAAGTTTATCACCGCATTGCGTGAGCTGGCTACTTTTAAAGAGCTTCTTCGTTCACAGGTAGGTCCTCAAACCAGAATGCTGCACTTTTTTTTTTTGAGGTTTCAATAGTGACTCTTAGACTTGCCTTACACTTTTTAGCCTGTATATATTTATATATATTAAATTTATAAATTTAAATTTAAGCCTTACCATACACATTTAATCGTAGTAAGCTTGGTAGGCTGATAAGTTGGTTTAATGTGGTGAAGTACCCTGTTCACTGATGGTATGCAAAGATCTTATACAGATTATGTAGATCATAGACTTATTATATTCTTGTAGTAGTGAAATGATAACTATGTTACTGGTTATCCTCCCCCCCATGTTGCTTTGTTTTGTGTGCGTGTAATGTCAAAAGCAGGCCTCACTTGAAGAAATAAAAAATTTAAAGAAAATCAGGAGTCCATTCCTCTAAGATTTCAGGAAATAAAATGGAACTTAAACTACAGTTTCCTCATTCTGATGAAATTGAAACAGCATGCTAATGATGAGTTGATGATTAAACCTGCAGAAGTTCCCTGTTAACCTTTTTACCCAAGGATGAAAGGTTCTGAAGATTCCAGCTTTTTTTGTTTTCAAAATTAAACTATAGTTGAGAATTCATTCTTTGTTTAAGCGTTTCTTTTCATGAATCTTTGCTGGCTGCGTCAGATCCGTTAGCTTGTATACTAGAGAAACAGAGAGAATGAAAAATTAGAGAGCGACACTCATGTCTGTTTATTTATGGTTGAAAATCCTCAAAACCATCTTCCTCATGTTTTGTTGACATTGATTTTTTGTTTCAGTAATTATTTGACAGATTTCTTGTATAGGTAGAACATGTGTTGATTGACCGGCTGATGGAGTTTATGACTGTTGATTTGCAGGAGGCAAAGGTGTTTAGCATTCTGCTGCTAGCATTAATATTTCCTAATCCTAACAATATGCATGCTGTATATGGTTTTTTAAATTTCTCTGACTTACTATTGCGTATTCCATCCTTTCTGGCTTGTATCAGGATTCTCGCAAGCGTTTTGACAAAGCTGTGCATTCTTATGATCAGGTATCGAGAAAATAAGTTCTCCTTAAAAAGTTTATTTTTTTTAACATTATTTTATATCCAAATATAGCTGGTAATTTTGGTGAATCAAATTGGTGTTCATAAGTCAATGCTTTGATTGTCCCTGTGATTCTCAACTTCTCCTTACAATCTTGATAATTTTTTTTTTACATTTTTTTTATATCCAAATATAGTCAGTAATTTTGGTGAATCAAATTGGTGTTCATAAGTCAATGTTTTTTATTGTCCCTGTGGTGTTTAGAAATTCTTACAGTTCAGTGATTGTGAGCTCTGATGCACTCTGTCCTACTGATAATTCTCTTCCTTTTTTGTTGCCTTGATATTCTTTGTGTGATGTTTACTTCAGCTAGTCATCCTATTTATTTATTCTTTGTTTTTCTTGATTTCTTTTGGTTATTTTCCTGCTTTTAGGATTCTCCAGAAGAGAATTACACAGATGCTTTTAGATCTTCCTGTGGTTGAACCCTTTTGAACTATATTTGAAGCCAATTGCTCACAGTTGCTATTTATTATTGTTTCTAACAGTACTCATGTATCTCTTCTTTTCAGTCACGAGAAAAGTTTGTGTCTTTGAAGAAGAATACGCCAGGAGACATTGTTGCTGAATTAGAAGAGGTTCGCTGTATCAATTTGTAAATGATTACTACTTTCTTAAAAGTTTTAGTCTGATTCAGGGATGACTCTACATATTTGCTCACATGGGCACTCAACTCATTATTTTCTCTTCTAATATTATCTTTGACATATTCCTACATAACTATTTGCGAGTCAAATTATTAATCAATTATCTTACTATTCTGATTCATGACAGGATCTGCAGAATTCAAAGTCAGCATTTGAAAAGAGTCGCTTCAATCTAGTATGTCTTCTACAATTACTGATCTTTTTTCTATGTTGTTTGCTGCGTCTCTGCAACCTTTTTGCATAATATGAACCTGGGTATTGGGTTTTAAGGAGTGCAGGTAAACTCTCTCATGAATATTGAAGTGAAAAAGAAGTATGAGTTCTTGGAGTCCATTAGTGCAATAATGGATGCTCATCTGAGATACTTTAAGCTGGTCCGTAAATTGGTTGATAATTCTTCGTTTGTGAACTTTCAGTTTCTTTTCCTTGTGTACTAAACAAGTTATCTGATGCTTTAGGGCTATGACTTACTAAGTCAAATGGAGCCCTATATTCACCAGGTACGAAGTGTGGTTTTCTACATTTCTTTCAATTCTCACAAGCATATATGCTAAAGATATGATTATGATTTTATGAGCATATTTAATAAAACAAATGGAAAAAGATGACAACTGGCATACTCCATTCTTTATTAGTAGCCAAACTGACTTCATCAAAGCTGAACTTTAGGAATCTATTTTCTGATTTTAAACAGCAATATTTAGCAATGGAAGTCATGACGCGTGAGAACTTTTGATTGCTTACTCAAAAAGTTGTTTATGCCACGTTGGAAAGTCAATCAATCTACAAGCTTGAACAATCTGTTAGGGCGACTTTTAATATCAAACTGTGCTAAATCTTTGCATCTTTTCATTTATTTTAGCCTACACTTATTGTCTGTTGATGCTTCTTCAATATCATTAGGTGAATATAGTCCATTGATACTCTGATAGCCAATCAACGTTAAATAATCTTGTAATACGATTCCTTGTGCCTGTGCTACAAGTATCCTGGTTCATCACATATGCATGTGTGTTACTTGTACAACTATGGCATAAAGAGCTTTCAGCACCCGTTTCCACTACGACTTCTAGCCTCTCCTATATTGACAAATCAACACATGGAATGATCATTTACACAGATCATACCGTGTCCACAAGTTGCCTGTTACATGCTCCAAACAAAGGAAAGTTGAGTAAATCTACATTTTAATCCACGCTTTAGTCCTTAAAAGATTAAGTGCATCACTCTGTCTTCAAAAGATTTCATGTAACACATTATTCCTTGTAACATAAAACTATATACACAGTAGTCCTTTAAGCATTGATTTTTAACATGTTAGTCCTTGAAAAAATCGGCTTTTAACATAATAATCTGCCGTTCCTGAAAAAATTGGCTAATATGTTAATCTTTTATAGACTAATGTTTATATGATTTTCCTATAAGGAAATAATATGTTATATCATGAAATCTTTTGAGGACTAAAATGTTTGCATTTAATGTTTTAAGGACTAAAGTGTTAAAATGAAAATCTTTGAGGGACTACTAAAGTGTAGATTTACTCAAAAAAGTTTAAGACTGTTTGTCTCTGTTGGCTTATTTCATATTTGCTTTCTGTTACTTAGGTGTTGCTATGAGTGTTGATTAATAGATGTCGAAAGTTTTTTCATTTGATTGAAGAGTTTGGTGCAGGTACTAAATAGATTTGTAATTATTCTGCATGCCTTGTTATGCCAGTGTGCTTGAATTACTTGCACGTAATTTGAATTCCTAACTGCTTGAGAGGATATCTTGCATGGTTAATAGGACGGCATAGTTCTGGCATCGTTTTCTGTATTCTATGCATTTGATTATTCTACCTGGTTTAGGTCATTTTACGATACAAGTTGATGTCCTATTATCTCAATTGTTCATTTCATAATAATACATTGTGATAGTAGAATATGAAATCTTTTGCCAAGTTTTATTTTATAATGATTAAAGTTGAAGTAATCTCTTCAATGTTTGGTTCTGGTCACTTTCAGTGATTAAAACTTAGATTGCTCCATGAAATTTAACACGTAATTTCATAATATGTTGTTGTCCTGAACTTAGGTGCTAACATATGCGCAACAATCAAAGGAACTGGCTAACATTGAGCAAGATAAGCTTGCAAAACGGATCCAGGAATATCGAACACAGTCTGAGATGGAAAATATACGAGCTTCTAGCAATACAGAACCCTTGCTAGGTACTGACGGCACACATATTGTTGGTTTGAACTCTTACAAAAACTTTGAAGGAGGGATGCAGTCTGCAGCCAAAGGGGAGGCAAGTAATTGGTTTTTGCTGGTTGATAAATGAAAGTTCTCCTGTTTATTTTATATACATTGTCTTTTTTCCCCTCTTTCTTTTTTGGCTTGTAATTGTTGTTTAGCCTTGGTTTTAGGTTCAAACAGTTAAACAGGGCTATCTGTTAAAACGCTCATCACACTTGCGAGGAGATTGGAAACGGAGCTTCTTTGTACTTGACAACCAAGGGAATTTATTTTATTACAGAGCAAAGGGAGCCAAACCCACGGTAGTTATTTTTGTCATATATTTGTTTTGATTTAGAAGCAGTTTGCTAATTATTTTCTTCCAAATCTGTCCCCAGGGCTCTCAGTCATATAATTATTCCCGTCCTTCTGAACAAAATAGTGGCATGTTTGGTAGATTTCGCTCAAGGCACAACAGGGCATCATCGCTAAATGAGGATGTTTTGGGTTGTTGTACAATTGATCTGTGCACATCTACTATAAAGATGGATGCAGAGGACACAGATCTACGTCTTTGCTTCCGTATAATTTCCCCCTCAAAAACCTATACACTGCAGGTGACTGATTGACTTATTTCAGATATTTGAACGAGTCATTAAATATGCCTCTATATATTATCTTAGTGAGAACAAACAATTTTTTATTGTACTAACGTCTCGTGTTTGATCAAATTTAATCTTTTAGAACATCACATAGAAAATGGGCGCCTTTTATTGAAGTGTAGCCTTGTATCTTTTAGATTGAGCTTCTTTGGTAGATCTTGCATCAAATGTGTGCTGGCTTATTGCAGTTGTGGTTTGGTTTCTTGTTAGTTGATTCTCTAGATTGGTTTTGTCAGGCAGAAAATGAAGCTGATAGAATGGACTGGGTAAACAAAATTACTGGGGCTATTACATCACGTTTTAATTCCCAGTTTCTTCAAGAGGTTCTCTATTCCATTTTCTTGAAGCATAACTTTATGCCAAGATATCCTCATAAGATTTTAACACGATTATATTGTAATTTCTGCAGCCTCATCATGGTAGATTGCATTTGGAAAATAAAAACTCAGCCATTGGTGCTTCTTTGACTAGTCAATCAGAGGATGGTCACAAATCTTTGATGGATGACATATATTCGAAGGACGTCCTTAGTGTCTCCAAGATTTTAAGGGGCATTCCTGGGAATGATAAATGTGCTGAGTGCAGTGCTTCTGATCCAGACTGGGCATCTCTAAACCTTGGCATATTATTATGTATAGAATGCTCTGGCGTGCATCGAAATCTTGGAGTTCATATCTCAAAGGTGAATTCTTTCATGTATTAATGCAAACAGTTTATTTTACTTCTGCATTTTAAATGTAGAAATAAGAAACTTTTTGTAACCTGGTGAAGTTTGTTCTAGTGTGTTTATTTGTTATGTTAAAACATCCATAGTTTGAGATTATAAAGGTTTTACTTCTTGATCTTATTGCTCTGGGATGGTTATATTGCACTATGGGTGTGATTATGAGTTTGATCAAGGAGGGAATAGGAGGAGTTTGTAGAGTAAATTTTGAATTATTACACTACAAGTCCTTCCCTTCCTCTCTAGAAGTCAAACTCACATACATAGCCTATAGTGCTCACTTTTTCTAGACTCTTTCTTCTTTTCTTTTGCCCCATTTAAACAGCTTTCACTTGAAGACTCTTTTTATTTTTGAGAAATAATGTGCACTTTCGTCTTTATGGTTAGGCACAAACATGATTTCTGTTTTCGTATTAACATACTATTACCATTTTCTGAAGGTTATTTTTTATCTGCCAACTGTAGGTGAGATCTATAACATTAGATGTTAAGGTTTGGGAACCTACTGTTTTGGAGTTATTTGATAAGTTGGGTAATGCTTATTGTAATTCTATATGGGAAGGCATGCTTCGAATTGATGATGAAAGGTAAAATCTTGGCTCCTTAACCAATGGTTTTGCTGCATATCATGTTGAGCATTCTGTAGTTGAGCTTGTAATCCTTTCTTTCTTGGAACAATTATCTGCAGTGTAGGTGAATCAAATGGCCCGACAAAACCATGCTTCATGGATGCCTTCCAAGACAAGGAAAAGTATATACAAGCAAAGGTAAGCAGTTTTAGCTTAATTTCACTTTTTATATGTTTACATTACATATCAGTGAATTACTGCAGTAGAGGTAGCTTGATATTGTTAAATATAAAAATTATTCATGTTCCTCTACCTAACAACTTAAGCTTCTGGGATAAATGGTTCATTATAGATATGTTGGAAAGGTGACAATTTCATGACAAATATATATATATGACAATTTCTCTCCATGAGTAAGATGGCATAATTTTATTGTATCTGTTTTATAAAGATTTTAATTCATTATTTGTTGATATTCCATAATTAGAGGTATAGGGAGGTTGAGGAAAATTATCGGGGAAATAATCAAAAGAGATTTAAATGTTAATGGATTTAACATGAATATGATATATAATAAAGCTCTATTGCATCGCTTGATCTATGTAGCCGACTCACTTAGTTGGACAAGGTTTAGTTGTTGCTATTGTTGTATTTGTTGATATTCTAGGTTAAAAAAGGGATTATTGTTGAATTTCTTAAGGTATTTGTAACATGCATGAACACCATCATTCAGTAATCTGTTGTAATTGTTTTTGAATTATCCAAAGTGTTGATTTGACTTTAGCGGTCAAGTAACACTTTAGGATGTTATTATAGTTGGGCCTTCAATTATAACTGAATATTTGTTGATTTCACTTCTCTTTTCAGGTTTTGATTACTGGTTTTCGCTCCTAATGGAATTAAAAGTAGTATAGTTGATGGTTGCTTAGATATTGCAATTGTGTTAGTAGATCTCTGTACTTAGTGAATAATTGAATTAGATTGGATACATTTATAATCTGATTTCTGCTTTTGGTTTCTCTTATATTTATTTCTCGTCCTCTCTCTACATATTATTTTTTTGCTAGTCCTCTGTCAGTTTTGCATCTTGAGATTTATGTTATGTATTGCTTTATTATCTGATAAGGAAGGCTATACTTTCTTCAGTTTTTATTGTGATCTAATGTAACTTGTGTTTTTCATAATCAGTATGTGGAGAAATCACTGATCATCCGAGAAGAGGATACCCCAGGGAATCCTCCAGTTTCCATTAGAATCTGGCAAGCAGTTCGGGCTATAAATGTACGAGAAGTGTATCACCTTATTGTCACATCAAATTCAAATGTTATTAACACAAAATATGAGGATGTGGTTCACCATGCTGATGCTAAAACCTTAGGCTTAGAAGGTATTACAATGGAAGGACATAAGCATGATCCTGAGGCCTGTCTAGGAATTAAACAGATTAATGAGACAGAGAAGTGTTTCTATGGTTGGTCATTATTACATCTGGCATGTCATTCTGACAGTGCACTAATGGTTGAGTTGTTGCTGCAATTTGGTGCTGATGTAAACATCCATGACTATCATGGGAGGACTCCCTTGCACCATTGCATTTCTAGTGGGAAAAATTCATTGGCGAAGTTTCTATTGAGAAGGTAATATTTTTATTTGAAGCATTTTTTTAACCCTTTCTTTGGGCTTTTGGCTTAGTTAGCAACGATGAACTCTTTCCTCTGTATCTCCCTTTCGTTTTCTATTCTTCTGTGAAAGTGGTGTCGGAGAGGATTTAGATGAATACGGGAGAACAAAATTTAAGGCATTCATAATCATCTCAAAACGATACCATTTTTAGATGAATACGGGTATCTTTATTGGATTGTCCAATCATTTTCCATTTTTTATGTCAGTCACAGTAGATGCCTAGGCAACTTCTTCTCATCGCTGCACAAAGCTAATATTTTTTTTATCTGCCAAGCTTTTTATGTTTTATTTTGCTTTAATTACATATATGTACCTGTAATAGACGCTTGGATGAAGCTTGCACACATCTCTTTATCTTACGCACAACACTGACATGCCAGTTAACCAGGGGTGCAAGACCATCAGTTAAAGATGCTGGTGGACTCACTGTACTTGAAAGAGCAATGGAGATGGGAGCGATAACTGACGAACAGCTATTTATCATGCTTGCTGAGTGCCAGTAAAGATGGAACTCTGGTATATATTGTGTTATAAAAATGTTGAGGATTAAGCTGTTTTTTGTCAAGTATAATAAGTTAGCATGCCTATTTAAAGCCCATTAACTTTTCAATTCACCTGGGTCCTTATTTCTTTAAGTTACTATAGAGAACACTTCCCGTCATCCCATGCCTCCCTCCCTCTAATGAAAATTTTAAATAATATTTTCATCAAGCTACTTCCGCACAAAACAACTCATTTCACTCTTTCATAAATTTTCATTTAAGATTTTTTGATAGTGAGAATTGAATGGCATAGAATGAAGAACTTTCTTTCCTTCTTTCTCTCACTTTGAATAAAGAAAGAAAATGTATAACATTTTGGATTTCCAATGCTGAGGGTACCGGTACTTTTGAATTTTATATAGGAACAAAAGAAATCCCTGTAATTTTATTGTTGCCTGTTTATTCTTAGCTTTGAAAGTAATAATTCCAGTTGAATTTAACCCTCTCCCTTTTGCACACCCCTTATTGTTAGGACGATAGTAGTTAGTCATCCTAACACTTTTGTTTTGACAATCTCTGGCAGGTAGTAGCTGACGCTGGATCTGATGTAGAATCTGGAGCCTAGCAATTCGTGTGTGAAGCCTAGTTCTCTATTTTCTTGTATTCTTGCTAATTGCATTACAAGAAATATAGGATTAGCTCTTCGAAACTCTAACCACCTTTTTTTTTTTTTTGGTGGAAGGGAAGCCCAACCTTACTTCTAGTTCTTGCAAGCCTGCCTTAAGGAGAGGCGACAAAATTATTATGAAGTGTGTTGTATTGTGTATTTAACGTACTTTGGTTTTTGTTTTCATTATTATTTTTTGACAGTTAATAGAAAGAACATGTACGCAAAGCTCATTTTGATGCAGTCATCGAATTTGATGTGATAAACTTTAATATAGTATAAATTCGATGTGATAAAATGTATCAAATAATGTGATATTACGACATGAAATATGAAGTATAACTATTCATATGCAAAATAATATTACAATTAAGTTAAAATAAATATTTAGTAGTATGTTGTGAATGGTTTTGGTTGACTATAAAAAATCTTTCTTAGGACAAATTGTCTTTTTATTCAAATTTCTTTCGAAAAGATTCTAATAGTTTAGAGTTGTTGGGTGCAATAAACCATGCTATAACCAAATGGCAGATACACTTGATGAGAATCTCGTTGTCAAATAATTGTCCATTATCCCGATTTTTCTTTTCTTTTTGGACTCCCACTACACCCGTATAGGTGAGAGCACATAGAAGTATAGTATTTGGGATGGTATACATTGGTTTGGCACCTTTGTCCAGGAGAGAACTTAAGGTGTTACGGGAATGGGATGGTGTACCCTGGTTCAGTGCTTGTTCCAATGAGGATTTAAGTTATATGATGGGAAATGGGATGGTTTATACGGGTTTGGTACTTCACGCAGAACAGTTCAGATAACGGATGGGCCATATTGTTTTATTTTATGTTGGTTTGGTACTCTTGAGTCTTATCACAAAATGCAGCTTAGGTATATGGGGAGGTGTATATTGGTTTTGTATAGGCATTGGCTATTGGTTAATACGATAGTAAGCAGGGTGCAAACTGTTGAGGGTTGGCTAGTGTTTTTATGAGTTTTACAGCTCTTCATTTGTATTGGATTTCAATCTGCATAATAACATTTACTTTTACTCTTTATTCTCAATATTATCATTATTTACAGAATATGTGCCTATAAATTTATGAGAAAATCCACCATTCATGCGTATCTGATATCTCAGACACAATTTGAAACAAAGCTTTCAAGGCCACCTTGATGGACTCTCTTGAGTTTGCTGTTGTATTTGTAGCCATTCTCTTATTCTTTCTCATACACCTTTGGAGGTGCAATAGAAACACACCTATCCCAAATTGGCCCATAATTGGTATGCTGCTGGGGATCTTGCGTAATTTGTCCAATATCCATGATTATGTAACCACAATTTTAAAACATCATGGTGGTACTCTCAAGTTTAGAGGACCCTGGCTCTCAAATATCAACTTTGTCCTCACCAGTGATCCCATGAACGTGCACCACATTACAAGCAAGAACTTTGGCAATTATGGTAAAGGGTCTGAGTTCCATGAGATTTTTGAAGGTCTAGGAGATGGGATCTTCAACTCTGATTCCCAGAAATGGAAGTTCAATAGGGACGTACTACATTCATTGTTCAGACAGAACATATTTGAGACCTTCCTTAAAAGGGTCATTTACAAGAAGCTGGATAGTTGCTTACTTCCACTTCTCGATCATGCATCAAAAGCCGGAACCGAGGTGGATTTGCAAGACATCTTTCAGAGGTTCACCTTTGACAACATCTGCTCCATAGTGTTAGGATATGATCCTAATTGCCTACCTAATAAGATCACAGAGTTCTCAGAGGTTGCTTATGAGAAGGCTTTCAATGTAATGGAGGATGCAGCCTTCTACAGACACATTGTCCCAAGATATTTGTGGAAGCTCCAGAAATGGCTCCAAATTGGACAAGAGAGATACTTAAATGCATCCCAAAAAATTGTTGACCAATTCTTGCATGATTGTATATCATCCAGGCGTGAAGAGCAAAGCAGGTGGAACTGCCCCAAAGTGGACGAATCAAACTATGACATGATAAAAGCTCTCATGGATGAAAGAGGAATGGATTCAAAAGTAGATGAGAAGTTTCTAAGGGACACTGCAATTAATCTCCTTGCAGCAGGAAGGGACACAATTAGTGCAGGTCTAAGCTGGTTTTTCTGGCTTGTTTCAACTCATCCTCTTGTTGAAGCTAAGATCCTTGAAGAAATCAAAGAAACCTTCATAACCAAGGAAGAAAACTGGCTCACTTCATCTGGGGTGGAAAAGCTGAGTAAGCTTGTTTACCTCCATGGAGCTATATGTGAAGCCTTGAGGCTTTTCCCTCCTGTGCCGTTTGAGCACAAGTGTGCCATCAAATCTGATACACTTCCAAGTGGGGACCGTATTAATCCAAACACTATGGTAGTATACTCTCTATACTCAATGGGAAGGATGGAACAAACATGGGGGAAAGATTGCTTGGAATTTAAGCCTGAAAGGTGGATTTCAGAAAAAGGAAGCAATGTGCACATACCATCTTACAAGTTCATTGCTTTCAATGCAGGGCCCAGAAGTTGTTTGGGTAAAAACATAAGCTTCATTCAAATGAAGATCATTGCCATTGCTATGTTGTGGAACTTTCAAATGCAGGTGGTGGAAGGCCATGAAGTGTGTCCAAGTGCTTCTGTTGTGCTTCACATGAAACATGGCTTGAAGGTCAAGGTTACTAAGAGATGCATTTGATGGAAGCAGGGTGTTCTAGATGATTGATTCATTGTTGTGTGGTCTTCTGTTTATGTCTTGATAATTGATTGATTGATTGTGTTAGGAGTGTAAAAGAAAAAGAAAAGGAAAGATGGTATTGTTGGACTTTTATTATTATTATTTTTACTGTTTAATGTATCTCATTGTTTGATTTATCTTAATTCAACTTTGTGATTTCTTATCTAGATATAGTATTCTTCATTGATGATCCTGTTCATGGAATTATAATTTGTCAGGAAATCATTTTAGTTTTTCAATTGTATAATAATATTATACTAAGAACAAATCAAAGACATTGATAATAAAATAATTAATGATTTAATATTGTTTATTTCAAATAAAAATAAAATACATGTTAAAAATATTACGATATAATTTTGATACATATATATTATAAAATGATTTTGCATTATCAACTAATAAAATTTGACAAAAATGTCAAACCATGATAGTAATTATATATCATATTTTGTCATTTTTCTCAAATTTTATTTGTGATGACATAAAATTATCTCAAGTATCAATTTGTATAAATTAATCTCTTATGTCTCTTCCCTTCTTAATAAAAACTTGATTTCTTTTTGTTACATATGATACAAATACTTTTATTTAAAAAGCATTCAATTTTAATGCATTGAGTCATTGATAATGCAAAAGTTTTACTTAGTTCACCAACTATGTGTTATTACATGAATAAATAGGATTAATTTTCATATACACTACTTGAATGATCATAAAAAAGAATTTGATTAAATGACTTCAACATATCAAAATTAAACTATAAAAAATTGTATGATAAATGTCAAAAAACAAATAATTCAATTTTAAGAATGACTTTTTTAATTCATGAATTTAATTTTGATATATTATTCACATTGAAAAAATTGAAACATACATTAAATTATGTATTCTCCGAGTAAAATCACATGATTAGATGATATGAAGATTAGGGTGTTTGTTTTAGTTTTTTCCTTTTTTTTAAAAAAAAAATCACTTTTTATAAACGGTATTTGTATCAATTTTTACTCAAAATCTTAAAATAGCTTAAAAAATAGAACCTTTTCACGGTGGAAAAAATCGCTTTATTATTAAAAAAAAAAACAATTATTAATTATATTTCAATTGCGTTTGACACAGTTTCTTCATCCCGCATCCCTCTTCTGTTTTGAAAAACCCTATTAGCTAACACTGCAATTCAGTGTTGAATCGGAACCTTAACAACTCAGTGTATGAAGCTAAGGTTCGCTCTCTTCTATTCTCCATGCTAATTGCAGTTTCTACAAATCTTGTATTTACTTTCTCGTTTCGAAACTTAAACAAAAACAACCTTACAACCCTATTTTGTGAAACCCTAATTTTATCCCCTAACTGTAATTCTAGCTGCAAATTCCGCTGAATTCCACGGCTAAATGTTCATATCACTGTAAATGTGCTTACTTTAATCACAAATTTTCGAACAAAATCACCCTCCATGTTAAGTCTTGTATAAATATAATTATTATGTGCTTGATCTCATTGATAATAGGTATGCATAATTCTGAGGGAAGTAAGCGTCAGTTACCACCATGGATGATGCAGAAGGCTGGTGCCAACCGTGTGAGTAACTCTAACAATGTTGTTGAAACTAATTGCTCTGTGGAAAATGGGGACATAATTACAGAGAATGCTGGAAATGGGACTAAGGAAAATGCAAGGTTGGATCAGAAGAGGGAAACTTTGAAGAGGAAATCGGAATTAAATGCAAAGTGTGGAGTTAAGAGAAGAAGAAATTTAAGCAAACGGGATGATGATATCATTCGGAAGAAGAAGAAGGAGAAAGGTGTTGTTAGGTCAAGGGATAGAGTTAGCAAGTCTTCTAGGAAGAAACACCAAAATTTAGCGGTTCCTAGCCATGATAGTTATGTTGTGAATCCAGTTCAAGCATCAAGTGATGATGATGTGGAGCTGACAGTTGAAGATTTAGTAGCCATAGCAAAACAGGTAGTTTTCGTTTGTTAAGACTGAAGGAAAAAAATTGCTTGTTTTGGTCAAGTAATCTGAGTAGAAATATGTTTACCATTTCTATCACCATAATTATCATATTCATATAATTAGTGAATTTAAAATATAGCCCCTCAGTACAAAATTGAAAGTGGTGGAGGTTTTATATTCACCTTACCTCTGCTCGAGCATTTAAACTTTTTTCATGTGTGCAGTATGTCAAAGACTATGAAGAAAAGAAGCGACAAGAAACATCAGTTAGACAGTGTGAATCAGATTGGCAATTTACAGCTAAACGTGAATCCAGAACTACTCTTGATTCCTGTTGTGAAAACACAAGAGCATCTAGTTCTTCAAGGGAAACTTTATGTAACCCTGCTCCAACAACAACCTTTGAATCAATCACTACAAGCCCTTATCAATTTGGTCATCCTGCTCAAGAAATGTTGGACCTGTTCTTGGGTCCATTGCTGAAGAAAACCCTTGAGATTGAGAAGGAGGAGGAGGAAAAGAACAAATCTATTGCAGACAGTTTAGAAGTTACCCATGTGTTCACTAGACAAAGTCAAGATTACCTTGTTGGAGAAGATATGGTCCCCTTGATGAAGAAAAGAAGCACTTTGAAAGATAAGGTGGCAATGTTTCTTGGCTAAAACCTCTAAGATCATTTGATAATTACTGTGATATCCTAGTTGGTCAAAGTTTGTCAGTGGTAATGTTATAGTAGTAGGGGTGTAAAGTTCCTTATAGATCGAATTTTGATACAATGTAATTGAATGTCAATCGCTCATTGCTAGGGGATTCACTTCAACTGTACAGCATTGTCTTTGACACATTATTAGACAATAGCTTACAGGGGCAGCTGTTGTAAAGACTCCACAGTGCTTTATCATCATATCATCTGTAGAAGATAAGCAAACAAGGAATAAGCACATGAGCTCCTGTTTCTCCATCAATTTAGGGAGTTTGTATTCGATATTGATGGTGTACACAGGAAAATAACTGTAATAATTACAATCACTATGGAATATGCATGTTTCTGTTGGTTTGGTTGTTTGTCATATAAGGCTTTTCTTTTGCTTGTTATTTTTGCTGTTCTCTTACCTAGTTCGGATCAGGTAAGTACTGAGAGAGGAATCTTACTTTTGTGAAATTTGCTATATTTGGACATCTAAGAGACTAAGAGACTAGATAAACATGTTCATGAATAGTTAGCCTATAAGAGACTAGACAAACATGTTCATGAATAGTTAGCCCATCTCATTTGATAAAGTGGGCTTTATATGTTTTTATTTGGTAAACCTTGGGCAGTTTCTCTAAATTAAGTTCAGTGGCCTGGCCAGAGAAAGCAGGGCTACATGTTGTGGTAGGTAGTCGCTGTCTATATAATTGTTCTTTAGTGCCTTAGGCTGCAGCCAAATACGGAAACATGCGGAAACAGGGAGTGGATAGCTCTTTTCTTCTAATCATGCTCTTTACAGCTTTCTGTAAGGAGAAATGTAGAATATCTAATTTTCCTTTATACACATTTTGTCTTCCTATCAGTAACATCTGCCCTTGAGGAGCACAATCAAGCAGACATTCTTACATTTCTTTTTGTGCCGTCAGAATTTCTCTCTGAATTTTGGTATAAAGGTACTAGTTTAGTGATCTGATTTCATGTCTTCTGTGGACAATGATTCGATCGTCACTGACTGGTAGAACATGCATCCATATTTTTTTAAGAGATACTACTTTCCATTGAAAGAAGTTATATTCATAGTAGTAATATAAAAAAGAAAGGATGAATACCCTATTTGATTCTGGTGCTTCTAAAAGGGTGTATTACAAACTTTGTTCACTTTTTTTTTTTCCATTTTTTTTCCCTTCCTCTATAACATGTGGTATCTGAACTGATGAGAAACTTTATTTAGAAATAAAGAATAGTGGAACTGCCTGTTTCTCAATTACTACAAAGGCAATATAGTGTATTTATACCCCCGCAGGTGAATTTAATTTGTTAATCCTTAAAGCAAAAATCTTGATAGTCCAATCTTGTGTCCTATTTCTTTGACGTCTTCTTGAATTTGGTGTCGGTACTCCCCAAAAGTGAACTTCCTGTATACAGAAGGTTCTCTGTAGCCATTTATTATTGTACTGTAGGAAGGGCACAGGAAGTATGCTATGGAGTATCTTTCCATTTTGTCATTTGCCACCACCTTGTGCTCCACGCTTTTGTACTTATCATTGCTCCATGCCTGTACTTGAATGTTTCCCATAGCAAAGACATTGTGAGTGAATGAACCATTGGTGCATAATTTGACAATATTATAATTCTTTCTATAGCAAAAGGATTGTCGCAAGAAAATTGATTTGATCATACATGCATCTTTGGCGCTTGAGTTGTGTCAATAATTGGTTGCCGACGGCCATTTCGACTGTGTGACAATCATTCTATTATTGATTTTGCTATAGTAGTGAATATGCCTACTAGCCTAGGGTAAGAAGAATAGTGGGAACTGATTTTTTTACAGTTTTTTGGTTTCTATTTTCATTTCTTTTTTCAATCTATTTTTTATTTTTCAGAATTTTATAAAAAAATAATAAAAAATAAAAATTAGAAACAAGATTTTTAGTTTTTCTTGTTTCCTTCACTTTGTTTTGAAAAATAGGACATTAAATTGAAAAGAAATAATAAATAGATTTTTTTTAAAAAAAATCAAACATACCTATTTTCTTTCAATTTTAATTCTTAGGCTTTAATAACAACATAGTTTTTTTTTTTTTGTTTTTTAAAGGATTTCTCTCTTCTAAAGTGATGAAGTTTATAAAATGAGAAAATAATGGATTAATTGTCTTTAAGTGAATATTTTTCATTGTGTATGAATTCTATTTTATGATATAAGTGTAATTAATTTCTCACTTTTTATCTTATAATGCTTTTCGCGTTAAAGAAATCAAATTTCATATTTGATGCTCTCAATATGAGTGGAAAAAGAAAAAGAAAATAAAACATTTCCCATAGTTTTGAGAGAAGGCTATTGTAACTCATAAGTGGCCATTTTATTATCAACGGATAACTTCTAGATTCATTGAATCCTCTCTTATAATATCTTTTAGAAAAAAGTTGGCATTTGTCGTTATTGGTTTAAGCATTATAAAGTTCTTATTGGTACTACTATTTTGTTTCTCCACTATAGGTTTAGATGATAAAAAAGATTCGTTGATAGTGATATGAAGCTTGCCGCCATAATAATAGTAATAATAATAATAAAATTAGGCTAATCTCGGTTAGCTGAATTGCTTCAATAATACGTAATTAATTCTAGTTAACCAATGTGTTAAACTAACTTTTTACCTGGAAAAGGTCTCCAATGTTAACAATTAGAGCATCTGGATTTGGTTTTACAGCGACCCATTTGGAATCTTTCATGAGTTGGAGTCCACCAACTTGATCTTGATAAAGTATTGTGAGAAAATCACTGTCAGTGTGAGGTACTAATCCAAAAACTTCTTCTGTAGATTTTGGGCAGGACGGGTAGTGATTTAGTCTCAGAAAGCATGTGCTTGCATCACATAGATTTTCAATTGCATCTTTTGAGTAACCCAAATTTTCTGCTAGAATGCTTGCTAATAATCTTGACACTTCTAACATAGCTGGTGCAAACTTATTTATTGCTTCCCTGCAGCCACAGTTAAAAAGCAAATTAAACTAACTAGCACTTCTCAAGGGTGAAAACAATATCATGCTTGAAAAATTTTTAGGTGCTCTGAAAGCAAGATAAAATATTTGCTTTGTTTCATTCATTAATTGACGCAGCATGCGCAACTCAATTGTCCTTTGTTATCTGAAATATGTTTGCTTCAAGACTATAATATTGCTAAGATGGACCAGTGCATGTCCGAGCATAAATTTTTAAAATTCAACCTGGTCGAGATAAGGAATTTATGGTACCGATGGTCGTTTGTTATTCTGTTTATATATTTAAATAACATTTTAGGTTGGTTCTTAATTATTTTAGTTCTCCTAGAGTGAATATCATCATAATGAAAGGAGTAAGAAGAGCAAATAACACCGCTAGTCTACTATTCCATACAATTTGACAACTTGCACATACACCTATCCCTGAAATTTTACATATATAAGAGCATAGGGAGGGATCATACGTATCTATTGAAAATTCAAGTCAATGAATTTAAGGACAGTAGAGCATTATCTTAGAAAAGACTCAGGAGAAGCAAGAGTGATTTTCTTTAGGGAGGTAAAAAAGGAGTCATTAGGTTTCTATCATGGTATTGGTTAGTGTCTTGCCTATAAAACAGTTTATGTGATTGGCTTGGGTGTGCACAAATATGCTTTTTAAAGGGTGCAAATAACACCTCCAAAGGACTCACCACCCTAATACACATAATTGACACTTTTGTCGTTGTTTGTCTTTGTTTTGTATTCATGCTGTGGAGTTATTTATCAAAGGACATGTATATTAGCAAGAGGAAAGATTCTTAGGTGCGTCTAGAGCAAGAAAAATGCTGGACTCTCATTAGAATAGCTAATGTTTTGGTTATGAATAGATTAGAGCACAACTTTTTCTTGTTCTGAGAGCACATAAGATTCTCTAAAATAAACATGTCAATATCAAAGACCAAGATACCTTAAAGAAGTGAATTCAACCCAGCAAGCTGCATCTGAAATCATGGTGAGAGGAATGTGGAAAGCTTCTGTCCAGGAGAACTGATTTGTACGAGTAGCTGTTGGTGTCCCCCACTTGTATGGATTGTTCAGAATCCTGCAAGTAGCCTTCCTCTCAAAGGGCACCCTAAACAATTTCACTTGCTCTTCCCTCATATTCCTTAGTAGCTCAGGGTCTATCCCATGGTTTACTACTTGGAAGAAACCCCATTCTGATGCTGCCCTGCATATTTCTGCAGTGCAAGCCACTCTCTCTCTTTGTTTAGTACTTCTAAGACCATTAAGGTCTATTAGTGGTAGCTCACATTCGTCCACCGCTCGATCATTTTGATCTTTAAAACTTTTAGCATGTTGGACTTGAGCAGAACTCCTTAGAAGTGCTTTATAATGGTGCAAGAGTGGTGGGTTTGAGTCTACCGTTGTTGCACCTAGTTGCATATTGGAGTAAGAGTTAGATTATCTGTTCAATAAGGAGAGCTGGAGAAGTAGAAGAAAAGCTATTGGAGAGAATGAGTTGGTAATTAATTGCATTTATAAGATTGGTTGGAGAATAGAGACAAGGGGTTTGCTTTTTGAGTGAAGCATTTTTCTTGTTCTGCTCCATTCATTATTTGTCAAATCAGTTTGACTCATTCACGTTTCTTTTTTTTTGTTCCGATCTATTCACTATTTGTGAGATCGGTCTATGAGTTAGTCACTTAGTCGTCTCTTCAACCGTGTATTATCTCCTTTACAAATCCAATATGGCAAACAATGAACGGATCAGAATTAAGAGAGATGTCTTGCTATAGAAACACTTTTAAGAATTTCTTGGATTAAGGCAAGGGGTGCTCTAGAAATTGCTGAAATGGACAATCACTTAGGACAAACTGGACTGTCCAGATCATGACATTTGTCACAGTGATAGCCAAGAGTTGAAGGGATACTCTATAATATTGCGAAAAGGCCATGGCAACTATAGTTGGCAAATAAGAACGAAAGAGGATTCAAACCTAAATATGTTGACCTTGTTATGATGACACATAAAAATAAATTGATCATACGTTGGGGAGAATCCTTTGTGGTCAGCATTAGACCACGAGTTACAATGAATACACGATGTTAGGTTTGTTTACACTTTTGACTTATGAGAGTGTAGACAGAAAGCATGTTTTCCTAACAGGATATTCCTACAAAAGTGCATAAAGACAACGGCAACACTCTTGAGTGGTTGATCTGTCTTAAAGAGTCTTGCAATATATGAAATCTTGAGTGTCTTACGAATTTTGTTGCTATCTTAATGGCATTACATGCTACATTGTCCTCTTTCTGTATGCTGGTGCATCTATTTGCCGAAATGACTGCTAAATGCAATGTTTTGGTTCTTGCTTCCCCGGCCTTTCTCTGCTAAATAATCCCCCTTACGTTTTTATTAATGTTTTCCAATTTCGTCACTTAAGTTGTCAGATTAATTATAACCATTTTGTTCTTATGGAAGTGCATGTGATATTATTACATGATAATACCATTTTGTCTCTGGCCACAAAACTCTTCCCATACACACAGCTAGAGATTGAACTTCTGACTAGATGCTTAAGAAGCTCAATTAGCTACGATTACACGATAGTACTAATCTGTCCAGACTCCTATCTAATCAGAACATAGATTTTTTTTTTTCTTTTTCAATTTGTTTCAAATATATAGAAATTATGTGATGACTGAAAGTTTATTTTAGAAGTATATATAGGCTTCTAGGCAATCACAGGATTTGGACTCTAGATTGGGCCATGATTATACGTTTAGACCAATGTGAGATTCGACCCGGGTAAAAGCCAGAAAGGGTAAAAAATCTTGTGTTTACTTTTAAAGGAATACATCTCTTTTTCTACTCACAAGTCTCTCGGGAGTTGGAACTTAGAAGACCTGAATTTTGAATATTGTACTTCATAGTTCATACAATAGAGAACACGTCCAAAAATATTAAGAGAAAACTGGGGAAAGGGCGATGTACTTGAGTTGGGAACCAATCTCTCTGGAAGTCAAAAGGGAGTAGAAACGCTATTTTTCTTTCATCGTAAGAAAAGTTCTTCGATGTTATAAGAAATTTCAACTGTCTTTTCATTCTTGGATGTATACTTCTTTAGTTATAACAAGAAAAATATGATTAAAATGAGACACATTAACAATCTATTAGAATAATCTTAACACACTATTAACATAAAATATTTTATATGTATGACACTAAATAATTAAATATTTGTATAAAAAATATTTATATTAACAATCTATTAAAATTAAATTAATAATTCATCTAACTCGAATAATATATGTTCAATAGTATCAAATGATGCATTTACTCTAAGAGTACTAGTTTTCACATGCAAACACACAAAGAAATGAGATGATATTTCTTTTTCTTATTTATTTTTTGTGCACTATTCAAAGTAGGGGTGGTAAAATGAGTTGGACTCAGATCAATCCGTCATTTTTTGGCAAACCCGTCTTTTTTTGACAGGATGGGTTGCAATTTCCAACTCAAATAACTATGACGAGTCAACTGACCCGCCTCATTTTGTGCCCAACCCGCGATAGGGTGGAGCGAGGCGGACTGGCACAATAATTAAAATTATAACAAAAAATGAGTTGGCTTATCATTCCACCATTTTTTACTAGATAAGTTGACACTTTTAACCCAAATAACCAAAATGGCTCAACCTACCCCATCTCGTTCTATGGTCAACCCATAGTAAGGCAGGATGGGTTGACTCGCCCCGCTCTGTTTGCCGCCCCTAGTTCAAAGGATGAGTTAGTGGCCAGTGGAAGCCAAATAGTTGCAAGGTACAGAGTGATTATTGTCTCGGATGACGCATTTCATGTTACTGCATCAAGAAACTCTGTTTCGTAGTGTACGCTTTATGTCTTGAGTGCCAAGTATTATGTTTTGATTTATATGTTTTGTATAATCAAGCTCCTAATATTTTGCGCCTGCGCCTTACAAGTTTATGTATTTGAGAAAGTAACTCTTTGGTAGTGTTTGTTTTGTGTCCTGGGACACAAATACAGGGACAGACTGTCCCTATATTATATTTGCTGTTGGGGACGGGGTACGGAGACGGAAAAATTTTCCGTCTAAGGGACAAAATTTTTCTGTATTTCTATCCCTCCAAAAAGTGAGGATAGTAGAGACAGAAAATGGGGACAGTGGTTCGGCCACCCACCGCCACCGGTCAACTGCCGGCCGGCGGTCGGTCAACGCCAGAAGTCAACGGTCAATGCCGGTCAACACTGTAAACGGTCGGTCAATGCCGCCGGTCGCCGGTCAACGCCGGTCAATGGTGGTCAACGGCCAATATTTTTTCTGTATTCATCTCCACAACCAAACATGATACAGGGACAATATTTTTTCTGTTTCTGTCTCCACTGTCCCTGTATTTCTGTCTCTGTCTCTCCTAAGACACAAAACAAACATTATGAGTCTCTTTTTGAGATGTACTTATTGCTCGTAAAGCGGCACACACATTAGAGAAGCAGATACATGAAGTCAGGAACTGCAATCAGATGGTATAAGACTACTCTTCAATCGTATCAACTTACAATAAGAACCTCTTTCATTAACAACTTGACTGAATCAATCCTTAGGTTAAAGCATGAAATAATGAAATCGAATCTTCAACTCGATTTTTCATCCATGTGCATATGTAAAGATTATGCTATTTTTCCTTCAAAAGATTAATGGAATGGAATCCTATTGCATAGGCCGGTTGTTGGCTACAAGCAGTTCAATTGAATAAATAAAGGATTGCGTGATACCTATTTGTTCAGGAGTTTGTCAACCTCCAAATTGTTTAATAATTTAGATCTCGCTTTATATATCTATACTATTAATTTATACCTCTGATAAAGGAGATTCTTCCCTTTTTTAACATTTTGTTAGTTTAATTTCTATAGTATAAAAAAGTCACTTGCACCCAATCAAATCATTCCATTTGAGTAACCTATTAAATAGTGAGTGTAACATTTAACTACTTTTATTGATTTAATAATATAGTAGCGTTTGATTTGTCAAACAAGACATAAAATACAGAAACAGTAGAAACAGAAACTTGTTTGGAAGAGAAGACAGGAATAAGAGAGAGAAAAATTTTCTGTTTCGGGATAGAAAAACACAATTTCTATACCCCCAAAACATGGGACATTGGAGACAGAATACGAAGACAGAAATTTAATTTTTTTTTTCTTTCAATAATACTCCTATACATATTTATTATTTATGTCTCCATTTCCACTGTCTCTATTATTCTTGTATTTCTGTCTCCGTCCCTCTACCAAACGCTACCTATATAATTAGATAACGGTGTAAAAAAAAATTTACATCTAATACATAGAAATTAAACTTTTTTTTTTAGGTGTTTTAAGATGTGTTTGATTAAAAAAATGAGGAGAATAATTCTATAAATATATTCTATGCGTTTAATTTCACATGTAAATTTGTCTATAAAATTCTCCCATGTAAATCTTATCTCTGGAATTCTCCGTCCCCACCCGTTTTTTTAACCCCTATTTTTTTTTTTATCTGAACCCCAAATTAAACACCCTAAATTTTACATTTTCTAAAATACCCAGGAGAGGACTTTAAGAACAAAAATTGAAAAGCATTAAAATAAATTTAAAAGAAGATAGGACAGATAAATGAAAATAAAATTACTTACTTTGATTTTAACTCATTTTTATAAATGATTTAAAACTAAAAACCTATTCTAATATCCATATGAAAAAATAATCACATTGTTATTCAATCAATTATATACTTCTATATATAAAATTTTTAAAATAATAAATGCTTGAGTTAATATTTTACTGATATAATAACATATGATTAAATGTCCATACAAAACTTCTTTTTTAAAAATAATAATCCATTAGAAATTAAATTCTTTAAAAATTCAACTCAAAAGCGAATAAATATGTATTGACCATCCACTAGTATAAAGGGAAAGTCCACATGAGTCAATATGTAGAGCCGGCAAATGTAAATATCCTGTGACTATAGGAAGGTGCAAGTCGTAACAGTTTGGTCACTTGGCAGTTTAATCCGCTCATGAAACCCCATTATTTCGTATATATACAAATATAATACAAGCCTGCACCCCACTAAATAAAGCTTCCAAAACTATCTTATATGTTATCAAATCAAGCACTCAACATTATATTCGAATAAGTTAGGCATTATAAAAATGGATGCTCCACTTGAGCAACTGTCTTGGATAGTTTAATCTTTTCCTAACTACTTGTACCAATGTACTGCACCAACCTCATTATTTTAATATAAATATATAGTACAGGCCTGCACCCTTTTGGATATAGTATCAATGAAAGGATTCATCCCCCAAAGCAGAAGCTGTTACCAAACAAGGCAGCTCCAATAACTACAAATGACACTAACTTGATTCCCTCATGTACAATCAAGAAATCATCACTTAAAATAGCTTCATAGATCTACAATAATAGCTCCTACGAGTTGTAAAGATACCAATTACTCTGAAAAACGATAAAGCTTCATTCAGATCAAACCATTGTTATATTAAATGCTTTCCTATTTTCATTTTTTTTTTTTTGTTGGGCAAGGAAATGTTTTTTATTTATAGAACAGGAGTTCCAAGTTTCCCTTCAAACAAAATAAATAAACCAGGAAGCAGTAAGATCTAAGATGGATTAGAAACTTTGAAAGCCGTGAGATTGTGCAGAATATCAGTTACGCCCTGGCTCCACAATTGCATGCATGAAGCACCAAAATCCTTGCAGCTAAGACTTCCACATAAAAATGTGAACCTCTCTCTACACTGATGCAGATTGAGTAAGCAATCTTGATGGAGTCAGCAATTTGCCCGCTTGAATTGCTAATACATAAAGCAATCAACTTTTATATACGATATTCTATACTACAATTCACAAATATGATTGACATGTGTCAGTGCTTTTAAAGATAACAAAACCAGGTAAACAGAATAAAACGAACTGGTACAAGATGTACAACCAAAAATGTATAATGAATATGCAAGGCATTTAAAAAAGACAGAATTACAAGAGGTCATCATCAAGAAGGATGCTCTAACTATGTAGCAATGATAGCAACCCCACTTGAACAAACTGATTATTAGGTTATATGTTAACATCCAAACAAAGACAAGTGACAGCTAGAAGGATGCCTTCAAACTTCCAAACAACTAGGTAAATCAGATTAATCAAATCATTAAATGGTTTGATTCAGTTTTCCTTGGATGGTTTATTTTGTTCTGGAATGGTTTTTATGTTGCAGTCAGAATCTGTCATGTGGTTGGCTCTATTTTCTTCTTTTTATTTATTTCCTTCCTCTCATATGTTGAACCTATTGCTATTTGTCTATGGACAAGTAATTTTCAATTGATCACGTGCTTGCACAACAAAACACAAGGAAGCATGATGGTAAACGGCACCAAAGAAATACAAGAAATGAGTTAAGTTGATCAAGAGCTTACCTAAGTTCTATCAGGTAAAATAACACTAACAAGATCCTCGTTAATGCCAACAGGCAGGGGTGGCATTTGACTCATAATGCCAGGCATTTCTCTCATGCTGCACAAACTTTATTAGTGAGTTTCACAAAGTGTTCATATATCAATTCCAAATATAAACGAAATGAATCAGCAGTAAACTTATTTAGAAGATTCACATACTTATTAAGAATGGTACAAATATTGTTCCTTGTGTGGCAAAAGAGATTGATGTTATCCTGGAACTGCTTGTCAAAGAAGATGATCATTATCGTAGCAAAGACATATATATATGAATAATATGCGGCAACACGAGAAAGCAAACAAAGAACTTATATAAAAGGAAAACAAAATCACAGAGCATAAAGCCATTTGCATACAAATTCATGCTTAATTCATATCAAAGAAATGTTAACTATTAAAAATTTCCCCAGTTAAGTTCCAACAGGCTGAAGCTTAAAAAACTGCAGTTGTACATTTGAATCATGCTGAGAGAAGGTTCATGGCTAAGTTGGTTCAAACACACAATCCCAGTCAGAATTACAACACTCATCATAGCATGCAGAATAACTGAATAAGATGAAGTGAATGCAGAACCTAGTTAACTGATATTGAGAAATCAGAAATACTTGCACACAGTAATCAAAGAGGCAAATTTGGCATCAAAAGCAATTCCATTCATTAAGTTTAACTAAAGCAACTAGACCAAAACAACTCAATCACTAAGTTGTTAAAGATACCTTTTAATGCCATAGGTGAATCTGACACCTTTCTTTTATTGCTAACAATTATATCTCTTCCTAAGCATGATATCAATCAATCATCCATGAAATGCCACAAATGTTTATCATTTTAACCACTAAACTGGTTGCTAAAGAAGGCTAGATTTTCCATATTTGCAACGTGCCACAGCCGTATCTATAAAACATTACTAAAAAAATTATAAAGGTTGAGTTGAGCAATTCACCTTGTAACTAGAGAAATTGGCATTGATTTGAGTAAAAGCTTGAGCATTCTGCTCCATTAGTTTCCTCACAGGGCCACAAATTCCTGATTGTACACAAGGAAGAAAGTCCTTGATGAAATAAGGGCAACGATTCCAGTGACATAATAAGCTAGGGCGGCAGGATTATGAGATTACATTATAATCCAAAGGGGCTGGTAACTGAGTGAAGATAAATAAATAAAGATACAAATAAAGCAAACGAGCAGTAGTCATGATAAACAAAAGAAGATCTTGCCATTCTATTTACCTGAGACAAACTAAAAGCTTATCAGAACATCATATGAATATAACAGATTAAAGCACAATAACTACACTGAATTACACTCTAGCCCGCCAAAAAAGATATGCAAATGATAAAGAATGAGTAATATTTACAATTATTGTATTTTTCTCCTTTCTTTGAGGCATAGATAGTATGAAGCTGGCTTGCCAACTGGGATAATGGGAAGGGAAGTTGAACTACCGGTGCCACCACAATTTGAGGGGCAATCCAACACTACGTGGGCTGCTGCATGTATCCAATATTAATGTATTTGTAGTTTGGAATTTAGCCATCATAATTGCTGGAGTTGGGTTTAGCTAGTAGGAATCCGGGATTAGAGTTTTAAGTGCATATAGAATCATTTTGAAAAAGTTTTTTTTTTTTTTCTCTAAAATTTTTTAAAAATAAAATTTGTTTGAAAGATTGTTTCACCATATAAATACTAAAAACACTTAAAATAAATTGCTACTATTTTCTTTCTCAGCAATGAAAGTGCTTACATATTATATTCAAGCTGCCACTCAAGATGTAAACTTCACTTGTAACTTGTGATTATAAAATTTAAGAACAATAAATAATGGAGTTGCAGTTGCACACAATTAAGAGACAATGATGAGAACTTGCATTGTAAGTTATTAATATCACAAAAAAAAGGGTATACTAACCATCATATAGTATCCGTTGACTTTGGTCCATATGGTGTGACATGCGAGAATATGCGGCCATGGTTGGGGGTAGAGCTGAATGCATTTGTGTCTTTGATGACTCCACTGGCTTATCCTGAAGAACACGACTTTAGAATACTGGTTCTTCAATCAACATTAGATCCTAAAGACATTGTTTCAATTATCAAAACAGAAATCCCATTTATGGGGTGCAACATGTGCAAATTGTGTGATTAGCGTAACTTTTAGGGTTATCATCAACATCCTTGACAAGATAGTTAGGTTGTGGTAAAGGATTGAAAGCAATTGATTTTGTACTACAGTACCTGTTTGATAACAAACAGCAATAACATCAATAAGGAATTTGCTAATATCTCCACAGCAATACCTTGTGTCTACGAGTGCAAACTGGGAGAAGTTTGTCTGAATTTTACTGGACTATTTGCATGCAAATATGTGGCTATTAGTATAATATGACAGTAGTGGGAATGTTGGTATTGAGAGAAGTAGGAGGAATGGAGGTTGGCAGAAAAGAGAGAATTCACAATATGTTTACGAAAATTCTCAAATGGTGATATATGATCCGCAGGCCTCCATTACTATAGAGATTTTGAACACATGACGACACTTGGAACCTTGAATTTGGGTGGGGCACTAAAAGAAACTCCACGTAAGACTTCCCTACATATTATCCAACATTCTCAATGTAACTTGACTGAGCCATGTCTTGTAGCATAATATATAAACGTAACAAGCATCTTCTATTAGAGAAAAAATTATACAGATTTAACATATAGGTTTTTATGTTTTTACTTTCGAACTTTAGTGTGATAGGACAAGTTGTTCTATTTTTCATAAAATGAGATTCTGAAATTATTACTTGTTAAATTATCTCCATAGTTAATTGTTCTTTTTTTTTTGGGGCCCGCGCATTTTTTTTTTGTTTTTTGGTGGGGGGGGGATAGAGTAGTTGTAATGAGGACAAAGTGGACTAATTAGAATTAATTCAAACAAACAACAACATAGAATTTTTAGTATTCAATCTCTACTTTAGTTTAAAACAAGTTTTCATAGATCTTCAAACCTAAGGTAAAACATATTTTAAATTCAACAAGCACTTAAAACATCCAAGTACATAATCAGCAAAAATTACATTAGATTGACTCAATAACATGACTCTTCAACAAACATTAAATTATAAGGAACATAGTGTATGCACACAATCTTCCCAAATTTTCACTTACCTTTCGGTTATTGACCTTCTTTACCAGACTGTGTTCTTCTTGTTTCCTTCGCTTTCTCTGTAAAAGGATTAACAGAATTTTAAGCTTCCATAAACAGACACAAAAGTGCAATCTGCATGCATAAGCACCCAAGTCCAATGCATAACGCATTATGTTCATACAGTGCCTTACCTTCTTATTTTTTGGGATAAAACTTCATCCACCACCTTAATAATTTTTCTAATTTTAAATGGGAAAAGGAAGCAAGGAAAGTTAACTTAGTTTATTTGCTGAGAGTCTATTTGATCATGAGATGAAACGTAACTTTTAAATAGGGTTCTAAACTGCAATTGGCAATGGCAATTATGGCCAAATAATTGCTGCAGGAGCGACCACAACCATATTTTGACCCAATTGCTGGAACTGCAACCATGACTGAAACCAAAACCTAAAACCCTGCCTTTAAACCACTGGTGTCACCATAACACTTACTTATACAACAACGTTTATTACCAAGCTCAGGTGGTGGGGAGCAGGAACCAAGACAATTAAGTTTTGAATACCTTGGAAAGAGAAGTTCTACTATAAATATTAAAATTTTAAGTAAAGAATCACAAGATATACAAGGGATTTTAATGCATTAAAGATTAAAAAATTTCTTCTATACTCAGTCATTACAGCATAGATATCATTCATAATGCATTAAAATACGAAGACAGGAGAATCTATTTAAAGAAATAGAGCTTACTGTCATCCACCTACACCTCAAAGCAACATCACGAACAGTTTTATCAGGCAATGTGGCAGCAATTTTGATGTACCTCATGATACTTGGCTCATCAGCATACCTAGTCATGAAACAGAAAAATCAAGAAAACAAGGGTTGTGAAACTTAAACGGTAGAAAGAGGAAGATATTACCAGCACAAGAAAATATAAATATACTTTACAACATCGAAATTAGCACAGCAACCATAATCGAAGTAATATGACTTGAAATGTCAATCAAAAATCACATTAGGAATTCGCAAAGGCCATTATAAAAGGAAAAATAAAGCATGAAGTCCATCAATACAAAGACAGGCAGCTTGGTTCGCCTCATGCTTCATGATTAGTCCTACGGAAAGACATCACGGCATGCCGCATATAAGAGGCCAATACAAATGCTTCATCCCTAGAAACAATTTTTAAATATCCTGACCATCTAAGATCCGAAGCTATTTTCGTGAGAAACTGAATGGGAAACAAGTTACTATGCACCAATGTGACACGTAATAAAAAAAAGAGCTAAAAATAATTACAACAAACAACTTACTTGACAAGGCCCTCCTCCAATTTGTACTGTTCATCAACAGACCACTCAACAGCCAAGCTTGCATCATGCTTAAGCCCCGGGACCGAATCGAGAAGAAGAGAAGAAGAGCCAGATGGATTACCAGCTTGACTTATCACAGGGTTACTGCTGTTCATCATGGTTGAATTCCCGGAATATATCATACCAGAAGTACTACTCAACCCAAAATAATTTCCCATTGGAACCATCTCAGAAAGGCTGTTATTCATAGCACCAGACTGAAATGATATTGCATGCCTGTTCAAAGCTGAATCGAAATCCTCACTGTGAAACCCTGCGTTTGAATGGGCCGCCATCCTTATAATCCTTTTACCTTCCCTAAGTTGTATCCAACGATTACCCTCAAATCACTATAAGCTACAAGTAGTAGCAACAAGCATTTTCAAACAGATAACAAAGTATGCACCAATTCACCAGTCCAGGGTATCCATCCAAGACCAAAATCATTTAGATTCCTCAAAATAAGCCAAACAAATAAAAAAAAAGAACCCACCAAGAATCAAAGCTCAAACACCTTGGGGAAAAAAGCTTCTACATCAAACTACCCCACTTCAAACACACACCAGATTCAGCAACCAGGAACCCCATCATCAAAAATCCCTTCAAAATCCAAACTTTAGCTCAGAAATGAAGACCCCAGAAAAAAAGTAACCCGAAGTTGAAGCCCCCCAACAATAACAAAATCCCGAATCAGTGCCTGCAAAAAAGATGGAAGCTTTAGCTTCAGAGGAGTCAATTATGGAGCAACAAAGTTGCTGCAAAGGTAAGAGTGGTAATAAAAGCCCTAAACAACAGCAACAACAGCAACAACCAAAAAAAAAAATGAACGTGTCGAAACAGAACAGGAGGGAGTGGATAGAGAGAGAAGAGAAAGTGATAGAGAGAGAGAGAGAGAGCGCAAACCTTTTTTTTTTTTTCCTTTGTTTTGTTTTTCTTTTGTTGTTTGCAGAAACTTTCCGACTGAGAGGGCTAGTTGGTGGTGATGGTGTGCCTTTTGGTTTTCTCTCTCTCACTACAATGCTATTTTACTGCACACACCATTTGGCATTTGCTACTTTCTGGGGTTGCTGGGGCACACCCTTCCTCTGCTTTGTGACACAACACACACTCTCTCTGTTTCTCTCTCTCCCCTTCTTCTCAAGAGAGACAAGGGATGGCTTAACACCTCCACCAATAAGGAAAGAAGACAGAGGAAAGAGAGAAAAATAAAAATCTATATATATTAAAAAGGATAATATATTACAATAAGAATAATATTTTATGTATAATTAAATTATATAATAAATATATATCATACACTTTATTATTATTGAATGTAATGTGTAGTCCCTACTCATCCACTCATTTATTAAATTCAATAGTAATAATGTATGTGGTATGTATTTATTGTAAAATTTAATTATACACATAATCTCACTTTTACAATAAATTAGTTATCCAAAATTTAAAAATCTTAATTTAGCCTCTTATATTTAAAAAATAAATTAATGCCCTATATAATATACGAATAAATTATTTTATTTTATATAAAACTATATGAGAAATGACTTCCAAATTCTAAATAATTAATTTATTCTCTCTGTACGAAAAGAAAAAGCAAAAAACAGTTTTTATTGGGGAGAAAACTCATGAAATATAAAAAATCGAAAAAGGAAAAGATAATAATGGATGGTTGTGGATCTTGGAATTCAGCAACAGTGCGAATCCCAATAAGCATTTGATGCTAATCATTGTGGAGTCCACCTCAGCTTTTTTGCTTATTTTTTTTCTCTGTTACTTAATTTTTATCTTTTGTGGTTTTTTTTATAAAAAAGAAAAAAGATACTACTGTGGTATTGAGTTCAAATTTTAATTTTTTTTTAATTTTTTCCAAAAAAAAAAAAAACAGAAGCGACAACAAGTACATATGTAAGACCAAAGTGAACCTGTGGAGGTTGGTCAAAGCAGTAATGATCGTTACACAAGGTCTTCCTTCCACTTCCCAGGTTAAAACATGTGCAGCTCAATGAATCATGTTGAAAGTCCAAGTGTGCGCATAACTAAAGGGCCTGTGTACTGATTTTGAAAATAGGATTAAAATTAAATTAGTTTGTAACTAAACTAACAAGAATTTAATTTTTATACAATATAAAAAAATTTACACAAAAGTATAATTATATATTATCACATTAATAAGAAATTAAAAATTTAACTAAACTTCTTATTATTTTTTAAATTTTATGAATAGAAGTATGTGATTGAATGATTTTATAAAACTTTTTTATGTTGACAATATAAAACTCATTTTGATACATTAACATTGAAAAAAAGTTTTATTTTGTGATCTTATTACATATTTATATTTGTAAAACTTTTTGACGTAATGAATGATTGAGCCAATCACTTCACTTTTACTACTATAATTTACATAATTAAATGTTTATTTGAGAATTTTTTATGTTAAAAGTGTACTAAAATTAAATTATTTTTTAAAAATTTTCCCAAAAAAACTAAAAAGAAAACTGCTTTGGGCAAGAAGAAATTGATGGTGATCAAAAGAAGTTTATATAATTTTAAAGGGGGAAAAGACCTAAAATTTTGAATAATTTAGAAACCAACATTATATATATATTCTCTTCCCCAAGGTAGCAGTCTCAATTAGTGAGCATCCTTATTTAGGAAAATTCGCAACACTCAAGTCGGTTGAGTTTCTGAAGTAGCACTTTTTAAGGAAAAGAATCAGATCTTTGTCAAGTGCCATCTAGCCAGCCCCTCTAGAATTTTGACAAGTCACTGATAGTTTTAATAATGCACTAACTTATTAGCATTAATTACATTTTTTTTTTTCAAACAAGAAAGGAAAAAGGTAGATAGAATTGATTTGCTGTGCAGTTTGGAGAAATGGTCTAACAATATTTACCAGTGCCACGGCCACCCCTCCAAAAAGAGCATGATTAATTCCTCATTCGGCAAACTCACTTACAGTCACAGCCATTGCTTCCAAAGCCAAATGGGTCCCTAAGGTCTGAGAACCTCTTTATTATAGCATAATAATAACAATTGTGACGGCACCATCTCTGCACACCCACTCCCCCCACTACACTCCATGACAGTGGCCTTAATGTCCACCTTGGAATGGAGAGCTATGCCACAGTGATTTTAATTTTGATGCACAAGGCATATACCTGTGTGTGTTGATGCATGGTCCTTTTTTTAAGCTTAATTAATGGGTGGCTTTGGTTTGGCATTATATATGTTGTAGAGAACGCTGATAAAGAGTGGTGAGATGTTAACATGTATATATGACAGTTTGGTTAGTTGAAAAGATTACTTCTGAGATGTTTATTATCATGCTGGGATTTGACAATTTCGAATACTGATCGTCTCAAGTATTAACTTGGACGTTCTTATCTTTCCATCACTTTATTAAAATTGTAATACGTCATGTGCCACAATTATGTGGGGGCATATATTTTAAAATCATGAAGTATAGAAATTATAGTATGTATGCATGTTGTATATATGAATTGAGTATGAGTGAATAATGTATCTGATATTCTATTGAGATATCAAGTAATTAATATTCTAATTATATATATATATATATATATATATATTGTTAGTATCAAGATATAATTAGTAAAATATATATAGAAGTGAAATACAGCGGTACTGTGGAAAAATTTTACCCGTGATGTTAAATGTAAATCACCCTTCCAATAATGATTTTTATGTTAAGGGAAAATAAAAAGCTTATATTAACCACCGTCTTTAATTTAAAGCTATGCAAGCCAATGCTAATGCTACAAGAGTTAGAATGAACGATTATAAAACTGCTAAGAATTTAGAATATTGCTATGAAAGGTATATTTCTCGAGCCAGGCACGGGGCTAGTTCTAGGTGGCGACGTGGAGCATTCAGTATTGGTTTGCTTAGAGAGATTTTGAGGCTTTTGACTATGTTCGTTATTTTCTTTAATTTATTATACCTTTTGTTCTGCTCACCTTTTTTTTCTTGTATTTAATGGCTTCTAAGTATATTTGAGATTCGCTTTTTAATGTTTAATTATATAATACGTGGTGGTGGCTGCAATTTAAGGGCTATCATATTTTTTTTTAAAAAAAAAGAACTTTTGGAATGGGTTCCATCGTGTCCCACTAGCCATTGGACAAATTGTTATTATGTTCTTCGGGTTTTCAGGTAAACGAAATTCCCCCTTTCAGTTTTTATTCTTAACGATAAACTGTGATTTTTCTGTTCGACACGGAAAAAAAAAACGAACAATTAAGTTACTTTTCAAGTTTCATGTCCCTATCCAAGATATGCGAAATAGATGAGGATACGTGTATGTTAGTAAATCAAAGAGGACAATGCAATAGCGTCCCGTCGGACATTGGGGAAACAAAAATTTTAAAAAAAGAATTCTTGAAGTGAGCATGTGATAGTCAAAAAGGAAAATATAACCCAAAAAAAAAAATATATAAAAAAAATTATGAAAAACTAGACCAAAAGAATGATATTTAAAAAAAAGTTACTCTCTAGCCTTTTACTAGATAGCGAATATCATTTACTTATTAACATAATAACCGCGAAAGTACCTTTTATTATTTTCGCCATCCAAAACTTCATCACTTGCACTTATTTGTTTATTATTTATTTAGAAGCATGTGTTGTTTGTTTCCTTGCAATTTTTAAAGCTTATTTTTGTGTCAATTATTAGAGCAACCAATGAGCATATAACTATTAATTTTTTTTCATCGGAGTATGAATCACACAAACCGAGTCAGCTCTTTTGAGTATATGATTGAAGTTATATTAGCCTTAAGTTGTACATTATTCTTTTACAACTTCAATCAAATGGAAATTTTCTATCTTCAAATAGTATTTCTTTATCAATTATTTAATTACTTATTGATATATAATAAATAGATGTTATATATCTGATAATTTATAAATTTTTAAATATATTTTTATTCTTATTTTTTCACGTATCAATAAATTATTTGGGGGATAAAAAATGTGATACCATTTGAAAATAGAGGATTTTCATCTATTATGATAGTTAATTTATCATGTATCACATTAATAGGTATAAACACCCATTTAAAAAAAATCAATTAGGAAAATTAACAAATACTCTTAGTTCTCAAATCATTATTCACTTTTAAATTTATATCTGAATTAAGAAAATTATCGATAAAATTTTAATATTAGAAAAATTTGTGTGTCCTTTATAAAATTATTCTTATTGCTACTATTTACCTAGCTCTCACGTCCATTCCTCCGCTTAATAAGGGGTATAGTTAGAACAAAACAATTTATAAAAGTAAAATTTTAAAAATGAACCGTTATTTCATAATGAAGGTAGTAATAAATTAGTGGAGGAAACTCTTTTATGGCCACCGTGGAGAAGAATTTACAAGAATCAAGTTATAAGTTTTTTTAATATATAATCTTTAGACTAGTAGTAATAGTTGTAGTGATAATAATAATAACTGTTATTATTCTTATAAAAGTTATTATTATTATTATTAACAATGACCGTCGTTTTTTTTTTTCCTCAATACTGGCCGGAGTATGATTATTGGCTTTAGATAGTAACCTAATGTGTAAAACAAGGCGTGGTTTCTTAAATCTCATACCTCTCAATTTAAATTACAACGATATTTGATTGATTAATTGGTTCAGACTCATAATCCCTGATTATTTATCAAATAACGTAGTTGGCATTGTTTAAGCTTTTATATATATATATATTAATCAATTCTTGCTTTTCAATTCTTCTTGTAGCAAATTGGTGAACCATTACAAAGATTGTGCACTGTTGATCCGAAGATATAAACGAGAAATCACCTAAGATTCATGATTACATGATTTTTATATTTTATGTTACACCAAAAATGGCTTCGTCCTTTATAACTTACATATTTAGCAAAGACATACATTACAGACGAACAGAATTTGATACTTATCTTTTCGTGTCCATCATCTTTTCATAGGGTAAAAAACTTGGTTCACACATGCACATCAAATTCTATACTGAACACGCAAAAACTAGCCATTGATTTGATTTTAAAAAATCTGAGTCCTATCATGAAAAAATTGTCGGTACAAAAGTTGAATGGTGCATTGTGTTTTTACATAGTCAGTATTATTTTGAACAAATTTTGATGCTGCAGATAAAAATAAAAAGTAGATATATAGTTTCTTCTTCTTCTATATATGTCAATGATAAAAATTGTACATGGCCTTGACTTCTGGGCCTCATTAACTTCATCTAGGACGTGTTTGGTGTTCCGTAAAAATAGAGCAAAAACTATACAAAGAATTTATCTATAAATTTTTTTTTTGAAAAATTATACGAGCACATCCTTCATTTTTTTTTTTTTTGTTTATGTAACTTCTCCCTTTGTTCCATTTAAAAAAATAAATAAATAAAGAGTAAACACTCAATTCAGTCCCTCAAAAATATCATGCCGAACAACTTGGTCTCAAAAAAATAAACCTCTCTTCTAGTCTCTCAAAAATTGAATTAGAAGAAAAATTAGTCCCTTCATAAAATATATCCATCAAACATTAACAAATAACAAGCATAACCTATTAATTCAATGGTATGGCACGCCATGTTACACATGGAAAACAAACTCACATCCCTTAAACAATATGATGTTATCCTATAATTTATTTTTTCCCCAAAACCTAGAGCAACATGATGTAAGGGAAGTAATTTCTTGAATAAAAAATGATTTCTTGAATCCTTCCAAAATAACCCCATTTGAATATCAATGTATGTTTCAGTTCATATAATATATCAATGTTGAAATGCACCACATGCATCACTCCATCAATGAAGGGACTAATTTGTTTTATATTTCAATTCTTTAAGGATCAGAAATTCGATCTATTTTATTGGTGGGCCAAATTATTTGGCATAATATTCTTGGGAATAAGTTGAGTGTTTACTCAAAAGCAAAAGGACATTATTCCTTGGATATGGACAAGTTGATCTCTCAGATCTCTTGCTATTTTAGTAAGCGAAGGTGATAATGTATTTGCAATGTGCTGCCTGCACCCCTTGAAATTAGGAACACACTCCCTTCTATTAATTTTTAGCTGATACATATGATGCACCAATGCTCCTTCTATTTATTTCAAAAGTAGTATATATTCATTGACAACCATCACCTCAAGAAACATTCAAGTATGCACCAAAAAACGCAGGCGGTGCATTCCTAGCATGAGCCATGGCAACAGAAGGGGCTAAATAATCGAAAAGCTAAAAGACTATCCTCCGAATCTTTGGCAATGCCGGTGCTGAATCTTGACGACTCTATAAATGAATCCAGTGCATCTAAACTGCATATACTCACAAGAACAAGAGATTAAGAATCAAGGTCTTTACAGCAGGAGTTTTGTATCACCCAGCTACGCGTGGAAAATCAATAACCAATTCAAGAAAAATCAGAAACCATAGTTTAAACTATTGAAATAGGAGGCTCAGTGCGCAATATTTCCACCTAGTAGAGCCTGACACAACCTTATCTAATCAGCCAAGAGATAGATTATTTTCGGGATTTGAACCTGTGACCACCATGTTATTGGTTTAAAGTATTGACCTGTCAAAAATGTTACCAGCGTCATATGCTCAGGTGTTCTTCCCTAGGGAGGCTTTGAACTGTATCTGACCATCTTCCAGGTGAATGATCACTGCTGTTAGATGAGACTTGAGCTTCCCCTCTTGTGTCTCTTATCATCTTCAAAACTTCCCTCATCGTAGGCCTGCTCTCTGGCACTAGTGAAACACATGCCATTGCAATGTTCAAAAGTGCCTGAAGCTTCTCTTCTGATGCTTCATTGCCTGAGGAAGGATCGTCCCCTGACTCCGTCTCTTCCTCGCGGACTGACCTAACCCACCTTGGTATGTCTGAACCATATGCCTGGACAAGGTCTTGGAAGGGTGTTTTGCCAGTCAAGAGCTCAAGGAGAAGGACGCCGAAGCTGTATACATCGGCTGGTTGAGTGTTTGATCTTTGAAAGCTTCGACATTCTGGTGCTCTATAGAATAAAGAAGTTGCACTTGGTTCATCCACTGAGTCAGGATTTAGGAAAATGGTGAGGCCATAGTCAGTGAGACAGGATTCGAAATCGGAACCCAACAAGACATTAGAAGATTTCAGGTTTCCATGAGTCATGCCAGGGTTCTGGTGGATATAGAGCAGGCCAGTTGCTAGGTCTTCGGCGATTTTAAGGCAGGATGTCCAATGAAGAGGCTTTCCTCCACCAGATGTTTTTGATCCTACATTGTAGTCATGTCAATTGTTAGTTTGATAGCAATGCTAAGAGGCAGAAGTTTTCTATTTACTTCTTAGTAAATGGCATGAAATAGTTATTTTTTCACCATACATAGTATTAGCAGTTAGCACATATGGAATCCTTACAACGCTATCTTAATTTAAAATTCTGACTCTTCCAATCCAAGGCTCAAATAACACACACAAACAATTTCATATCAAATCATGAAAATATATCACTTGAAAAAAAAAAAAAGGACTAAAATCAATAGACATGTAAGGAGCACTCTCATATTTCAATTACCAGTGACTAGTTCACCCATTGCCTCAGTTCATCAAGGCAACTCAACCAACATATTATCAGTTGGAAGAATAGCCATAGCATGAAGTGGAGTCTACCTTTACCTTCCACTCATGAGGTTATAGAATATTATTATCAAATAAATTTTGTATTATATTATCTTGATACACCCAACATGGTATGCTTGCAGCTGCATAAAGACTAATAGTTCACAAGGTTTTTAATATAGAAAATAAAACAGCATAGTAGGTCTGAAGAGAAAGACATCAGTTTCAAGCCGGCAGGAATACACGTGAGGATCTTGGAAATTGGATTGGAATGATTGATTACTTTCAATTCTTGGAATAGTATGATTCCACCATTATTTCTAAAGAGAAAAAGGAAGGCAGACATTTTGAATTGTTAAATGCTCTGCAAGAAATTATAGTACCTCAATTCTTTATAGAAATGAACAAGGGGCTGTTCCATAGGAATAATGCTAGAGGGACTTATGCTTTTCCTACAAATACTCAAACATCTTCTTTTCCTATTACATTATTAGTATTCCATTATCAAGTAAAGATTAACGCTTCTCTTTCATTTATTTATATATAATATAGCAGCCTTTAAACAATAATGGAAACACTGTCCTTTCACCTTTTTTTACTTTGTTACTAAATTTTAGAAGGGACAATTATCGAACCAATAAATCGAATTTATCATGCTCAAGACCAATGGGCAAACTAAACCTTAACTATTGGAATAAACATTTCAGTTACCAACTGTGTCATGGTCCTTTACCATGTTTTTCTAACCAAAGCCCTTAGGATCCCCAAAAAAGCAAGTCTGTAAACTTTTCAATGGATCTCACGTTTTCAAAACTTAAAAATAACATTTTCCCATGTAAAACTTACTCTTTTGGAATCCTGGACTAGTGCCCTAACACTGATTAGACAAACCCTTTGGATGTGTTTGATTGGAGAGTAAATATTAGGCTAAAGATTTTATGGATGAATAACATAAAAAATTATACATGAAACTTATCCATAGAATTTTTACCCTTATTTTAACTCTCCAACCAAACCCACCCTTAAATAAAATAATTTCAATAACAACTTCAAAAGTATTAGCCACAATGAATGAGTCATGAAATGCAATTCAGCCATTTATCAATCCAGCTGCTACGTGGCAGCAATGCAAACAAAGATGGGATTAGCGAGGAGACTAAAGAGAATGCGAGAATTTCTGATGAATAATGAAATTTTGATCAACATAAAGACTAAATATACATGGTTTAATTTGACGCCAAATCAAACAATGTAAGTTCAGATTCTACCACTGTAGAAGAATAGAAGTGCATGGTCATGATGACATACTATAGTAGAAAAAACTCGTTCAACTCTCTTTAATTTTTTTCAGTAAAAAAAATAATAATAAATCTCAATTTTCCAAGGGTTGAGCGGGACAGCACTAATATGGGGCCAGAGTCATAAATGAGTTGTCAATTTGAGAGCACACATCTTTATAAAGTCTGAAATTACAATAAACAGTTCGACAAGGAAAGCAACACCTTTTGTCCTCATTTAACTAAATCTGAGCGAGAGGGAAAGGTTTAGTGCATAGATATAATTGGATATCAGAGGAGGCCCCCCATTACCAAAAGATAATAAACTTTTAGGTCCCTCTCAGCCCTCCTTTCCATGTTCAAAGCACAAACATACATATTGATATTATAATAGTTATATGATTAAAATCACCTTCCACGCACGACCACATATTCCAACCCCTTTTGCTAACCAAAAATACAACAATGCAACCACAACAAGAAAACTAACTAGTGAAGGAACACATGGCTCAGACAATGTTACCAAACCCTGTGGCGTCCTCTAGTTGCTGAACTACCATGACTTTTAAAATAGCTAACACTAACATGTGTACTCAAAAATTATAAATATTCTTAATCAAAGTTATAACACCAATTCAAGTAACTTTTCATGAATTTAGAATTTTTTTATAAAGTTATCTAATCATATTCACGAACGATATTAAACTTATACTCAATATATTGAGAGTTTCATATTAGATAACAACATAAATACAATTAGATGATATTATAAAACTCTCGACATTTTATCAAAATTAATCCCTTTTGAATACCAAAATTGTAAGAGAAGCAAACACCAATGACAGCACACTTTTTTTCCAAACACATATCAAGTAATCAAACAATAAGAATAATTACAAGTCAAGGCAAGAAGCAAAGCCGTAAATTAAATTCGGGATAGATGCTTTTGTGCATGGAGGAGTAAAAAGTGGGTGAGATGATAATTAAGAAGAGAAGACGTATTATCACATACCATGAATGAGAGAGAAGAGGCTGCCATTAGGGAAGTAGTCATAAACAAGAAGGCGTTCCTCCTTAGCCTGAAAATAAGCCCTGAGTGGGACCAAGTTAGGGTGCCTTAGCCTCCCAAGCACTTCAATCTGTGCCTTAAACTCCTCTAAACCAGGGTACCTAGCATCCTTCAGCCTCTTAACAGTCACAATGAACCCTGACTCCATCACTGCCTTATACGTACTTCCCATAATGCCCCTCCCCAATGTCTCAGCAGAAGCTTTAAGCAAATCCTCCAATGTGTAACTCATCTCCCTATCCCCTGCTCCGCAGAACACCAACTTCCCTAGACCCTCGCCTTCCCATGCAAAACCCCCTTGTTTCCCTTCATTATTACCACCTCTGCCACCACCACCACCATCACCACCACCACCTCCTTCTCTTCCTCCTCCACCACCATCTTCACCTTCATCAACACTTCCAACGCCACCACTTTTGCTCCTAGTTCCCGATCCAACTCTCTTCCTACGGTTTCTACACACAGTGAAGAACAAAAGAACCAAACATATAAGCAACAAAACAACTCCACCAACACTCCCTCCAATTATCTTGATCAATTTCGTGCGGTTCGATGATGTTTTCTTCGTTGTCGTTGTTGTTGTTCCTCCGGGAATCAGGGGAAAACTTGGGCTTATTGAAGGAGGCAACAACCCGCCATTTTTGCATGGCACGTGGATCTGTTCACCGCAGAGAGAAGGGTTCCCTGAGAACGACGATGCATTGAAACGGACCAACGCCGGAGTCGCCGGGATCTCGCCGGAAAGTTTGTTATTCGAGACGTTGAGGTACCTGAGGCTTGTTTGGTTGAACCCCGGTAATGTTCCGGTGAACGAGTTGTCCTGCAAGTAGAGGACGTAGAGTCGCCGGAGTTTTAGTAATGACGCCGGAATGTCGCCGGAGATTCTGTTCCCGGAGAAAACGATGACTTTAACGCGGTGGAGGTCGGAAACAGAGGATGGAAACTCGCCGGAGAAGTTGTTGTCGTTGAGGTAAATGGATTTGAGGTTGATTAAGCCGGAAAGTTCGGGGATTTGACCTGAGAGTGAGTTCCCTTTGAAGCTTAGGACTCGAAGTTGATCCAAACGGTTCAGGATCTTTGATTCTAAGGTTCCTGTGAGGTTGGAGTGCTCCAGAACAAGCTTCCTTACCCTTCCGTTAAAGCAATCTTTGACCCCTGCCCACGTGCACACGTCGCTCCCTGCTCGCCAGGGAAGCTTGTTGAAGGAATCTATGGAGGATTTCAGTGCCAGAAGTGCTTGGGAATCGTCCTCTGATGTTGTTCTTTGGGAGAGAAAACAGAGCACAAAAACTGAGTAAACAGAGAAAACAGAGGAAACAGAAAGAGCATAGGATCTTCTTCCCATGTCTTTATTTTGACTTGAGAATGCAACCATGAAGAAAATGGGGAAATGGGACACCGATGTTGCAATCAAATTTGCAACTTGCAAAGTGGGGGGATCTTTCACCAGATTTGGCTTCCCGTAATAAATATCGAAATTTCTTTTAATAATAATAATGATGATGCACGGTTCACTAACCAACTGAAATTAGCTGAAAAACCGTTGAGACAGATCTTTGATCTTTTTCCTTTCCTGTTTCGTGTTGTCTTCAGATCTAGCGTTGTGCTTGACATGTGATGTGAGTCCAACCACCTTAGCAAACTACAAAAGCCTTTTGTCTTTTTGAGCCCTTGGAACCAAAGAAAGGATCTTCAGCTTCAGCTACTCACTCACATGAGCCAAACTTGTAATGGAGTTGAAGAAAGAAACATGGCAGCGTGTGATGAATGAGAAGAAGAAGAAGCCCTGAAAGTGCAAGAGCTCTATTGGTGAGCCCTGAGAGTCCATCAAATTGAAGACACTTACTGTGGTTAATGTGGCCCAGTGGCGGCTTCGTTTCTCGAAACTCTTCTTGGCTTGCAACACTCACGGACACTATGGCAGAACTCTCACGTGAAATCATCCCGGCAGCACCCCCACGCCACAAATAACCATTCTTTTCTTCTCTCTATGATCACTATGTTCTATAACTGCACCACCATTATTAAATAAAACAATGTTAAACAACTAAGCAAGCAACCAAAAATAAATAAATAAATAAAATTTGTATAATTTTTTTTTTTAAGTTTGTATTTTGATATAGTGTATATGCTGTACATTAATAGAGACACAACAACCTTGCACATAATTTTAATACACTACTGACTTTCTTGGGATGCTCATTCTCATAGATTTTGGTAATTTTATAACTTTGCTGAAATGGGATCCTATAGCTCTCTTCATTAGAACCATTGCAAACACCTACTGAACGGAATGGTGTAGGCTGAGGACTGGCTCAGAAAAAGGGGCTGTGCTTTTCTTTCTTTTTTAGATGTTGGGCCAAAGGACTTGGATGGTTATGTCCAAAAACCCGACAGTTTTTGTGGCAGTAACACACATGGTGCAAATGCAGGTTCCAGCTACTAAAAACCTCTATGATGGGAGATACACATCTGTACTGAGAATGGTCTTGTGGTAGTAATAATAATGAGAGAGAGAGACAGAGAGAGGGGGGTGCGTCTGATGGATCATCTTTGTGCATTATGCGGGTGTCTGATCATATAGAGAAGGAAAGGACAGAAAAGAACATGCCCCCCTTTTTCTTTCTTTCCTCTCAGGAAATTGGTGAGCGAATTGAAGAAGAGTAATAAATAGGATTTCACACAACAAAAAAAAGTGGAGATGGGGAAAAAAATTTAAAAAAATTAAAAATTAAAAAAATCATGACCTCCCACGTGTTGCAATTAAATGGGGGCATTGGATGTGCCAGTGGAAAAGTAGAGTGGTGCTTAGTTGAGCTCGTGCTGAAGGTACCATTGATCATTGACTTTTGCCAGCTGTCACATTGTGTTTCTCTTCCTTTTTTTCTTCTTATATATATTGCTATCATGTTTTTTATTATGGGAAAAATATAATATGCAGGAATTTGCTTGGTCCGAAAATTAACAAATTACTATATTAGATTAGAAAAACTGAAATAATAATAATAATAAATAAATGTGTGAATTGAGATTTGAGAAGGTCATGGTTTTGTGGATGTGTTGTGTTTGGTTGACCAGAGACAGTTGCCGAAAATGTAGTTATTACTGAAGGACCGTGCGCTCGTGCTTTGGTTGTTTGAAAATTGAAATTGATTTGCCTTTGCCTTAACATAGTTGTGGTCTTCGCCAATCATAATCATAAAGTCCATGTGATTTTCGACGGCCGAAATTTCAAGCATCAAAGATATAAACCCATGTTACTTTTACGAGAGCTAGATTTTTTAAAGTAATAATCTCATTTTAAATAGTAAAGTAAAATAATTTTATTTTTAAATTAATAAAATTAAAAGTGGAGTCATTTTTTAATTCCTTAATCTAAAGATAAAATTTTTTACTTTATTCTCTAGAATGAAATACTCATTTTAAATGATCTAAATTCATTTTTAATACTATTTTGCATGGTTACGTGCTTAGATTTTTCATTTTAAGGGGGTACAATATAATTGGATTTTTGGTAAGCACATATAAGGAGAATTCAAGTATGCTTCAAGAAGCTATTGGTAAAAACAATAAGCAAGTAATAAAAGAAAGATCAATTTGCAATGGTCATGAAATTTTCATTGCAAACCATGGCCTAATATGCTGACTGAATACAATAACTAACTGACTATATAGAAAGCTTTATAACTTCTGTTTTTGCTTTCTCGGACTCATCTATTGGGGTCACCTGCAGGTTGTGAGTGAGAGAGTAATCCTTCTTGGCAGTGTAGTTGATCTCCACTTTGTAATCGCCATGGAAAAGGGAGGCCTCCAGGAACCCATTCTGGTCTGTGTTTCGTGATAATCTTCCTAACCTCAACTCACGAAGCAGCTTGTCCACAACATCCCCTGCTGGCAAGTTCTTGAAATTGCCATCCGTTAAGCAAATCCTATAGCAACCTTGTGGTGTCCTCCCTGTCCACATTATAATTCCATCAACTTCTGGATGGGAGTGTGCTTCTCTCAGAACCTGCTCAAAGTGCCTTACCTGCACAAATCATAAATGCATAACTGAAATGTTTAAAAAAGAGCATAAAATGGGTAAGATCACATGTTGATGAGAGCCATCTTTAATTTCTTTTTCGTCCAAAGACACATCTCTCCATGTTTAGCTTTAGATCAAATATCACACGTGTCTAAGGTGTGTAATCAATTACAAAAAGAGTTTAATATGTCCAATCATGGATAGTCCACATAAGGAAAAAAAATAATTAAATCTTACACACACTACTTGAAAAAGTTAAACAAATAGGATGATTTGATTGGATGATACTATTAATGCATCAAAATTAAATTCTTACCAAAATAATAACAAATCATTTTCCATTGTGTCATAACTCATAAACATGTATCATCCACCAAGCTGCAAAAATTGTTTTCATGCAACCTCAAGTTGTTTGCAAGAGAAATAAGAATCTTCATAACTTAGGCTTTTGGTGTTATTAAAAATTTACCTGGTTAGGTTGGGATTGAACATCTATTTCTGTTATCCAAATTGGTGAACCAGTGGCCGCAAGAGTATCAATGGAAGCTCTCATGTAAGGCAAGTTAGGAGGGGAATTAGGAAAATGGGCCTCCAGCCCAATTCCAATTCGCATTCCGCCATTCCCAGGATAGCTTTGAATCTCTCTGAGCTTCTGGATGTACTTTCTTGGGTTTGATGCACCATCTCTACTATCCTCAATCGTATTATAATCATTCAGGAATAAAGTGGGGTGTCCATCAATCTTGTGAACCTCATTGAAGACCCTGGCTGAAAAATTCTGTCCAAGTTTACTTTCAAAGAATGAGAAGTGCAAGTTTTCATTAACAACATCCCAAGCAATAAGTTGGCCCTTGTATCTTGACACAACAGAATTCAGCCTCTTTTCCACTGATGAGTTAAGCTGCTGTGGTGAGAGTGAAGGAACCCAACTAGGTTGGAAATTAGGATCATCCCAAAAAATGTTGTGGCCCCGGACAGATATGTTGTGATTCTTGGCAAATTGTAGCATGGCATCAGCTTGTGAGTAGTCTTCATGGCCTTGCACGCTTTCGGTGCTGTACCACTTCATTTCATTGCCAAATGTGGTGACTGTGAACCTAGGGAGGAACCAATTCTGGTATGCACTATTGTTGAGGATGTAATTGTCTATTGAACTTCCAAATGGAAAGTGTGGCCTTGTCAGTACAAAAGATACAGTTGCATTTGGTAGGGGCATTCCTTGTTGATCCACTACTTGGACTGATAACTTCCTCTTGCGTGCCTGCCAAATCAGAATCAAACTTGAACATCGATCGTATATCTTTGGAGCATCATGTTACAAATGTTCGAACGAAAAAAATGTTGTTTAGGAACCATTCAATTTGATAAATTTTGTAGGAAACTTTCCAGGCTGAACACATCCTCTATGTCTCTTGATAAATTCCTAATGTTAATGAGGAAATTTTCTTAAATGTTGTTAGAGCTAGCAAAAATATTGTGCTTTGAACCATTTTGTTAGTTGTAAACCAATATCCTGCCTTGTCAAGGACTAGAGGGAGTTGTAGTTTGATTGGACTATGGCGTTTGGTAATAGACTTAACTAAAAAAAGTTATGCTATGATATATTAATACTTATAGCTTTTGACCTAATGGTAAGTGCTAGATCCAACACATTCAATACCTACCACTTCAACAATTGCAGTGAAAATGTATTTAAAGTGAAAAACAATGATAAGCACAAAATTAAGATGTTGGATACTAAACATAATACAAAACCAAACTTCTAATGCTCTAACACTTACAATGTCTTATGAGATTGATATATACGATGCCTCCCACCGTTGCCATCAAATCATCAATCATCATTAAATTAAATAGTATTTTACAATTGCCTGAATTGGAGGTCAATATGTGTAGTGGAAAAACTATAAGAAACACTACCTTCTCAATATTCTCAACTTGATGAGACCTCCATTGCTTCTCTGTAAATGGTTGCAAGGAAATGCTGTCGACCCATATTTCCACGGCAGTATTATTGCTCTACAGAGTTCAGCATTTTCAAGAATAAAGAAAAATTAGGAAACCACTAATGAATAAGAATAACTTTCACTTAATAATAATATTATAAAAAAAAAATATCTCTTGCATCCCTTTTGAACAATATTACATAACAATTATTAAGAACCCTTTAAGTACCTCAAAATATAGCTCAGCAGTTCCTGTTGTATCTGTTGAGAAGCCACCCTTAAGCATTGACCAGCAATTAGGCTCAGCAATAGTGGCACCAGCAAATTTAAGACCTTCACTTGTTTTGATAACTGCTGTTACTAGAGCATTTGCCTCAGTCACTTGTATCCAAGCTTCATAGATCAACCATAACCATATATGAAGAACAAATGAGTTAGTTTCTCAATACATCATTCGCAATAACCCCAGATAAGAATTATTCAGAATTTGTGATATTTGAGTACAAAAATTTACCGGACAAAGCATAATGCCTCTTTTTCAGCAGGAAGATCTTCTGGGAGACACTATCATGAGGTTGATTCCTGGCATATGCTACAACAAATTTGTTGCCTGACGATTCCCTATGTTCTATCATTGAACCACCATATGCAGTCCACCCTTTTAATCCATTATTCAGTTCTGGATTTTCGATGATTCCTCCATTATACTGAGGATTATGAGGGTGTGGCAAGCACTGTGGTTGAGAAACATGAGGACCCACAATTAGAGTTGAAATTCCAGCAAGTATATGTAAAAGTAGCAGTGACGCCTTTGAAAATATAAGATGTTGCAGGGTGGACTCACCTCAATGCTGACAGTGTGATCATAGGATAAAGCTTCGGCTTTAAAACCTGCAGTGTCATATGACATATTAGTTCTATATATATATATATATACACACACTAACATAATATGTTTCATCAATAACATAGTTATCCACAAAATACAACAAAACTAGAAAAGGAAACCAAATATAAACCAACAAGGTTTAGCTTAGGTGAGATTTAATAGCTTACTTATTTGTTTAATAAAACGACTCCATATATTTTTACTGAAAACTTTATTCTTCACACGCTTTACTACAAAGAAACATATTTTGTGTTTCCATATCACACGCGCAACTACTTCTTCCCCTTGTTTAGCTCTTTTCCATTCTTTAAAATTGTTAACCTGAATAATGAATATCACACTTTTTGTTAACTTCCAGGCTAATACAATGATTTGGCCCTCTTTCTCTTTTCTCTAATTAATGTTGTTTTGGTTTGGATTGCCATAATTTATTAACAATTTATTCGATGATTCAATTATGCTTTCACTGACAACACTTACTACTTGAAAAAGCAACGGTTTTTAAATCAAAGGAATTTTAAAAAATAAAATAACGACCGCAAAATTAATCTCTTAACTGCAATTAAAAAGTGAATTGCTATTAAGTAGAAGTGAACTGAAAAATTGCTAAAAAAAACGCGGGGGGGGGGGGGGGGGGGCGGGGTAAAGTAACGTTGACAATTGAAACTAAGATTTTTTTTTTCATGACATTAAGTTTGATATGCTACTTATTTATTTATTTATTTTTGCTGAAATCAAATCAATTCAGATTCTCAGTCACTATTTTTTTTATCAATAGAGATTCTCAGTTACTATGAATCCATTATAATCCATATCCTACAAACACCCCTTATAACCACGATAAAAATGAACAATATTTAGGAAAAATCAAAATCCTTTTTTAATTGATCTTTTCAAAATAAATTTTTTAAAAAATTAAAATTTGTTTGACATTTGAATGCAACATTAAATTTTTTTTCTAATGATTCTGCTTTCACTTAAATTTTTTAAAAAAATACTAAAAATAAAAAATAAAGTGTTTGTAAAAAAAAAATTTATTAAAATAAAGGCATTCAAATGAGCTCTAAACCTAAATCTCCACAATATCTCTGCTTACATTAAAAGGAAGAACTTAAATCTTGATCGGACATGCACACGTGTAGTGGTGGAAGTGCCGCTGCAACCCAGAAAACCATATTTCACTACTAGACATATATTTTAAATTTAAAATAATGCATAATTTTAATAATAATGTAAAACTTTTTTTTTTCATGTAGTAAAGGTTATATACTGTGTGTTGGTCATTAATTTTTAAAATTGATTTCAGGTATAATTGATTTTAAAATAAAAATGATATACATTTAGTAGTTCCTCCAAAATTGATTTGGACATAAATTAATAAATTTTTCCCTTCTCTGGTAATCAATTCCAAAAGTGATTTTAGTGTCTAGAATTCAAACAATATAATAATTTGGTAGGATTGATTTTGAGGAATTTTGAGCTTTCAAAATAAATTCTAAGTCGTGCCAACATAAATATTTTACTAGCAATATGCCATTGGATGATTTTCTTAAAAAATTAAAACATCAAAATTATGCATTCGGCTTCGAAATATTTTTCAACTTTACTATTTCTTACATTTTACAGCCCAAATTATTATTTGTTTTTAAT